>OY757909.1:87833222-87858222 GCA_963585895.1 Sepioteuthis lessoniana | reverse complement strand
CATTAACATTTCTTTTAAATGTCACTCTTTATTGTCCCTTTCGAAGATATTTTTTTCTGTTGGAATGAAAGGCTAAAAACTTTCACCCAACTCATTATTTTGTTGTGTTCGTATTTATAATGAATTCGCAAATTTGTTATTAAAGTTGGAAAAATATCAATTAATACATTGATTGCTAATCTACGAGGATCATTCAATAAATAAGGGAATTTTTCTTTAAAAAAAAAGAAATAATCATTTTCAGAATTTTTTCCCCATAAATGGAAATCCTGCATTGTTTCGAAGTGGTTTATTGCCAAAATTGTTTATGAAGCTGTTCAAAATGGTGCCAAATCAAACAGAGTGCTTCAGGCTTGAACAGAGGTTGGTCATCAAATTTTTGGTGACTGAGGAGTACAAACCATGTGAAATCTAAAAAAAAAATGGGTGACGGGTACGTTTTAGTCAAAGAATGTTTACAAAAGAGCTAAACATGGGTTCGTCACTTCGAGTCCGAGTTGAAAAGACAGTCCATAGCGTGGGAATTTACTGAATCGCCGGTAAGGAAAATATTCTGGGCGTTGCAGTCAGAAAAGAAGGTTATGCTGACTGTCTTTTGGAATATGAAGAGACCTAACACGATTGATTTTCTTGAAAAAGGTGCAACAGTAAACAATACTTCCTACTGCAAACTTCTCTCTTAATTTATTAAATGACCCTCATATTTACTCATTTGAAGAAAATGATAAAGGTCATAACAAATATATTTAAATAGAAAGTCTGAGAATTCCTTTTGTAGTCATCAAATTCATTTTCACTCGGCTTAAATGTATTTTTTGGAACAAAATGTTTTTTGGGAAACACAGGATGGTGCAAGCGCAGCATACTTCATACAGGCCTCAATCTAGACTTTTTAGCTTGAAAAGGAAACTTTTTCAGTAGATAAATAGGTTGATAGATAAACTGATTAATGCCTTTACAAAAGGCAATTGCGTAAAGTTCAACGCAAACAGCACCGTCTAGGTTTTATATAGATGAATCAATTTGTTCTTCTTTCTTTCTTTCTTTCTTTCTTTCTTTAGCAACAGTTATCTATCTATCTATCTATGTACTTTTCAACTAATTATATGAGTCAACGATATCCAGCGATGAATTTACCAATTAAATACCTCCATATTTGTTTATCTACTTTTGATATCGTTTCTTTATTAAACATTGTTATCTGTGGATTATGGTTTGGTTTGGTTTCTTTGTTTAATGTCATCCCAACCTTCAAGGTTATTTAATGCGAAAACCATTCTTGTAGAAGTGATACTATTTAGCCCATAGCTGGGTGGGGATAAAGAGGTTCAAACCTTTTCCAATGTCATTCGTCTAAAAGTGAATGTAAGAGATCGACTGAAGTTTGAACTCGTTTACTTCGAGGCCGCAGTCCACTGTTGATTATAATGTTCTAAATACTGATTAAGAGCCGAGAGAAGAATCTTGCACAATTATTGCAAAGGTGAGATATCGGCATGCTTCTACATGCGGAGTGTCTTTCTTTAGTTTGGACGCTAGTTTCAATGAGAGGTAACTAAGAGATAGGTGAGAAATTAAGTGAGCGACTGCCTAACTGACTGAGTGAATGAGTGTGTGAGTGAGTGAGAGTACGTATTATAAATTAGATAGATAGAAAGAAAGAAAGAAAGAAAGAAAGAAATGTGTGTTGGTTGGCTGAGTTTTATGGCATATCGACAATTGTAGATTATTTAATGCCCAATCCATTTTTATACGTATATACAGTTCTATTTCAAACAATTTAGTTTGGCATAAGTACAATTTTTTTTATTTATACACAGTTAATGTAAAAACAGTTCTATTTCAAGCAATTCAATTTAACGTAAGTACACTGTTTATTTCTATTTGACCCAAAGATAGGACCCTATCAGGTGCTACCACTCTAGTGGATTTGGGAGCGATGGCAATGAAAGGGTACTCTGCATTCCCCAATGCTCCAGCATTACTGGAACTTAAACAATCAGATTGGTTAGTCTCATATTCAGGACACTCGTTGGTGGGGGAGGGTCTTACCCCACTGCAGAGAAGCAGTTGGTGCATTCTAGAGCCCCAGTCGACTGGGCAAGACAGAAAGAACGAAAGAAAGAAATATCGAGGTATTAGATTCCTCTCAGCCATGGGTTTAATAGTACCACTACTATCCTTCTACAAGGATGGCTTTGGCATTAAATAACCCTCGAAGGCTGATACGTCATTAAACAAAGAAGCTAAACCTTGATTCAATGATTTACTGTTTCCACAACCTTTTGACTGATTCGTTCTTTGGCCTTCTCCAAGCGTAATGCGCACCTCCACAAGATATATACTCTATCGCCTTTCTCTGTATAAATAGGTGTTAACAAGAAGACCTGCTTAATGGTTAGAATAGTTGTGCTTTTTTGTGATCATACCATTGGCAATTACGAGCTCTACACTTAAAAGGTTGTCACAAAACAATCTCCTTGTCACTTCCGTTTGACTTATAATAGACTAAACAAAGTTTAAGAATTATCGATTATATTTGAGAGAGAAAGATTCTGTTGTGTTCACGGTTACGAGCTTATCATATTGAAGACCTTGTATTTGCTGTTATCTATTAATTTTAGCTTAACCCAACACAGGTTCTCATGTGTTGAATACCTAGTGGAAATCAGGGGAATTCCTTGTGTTGTAGTGGCTTACGCACAGGACAGTAACATCGTAATAAGCAAGTACGAGTCCCAGTCGTGCTATTACGTTCACTTTCGGACTAGTAAATTTCCGAAAAGTGAGAATTCTCTTGAGCCCCACCCCCAGCTCTAGGCAGAGTAGTACCACTACAATCTTTTTAACAGGGATGGATTTGGCATTAAATATTAAATAACCCACAGAGGTTGATACGTCATTAAATAAAAAAATCAAACCAAACCATCAGTTCTTATGTCTGCCAATATAACGTCTGGAAGAAAATGTATATCTAAATAATATTGGTAATTATATACACAATAATGACTTAGTGGGTCGATGAGCAGCACAGACCAACAGGGTTCGAGTCTCGCCTCGTTCCTGACCTTCCCCTCCCCTTTATCTCCACTTTAATCGGCCTTCGGGCCTTTGACCTTGTGTCAAGTCCTGTCTGGTGGGAGGCAGCGACAAATATCATACACAATAATGACTCAAATAATGATTCGCTGTTCACAGGATCTTTCGACTGATTAATTATTTGATGTTCTTCAAGTGTAATGTGCGTCTCCAAGAGATATATACTCAATTGCTTTTCTCTGTATACAAATGCTCCATTTCTGCTTCGCCTTTTTTATGGATCTCGGTGTAGCACTTTCAGCATACCGACGATCCTCGAAACTGTTGTCACTAATTACCTTGCTACGCAAAGGTCTATAAATGATTCTCCTAGTTGAAAAAAAATCTATGCCATTTAATGTCAATAAATAAAGCCTAAACACTCACTTTTCTGGCCCAGTTGGCTGTGGTTATAGGATACATCGACTGCATCTCTGCACAGGGGTAAGATTATCCAATGAGTATTCTGGATATGATATTAACAATGGTGAAGCCTTAATAATGTTAAGATTTGGGTAATGCAGAGCACCCATTCATTGCCATCGCTTCCAGGTTCTCTCAGGTCCAGAGTGGTAGCACCTTATAGGGTCCTATCTATGGGGCAAATAGAACTGTTTGACATTTAAACTGTACACAAACAAATAACCTCCGCTAAATTGAATTGTTAGAAATAGAACTGTTTGACCATTTATCTGTGTGTAAATAAATGACTGATGTTTAATTGAATTGTTGGTGATAGATAGCAATACTTGGAACCATTTAACTTTGTTGACTTATGCTAAATTGAATTGTTAGAAATAGAACTGTTTGAACAGGAAAATGTAAAAATGTAAAATGTAAAAACAGGATTTGATTTTAAATAACCAACAATGGTTGATATGCCATAAAACCAAACTGAACCAAACCTAACTTTTTATAAAATTTTGTAGTTACATTGTGTGAGAGTAATCGTCCTTGGAAAATATATCGTTCAATAAAATAGGAATATTATTGTCATTAATTTTGACAAGTTTCTTTCATCTTTTTACTAAAATTCACCTGGTTCATTATTTCTACGGCAGATAGAAACGGCACCTATCAGAGTCGATAATAAGTGAAAAACTCTCGACAAGATTCGAACTTACGTCCCCTTTTACTTCGAGGAAGACTTGTTTTAGCAACTAAGTTATAAGAACAGTTGATATCACCGAAGCCTAAACCACAACTATATCTTATCCCCTACTTTATCACTGAACTGTCGACTCCATGTTCGTTGCTCCTATTTTTCTTATTTTACACATGAGCGCTTTTCTTTTCAGTAAGATTTATTTTGCCTTTAACTTGCCGTTATTGATTAGTATTTTGCATTTTGCGGTCTTAAGTATCTTATATTAAGATATTTCCTTCTGCAATTCTACCGTTATTTCTTCCTCCACTCTCCCTCTCTCTCTCTCTCTCTCTCTCTCTCTCTCTCTCTCTCTATATATATATATATATATATATATATATATATATATATATATATATATATCACTGTATCATTCTCCCAACTGCAAGACATCAAGATGATAAAAAACCATCTAGAAAATTGCACCATATGATTTTCATTTATATTCAAAAAGAATGGTTGCCATAGGAATATTTGGTTTCTAAAAAACATTGTAATTTTATTACCAGATGCAAAGATTTGATTGATGCCAGATGTACGCGAACACATGTGTGCGCATGCGTATACGCGTTCGTATTTACTAATTCATCTAATATCTATTCTCTTCCTGTCCATCTTCCATCTTGTTTTCTGAAACTACCCGGGAATTTTATACAACGCTTTCCATGAAGAATTCAACCCTTCGTCATTTAGCTTTTCATTAAAATGAAACAGTTACGTTTTTTACAGAATTTTCCGATTACGAAAACTTCGTTGAACTGGCAGAACAGATACAACCGTAGTCGAGGGCGACCCGAAGGTTCTCTTTTCAATAACTACTACACCGACGTGTAAGGGAGGGCGATAGTCTTTTCCTTGGATTGCTCCACTTTACCCTAGATACGTACCTCATAATGCTGAATGTTTTGCAAGGAGGTATCAAGTACTATTTTTTTTTTTTTTAGTTTTTGGTATGACTTAACCTGGGATTGAACCCCGGTCTCAATCCACTAGGCCAATAGTAGTTAATGCCGCCTTGATTAGCACTATAAGGTAAGGATCGAGGGTAAAGTGGAACAATCCAGCGAATGGATTACCCCTCCCTACGCCGTGGTGTAATAGCTATTGAAAAGAGAGCCTTCGGGTCACCCTCGACTAAAGTCTCCTACTTTACTTTATATATAGAAAGAGAGAGTGAGAGAAAATGTCAAACCATATATATATATATATATATATATGTGTGTGTGTGTGTGTGTGTGTGTTTAGATTGCACAGACATAGGATCAATGGCCCTTGGTGACGGTCAGTTTTTCGGTTAAGCGATTACCGGAACAACAATCGCTTAGTCGAGGAAGTGGCAGTCACCTAGCATCATTGACTCTGTGTCTACCCTATCATAACGAACATATGTATCTTCTATTATTGATATTAATAATTCATGAATATAGCAAACAATATGTATATATATATATATATATATATACGTATATATATATGTATATATATATATATATAGAGAGAGAGAGAGAGCGAGAGAGGGAGAGGAAGAGCGCTATATGAATTTATACAGTATGACAAATATGACAATATGACAGATATACTTCTAACATTTTTTATTTAAACTTAATTTCGTTCTGATCCCACATTTTATTATTCCTAATGGAGTATTAAACAATTAAAACAATAAGCATTCTTTATTGCCAACAGGGCCATTGACCTAATGAGTAGAGTGTTTACCAATGGCCCAGGAGACTGGGGTTCAGTCCCAGGTCTAGTCATACCAAAGTCTCAAAAAATGGTACTTGACACCGCTTTGCTTAACACTTAGCATTATTAGGGAAGGATCAAGGGTAAAGTGGAGCAATCCAGGGAATAGAGTAGCACCCTCCTCTACACCTCGGTGTAGTAGCTATTGAAAAGGGAGCCTTCAGGACTAAAGTCGCCAACTTTACTTATTTATTGCCAAACTCTACTGCAAAGAAACACTGTAACCTAGACTAAGAATATACAGAAGTCCAAAAATAAGAACATCCCTAATAGATATGCATGCAATCTTATTTTTGGCTATACAGTTGTCAAAGCAGTCGAGTTTGGTAATAAATAATACCTAATAATATCCGGTTTATGGTATAATGTTCCACTGGATATTACAAACTCTTGTCAGCTTTCTTTTGAAAGAAAATTAAAATCTTATTAAAAAATTGGTAGGCATGTACTTATGTATAACCGATACTACACAGATATATATTGACATACACACGCACACATATATAGACATACTCGTGTACATACATCATATATATGAGAGAAATGGAAATAAATCCGATGGTATGTAAATATGAAACTAAGAAGGAACAAGATATTCAGGGGATGCATTTATTTTCCTATGAATATGACAGTTTTAAGTTCCGGTTTTTTAAACCATCTTTAGGCTGATGTTACTATGTGATGTTGTGTTGTCTCACTCGGAAAATTATTTTCAAATGAAATCGTCATCATTATGTCGTGCCACTTGCACGGATATCCCTGACACTCTCTCGCCACTTCTCCCTATCGTTCATCGCCTCTGGCAGGTCTTCAGGGCTATATCCTGTATCCTCACATAGCTGCTGTATGTATATTCGAGCTGGTCGTCCTGCTTTTGCTTGGCCATATGTGGGGTTCAATAGGAGTATGTCACTTATGAGTTTGTCCTTGCTTCTCCAGTCGTGTCCTGCATGTCTGGTTTGTCTAAGTTGTATAGTTTTCGTGATGGGAGGCAGGTGGTCGTATAGTTGGTGTCTTGTGGGGTGTTGCCGCCAGGCCGTGTCGATACTGCTGTATGGATGCACTACTTGGACGCTCACAAAACAGCTGGAGAAGAAGCTTGACGGTAATTACACAAGAATTAAATGAAATAGTAAAACGAAAAAAAAACAGAAAATCCTTAGCATTCTATTATCGTTAATAGCGTTCGATTTCATAGTGTATATGAAGTAATTAGTATTCAAAAAATTATTTTGTTTTATTCATTTTTTTAATCCCTCACCTATTTTTTTCAAAATAGTTTTTGCCATAGAATTTTGTAAAGAATTTTTCAGTAGATTATTTTGTTTCCATCGACGGAGATCGACGAATTATTCGATAAGGTCCACCTGAAAAAAGTAAAAATCATACATCTACATCTGAATGGGCGTAGTGGCTGCCACATTGTAGTTTACGAGTTCAAACTTCAGATTAATGCCCTTGGGAAAGGTTAGAACTCCTCTGCTATGGGTTAGACAGTAGAAATACTGTTTTCTACAAAGGTGGCTTTGGTATTAAATAACCCACGAAAGTTGATAAGCCATTAAACAAGAAGCAACCAAACCAATAGTATAACTGGATTTTTGCCTTTATCTGGATCGTTGGCCGCTGCGTTTGGATAAGACACGCCTTGGTATTTCTGTTATTTGATTTGTCAATGCGGCCTCAAACGCTCGTTGCTTTGATTTATGACTGTATAACTGGAGAGCAATCGAGCAAGGATAGTAGATTCCAGGTGACGGAAAAGGAATGCTGAGCAGATGATATCGGATTGAAAGAAGAGAAATAAAAATCAAATGGATAAATAAAGCAGATGAATAAAATAGAATAAAACAAAACGGAAAGAATAAACCACGTTTTTCCCTATCTAATAATTAATATTCAGTTAAAATACTTTATTCGTTGTTGCCCACGACTAAAAAAATTGTCAGTAATTTTCCCTCCATTGCAGTAAGAAGAGTTGGGTCATATGTACGCCATGGTGTCAAGGGAAATTGTCTTGAAAACTGGGAAATTTCTGAGTGATCCCTCGTAAAATGGGATCCTCGTTGGGGTGAACTGACAATGTTCTAGTCTCATTGTAAATTGTGTTACAGTGATACACACACACATACATATGTACACATACACATATGTGTGTTTATTTGTGTATGTATGGAGGGGATGAATGCATTTACCAAACACTTCCATCAGAGGCAGGATCTGACGCAATGTCAGTTTCTTTTAAACGGAATACAGTTGGTTGGAAATTAGAGTTTTGCTTCGCCTCGACTGGTTACCTAACCAAAGTTAAAACCACCTTGGGTAGGATTTGAACTTGGGTCACCAATTCAATTTCCTCCAACAATAATCACAACGCTCGGTGCACCTCTTGTATACAAAGGTTGTATGCATCCATGAATAAGTGTGCACACACACACACACACACACACACACACATATATATATATATATATATATATATATATGTAAATGAAAGCAAATCCGATGTTCTGTATATATATATATATATAAGAGAGCAGTTACTGAAAGGTTCTCGGACCGACCATGAAACATGCATGCAGTTTCGTAAGTCAACACCGCTGTAGTATCCTCCTCAAATTTTCTGAAATCTTTCTCCACTAAGATATTAATTAATAGTTGGAACGAAAAAGGTCATTCATTTCGTGGATGGACCAACACACACGCACACACATATATGTACACTCTACTTATATATATATATATATATATATATATATATATATTCCCTATATATATATACCCCCTGTATATATCCCTTATATATATATCCCTTGAATGTAATACATATTCATATATATATGTATATATATATATATATACAACTTATATATACCCTTATACATGAATATACATATACCCCATATATATACCTTTATATATATATATATATATATATATATATATATATATATATATACCCCCTATATATATATATATATATATATATATATATATATATATATATATATATATATATATATTACTCGAATGTTATCTTTGGCGGCATTTTGAGCCGTACGTATATGAAGTGTTCCTTATTGAATAAGCAACACGCCCAGAGATATGTGAAGCTTTGTTGTGCCAGAACAGCGTATCATATTTCTATATAATCCCCAAAAGACATAGTGGAACTAGCAGGTGATTCGCGTTATCAATAAAAACCTTTCATGCATCTGAACCGTTTTTTTTTATCCTATGATTTCAAATGATTCATATTATGCATCGCAATAACTTTAAAAGAAGGCTACGCACCCCTACTTCAAAACGAAATAAAACAAAACAAAAAGATCTAAACAGAACCTACTTTAATCCTTCTTTTTATTGAAGATTCTGGTTTTCTCACTTAGCATACGATAAAAGGACGCGTGTTTGTCGTCGACTTTAATCTATACATCAGTACATGTCAGTTTCTCTATATCTCTGCTTGTCTCGATAAAGCAAATATATAAAACAGGTTTCTTTGAGTAAATATGAAGTGATCACTGTTATCCAAGAAATAACGTTAAGAAATGTTTTGCATTGTCAGATACAATTATTAACATTAGCTAAAATTTCTATCAGTATATACGTAGAGCATTAAATAAGTCTCCAGACTTTTTCGTACAGGCATTTAAAATTGTCGTAGACTATTGAAAATTCACTATGTTATTGCTATACATCTTATGAGATGACTGACCAATTTTTATGATTTCAGGTTCAAATCAACAGCTACTGCAGGAATTGGAATACACCCTACTAAAACCTGATTGTCACAGCTGGTGAATTGCAAAAATGCAATCTGGACGTGAGGACACTTTAGAAGAACGATATGCAATAAAATTGTTTTAAACATGGAAAAATGCCCCAGAAACGTATGGAATACTTCAGACTGATTTTGGAGCATCTTGCATGAATCGAGCATCAGTTTTTGAGAGGCATAAGAGATTCAAGGAAGGCACGGAGTCTGTGAGGGATGATGAGAGGTGTAGGAGGAGTAAGGCAGTCACTACACCAGAGTTGATTGGCCAAAGGGTTAGGGTTAGGTTTAGGGTTACTATGTTGAGGTTTTAAGGGAGTTCAGGGAGAGATTCGATCGGAAGAGGCCAGCACTCTTCAAATCGGGTCAGTGGGATTCCCACCAGGACAATGCACCAGTCCACAACTCCATCCTTGTCACAGACTATTTGACCAAGGTGGGCATCAAGACAGTTCCTCACCCTCCCTATAGTCGAGACCTTGCTCCCTGTGACTTTTGGTAAGCTCAGAAGCTGTCGTTATGAGACAATTGAGGCAATGAAAGAGGCTGTGACGAAGGTCATTGACACGCTCACACAAGAGGACTTCTATGGGGCCTTGCCGAAGTTGTTGGAACAGTACAAGTGCATTGCAGCTGGAGGAGATTACTTCGAAGGGGACTAGAGTTTCATGCGTGTACTATCAATAAAATTGCCCATACGAAAAAGTCAGGAAACTTATTTAATGATCCATAAATTATATATATATATATATATATATATATATATATATATATATATACATCGCTCAAAAATAAGTACATTCCACTAATTATTACTCAGAATCAGTTATGAGAATTTTATTTCTTTTCCAGTGGAAAATCAGTTGTATTGTAGTTCGTTGTACATGGAATGCAATGATTATAAAATGAAACCAGAATTGTATCATACATGTGTGTGTGTGTACATTATATATATACGCACTATATATATATATATATATATATATATATATATATATATATATACATTATACATATATATGTATATATATTTGTATATATACATCATCATTATTATCATAGCGCAGATTCCTCTGACTTACTCTCGCCATCCGTCACTCTCATCCATCGCTTCCGGTTGGTCCTCCAGACTACATCCTGTGTCCGTACGGGGTTGTTGGAGATAGGATCTAATTGGTTGTCCAACACTTGCACATTCATGTGAAAGGGTCGATTGGAGATCATTGCTGATGAGTTCGTTCTTTGTTCTCCAACCGTGTCCCAGGTCTTGTCTGTCTTATTTGGTTCGTTTTAGAGATGAAAGATAGGTGGCCGTACAACTGCTTCTTTCTGGAGTGTTGCTTCCAGGATTTGTTCAATATGGCTCGTGGTATTCTTGCGCAAATTCCGTTTAGCTTTTCCTCAATACGCTTAGTCAGCGTGCATGTGGTGTATCCATATAATAGAATCGACACAACCGCTGCTTAGAAAAACTGCGTTTTTCGCATATTGATGTCATTTTCAATAGATGAGACGCTACTTCCGAGGTAGGTGAACTTATCCATTGAGTCCCCATTTAGAATGCAGTTGTTTTCTTCTTGATTAAAACACATGTACTCCGTTTTGTCTGCATTCACATGGAGGTCAATGCCCCCTGCTGCCTGTTCCGAACTATGCAGCAGGGATTCGGCTTGGGTAGGTGTATTTGACAGAAGCACTATGTCCTCGTAATAGTTTGTGTGGGGTATCGTCTGCTTCTGGCTGTTTTTAGTGTAAAACTAATTTTTTCATTAGATCTATTGACGTTCGAAGTAGATTATGAACAGATATTGGGCTAATGTATCCCCTTGTAGAACACCAGTAAAAATGTCAAAGAAGTCTGTGTTTCCCTCCGGTGAACGAACTTTTACTTTCGTGTATTTGTAATATAATGGCCGAGGGATTTCGTTTTATGCCTTTGGGTTTAGTTAGGCTGAGAACCTTTCGGCTCAGTGCATGGGTTAGCTAGGTGCAACATGAACGCAGGTGTTCACGCGCGCGCGGGGTGGACGAGTCATTCAGAGATGTCAAAATAAAAATCCCAGATAGGGGGATGTGAATGACGTCATGCACCGGAAGCACGCGATGGATTTTGGGAGATTTGAAAAAGTTAGTTGAATTGAGAACTAGACACCGAACGAGAAGGGTCGACTTTCGGGGCTCGCAGAGGCCAATGAATTTGCACGCTACGGGCGCCGCACGAGATGGGGGCAGATGGAAAAGCCAGAATAGAAAGAATGTGTATCTCTCTCCTTATGTCGAAGAACCTTTAAACTCAAAGGTAATAAAAAGTTTCGTACCTGAACTAAGAAGTCGTAAGTGTTTTTCGTGTTTTGGGATCCCTATGTTCTATGTATATATGTTATGGATATTCTATGTACGTTTCACGTAGCCGTATCTGGCTATGATACATGTTTATAGAGCATCATTATTGCGACAACAATTGCTCTGGGGAGACCATAAGCTTGAAGAATTTGCTCCATCTTACTTCTGAATATGGAGTCAAATGCCTTGGAGAAATCTAAAAATAAGAGTGTCGCCTCGAAGTTTTTGTACGAACTCCTTCTGAAATTCGAGGGATTGTCAGAATTTGCGATGTTGTGGATTGGTTTCTCCGAAAACCATTTTGATTCTTACTAAGAATTTTCTCAATTACTGGTTCGATGCTGTTGAGTAGCAGAGCATTATGAATCTTAGCCGCTATAGAAGTAAAGGTTATACCTTGGTAGTTCTTGGCAATTCCGAGGTCACATTTCTGGAGGAAAAGGAAGATGTAGCCTTTTGTCCATTTTTCTATCGTGTTCTGGTTATATACGGAGTGGCAGTCTCCAGATCTAAACTAAAAGCTACCAGTGAAGAAGAACAAATACACATGTAGAAAGAATATTTCAAGAATCTTCTTGGAAAATCCCCTAAAGTTACAAATAAACCTATCACGAAAGTTATTAATAAGTAACTAGACATCACACTAGATCAGTTTACTCGAGGAGAACTCGACGTAGTACTAAGAAAAATTAAAAACAGGAAAGCATTCGGATTTGATGAAATACCACCAGAAGTATAGAAGACGATCTACTGAAACTTTATAATCAAAAACATGGATATATAGAAATTAAAAAATAACTATATACCCTTATACCTTCAATTTAATCATGGTTGGAGAATTTCAATGCTGTAGCATTTGGCAATATCTAATAATATCCATTTTAATTTTGTAATATTCTACTAGAAATAATAATATCCAGGCCACTTTGGTTAGGCCTAGAACTTATTAACTCTACATACAATAAATATATAAGTAAAGTTAGCGACCGTAGTCGAGGGCCTCTCGAAGGCTTCCTTTTTAATAGCTACCTCACTGAGGTGTTGGGGTGGACACGATTCCTTTCCTGGATTGCTCCACCTTGCCCTTGATAAGTACCATATAATACCGTGTCAGGCAAGGAAGTATCAAGTACCATTTTTGAGTTTTTGGTATGATTCGACCTGGGATTGAACCCCAGTCTCCTAGGCCATTGGTGAATACTCTACCCACTGGACCGATATGGCCACATAGGCTAGAGAAGTTACTGTCACCAAACGCCGTTGACTGTGATAAAATTTAGATCAAGAGCTTCTGTATCAGCAATATTGAGCACTCTTTCCTTATAGATATAGTAAAACACACACACACACTCACACACACACACACACACACACATATATATATATAATGGGCCATTAAGAACTTTAGGCATGTAAAATCATTCCATCTCATGTAATGTTTTCATAGTATTTTTCGAATGAAATACCTTGCGCCCAGAGGAATCATCCGGAAAAATTTAGCTTAACATTGATCGGGAAGGTTTAATTTGTCTAGAATGCAAATAGACTGTTATCTGCAGGAGAGTGCTACATTTATTTGCCCTAGAGTAGAACTTTTCCGAATAGATTTTTGGAAGACAGGACTAATTATAATGCAAATTCATACGTAAATAGACCTTTCCTTTTTGACACGTACTATGCTTGTACGAAAGCATTTAAGAAAATAATAAGAGCTCTTTAGTACTGACTTTGTAAAACGTTTGACCTTCCCAAGAATAAACCATCAAGACTTTTTAAGAAAATAGAAAACAAAGAATACTGCGAGAAGATGCTGCCTTTTTAATTGGCTGTCAGTCAAGCCTCGTATTCTTCTTTCCCAGAAAAAGAGGAAAAAATATATAAATAAAACAGTCGCTTAATGTCGGAAAGGGTGTTTGTAAACTGAACAAATAAAGTTAAAATTATATTTTTTAAAAAAGAATGAAGAATCTCTGAAGATTTACGGAAAGAATAAAATAGAATACAAATAAACACAGAAAATAGAACAAGAGACTTAAAGAAAATGCCATGATATAAGAATGTACAAAAAGCAACACTTGTTTCATTACAAAATAAACAATAGAAATGGGGGAAACTTGTGGATTTACTGATGGCGACTGGTCGACTGTCGAGAAGAAATAATTTGCTTGTCGTTTTTTTTCCGTTTTTTTTTTTTGTGTTAAATTATTCGTTCTTGTTACTTTTTTTCTACATTTCCTTTCTTTGCTCTGGATTATCAATTAGTTATATATCCTTGCTTAGTCTGACACAAGGCACAAGTTACTTGATCATCTCTTCGTACTCCTGTTTTTTTCCTTCCTTTTTCTTTTTCCTTTCCTCTTTTATTCTCTGTATAATACTTATTTCTTTCTTTTTTCTTATACTCACGTCTTCTCTCTTCTTTTTTTATTTCCTCACAACTTCTTTCTCCTTTATTTTCCTCGCTATTTCTTTCTTTTTTTTCTTTTTCTATATCCACTTTTCCCTTGTTTCTTTTTCTCATTACTTCTATCTTCTTTCTTTTCCTCACTCCTTCTCTCTTCTTTCTTTTCCTCATTCTTTCTCTCTTTTTCTTTTCCTCACATCTTCTCTCTTTTTATTTCCTCACATCTCTCTTTTTTCTTTTTTTTTTTAATCGTTCTCTCTTCTCTTTTCTCCTCATTCTTTCTCTCATCTTTCTTTTCCTCACTCCTTGTCTCTTTTCCTTTTCTTCATATCTCTCTTCTTTTTATTTCATCACCTCTCCTCACTTTTTTCTTGTCCACACTCCCTCTCTTATCTTTTCTTCTTTCTTTGCACTTTTCTCTTTTCTCTTTTCTTTCCACCACCCTCTCTTTCTCTCTCTCTCTCTCTCCTTTCTTTGCTTTTTCTACCCTTTTTTTTTTTTGTTTATTCCTTCGCTTCTTCTTCATCTTTTACCTTCCTCCTTTCCTCTTTTTCTTTCTTTTCTTTCTTAAATTTTCACTCTCCTATGTTTTTCTTTACTCTTTCTGTCCTTTTTATTTCTTTCCGCATCCCTTCTCTCTTCTGTCTTTTTTTATTTGATCTTTTTTACTTTTTCATTCTTTTCTTCCTTCATTCATTCTTTCTTGTCTTGTCTTCATATTTCTTTCTTTCTTTCTTGTTTTATCATTTCTTGTCTCTTCATTTTACTTTTTGGTCACGAATGTTTTATTCGCTTCAACCTTTTTCTTCTTTTTTTTCCATCTCATTCTTTCTTTCTTTCTTTCTTTCTTTCTTTATTTGAATTTGAATTTGAGTTAGTTCTTTACTTTTATATTCTGTCTTTTTTACACTTTTAATTCTTTTTATATTTTTGATTCTTTCTGTCTTTTTATCTCGCCACTTTGGTGAAACTTAGAATAAGCTGACTGTATTCCCTGCCGAGGGGTAAGGCCGTACTCCTCAAGAGGTATCCTGGGTATGACTCTAAACTACATCTGGTGGTGAGGATCCAATCCTGGAGCCCTGGTGGGCGTGGAGGATCCCTTCATTACCTAATTACCTTGTTAACCATTATAGCACGATAGGATACCCATGCTTTTATTATTGTTTAATTCTAACTAGTATTTCATTCATCCTATTTTTGTTACTGCTGCTTAAAAACAACGTCTAAATTATTCATTTTCCTTTCCTGTTTATTATTCTACTATACATATACACAATCTACGTTTCCATGAATAACTAGAAAAACAGAGAGACAGACTGAAAGACACAATAACATATATATTTACCAACACCTCTGCACAAGAAGGGTGTAGCACAAGGTCAACTTTTAAGTGAAGTTTAACAGTTTTCCTTTTTCAAGAGTAGTTGCCATTCCAAGGTTAAAGTGTCCAGTATCCCCAACTATTTACTCATAGCAGTAGGAAGAATAGTTGGATTCATACGTTTCCAAAAGTATTAGTTATATGGGAAATGCAAACTGACTTGTCCAGGAATTATCCATTTCCTACGACAGTAACCGTTGTGCCCAGAGTGCATCCAACGTAGCAAATTTGTCCAAGTAAATGAGAAAACACCAAAATTAAAATTCTAGATTAGAAAACATCAAGGTAAATAAGAATAGTTAGAAAAAGGTACATTTGACTAAGAGAGAAGGAATATTTGACTAGTATACAAGATTCATTTAACTTGAATACATACTATTCTTGACACTCAAAGAATGTACATGTGACTATTATAGAAGCTCTATTTGACTTGCATAGAAGGAATATTTGACCTGAAGAGAAGTTACATTTGACTAGGATCGTAGGTATATTTTACGATTATAAAATCTACATTTGACTAGCATAGAATGTACATTTGACTATCATAGAAGCTCTACTTAACTTGGATAGAAGCTCTATTTGACTGACATGGAAGGTACATTTGACTGACATAGAAGATCTATTTCATTGGCATTGAAGCTCTATTTGATTAGCAGAGAATCTCTATTTGGCTAGCATAGAAGCTCTATTTCATTCACATAGAAACTCTATTTGACTGGCATTGAAGGTACATTTGACTGACATAGAAGCTCTATTTGACAATAGCCCAGTCGGCTGGGGCGGTACAATACACCATCTGCAATTTGGCTGAGGGGTAAGACTCATTCGAAAGAGTATCCTGCATATGACACTAAACAATCTGATGGTGGGGCTCTAATAATTCTGGATCTTTAAGGAATGTGAAGTACCCCTTCATTTCCATGCTCCCATGTTCACACTGGTCCTAAGTGGTAGCACTTGATAGAGTCCTATCAATGGGTTAAATTCTTTGACATTTAAACTGAGTGCAAATAAGTGACTTATGCTAAATTGAATTATTAGAAATAGAACTCTTTAATCATTTAGCTGCGTGTAAACAAATGACATGTTTAATTGAATTTTTACTGATACATTGCAATACTTGGAACAATTTAACTGCGCGCTAGAAATGAGCTTAGGCTCGTTTAAAAATGTAGTTAACAAAATGTGTTTGCAAAAAATTTATATTTAATGTATATGTATATAGAGGATTTGGCATTAAATGACCAACAATAGTTGATAAGCCATAAAATCCAACCGAACCAAACCAATCTATTTGACTAGCATTAAAGCTACATTAGACGAGCGTAGAAGGTACATTTGACTTACATAGAAGGTACATTTGGCTAGCATTGAAGGTACATTTGACTTACATAGAAGGTACATTTGACTTACATAGAAGGTACATTTGGCTAGCATTGAAGGTACATTTGACTTACATAGAAGGTACATTTGACTTACATAGAAGGTACATTTGGCTAGCATTGAAGGTACATTTGACTTACATAGAAGGTACATTTGACTTACATAGAAGGTACATTTGGCTAGCATTGAAGGTACATTTGACTTACATAGAAGGTACATTTGACTTACATAGAAGGTACATTTGGCTAGCATTGAAGGTACATTTGACTTACATAGAAGGTACATTTGACTTACATAGAAGGTACATTTGGCTAGCATTGAAGGTACATTTGACTTACATAGAAGGTACATTTAACTTACATAGAAGGTACATTTGGCTAGCATTGAAGGTACATTTGACTTACATAGAAGGTACATTTGACTTACATAGAAGATACATTTGGCTAGCATTGAAGGTACATTTGACTAGCATTGAAGGTACATTTAGCTAGCATAAAAGGTACATTTGACTAGCATCGAAGTTACTTTAGACAAATACAGAAGGTAGATTTGACTAGCATAGAAAAAGCTATTGCATGATTTTATGCAGAGGAGAAACTGTTTTTTATAGAGATTATTCGCTACGCATTTAGATGATAAAACGATCCAGGTTTCGTCGATAACCTTCAAGAGATCTATGCAAATACGAGAGTAAAATGAATGCCGTCTGTAGCTCTTATCACATCTCAAATCAGACATTAAAGATGCAGCAGAAAGCCAAGGCTAAAAAGAAACAATCCTTTCTCCCTTTCCACCCGCTTCGCATTCGTCTGCTTTTTGAATCGGTCATTAAATTCGCCGCTTTGTCACAGAGGTGAATGAAAGTAAAAGCTTTTAATAATGAACAAAAAACGCGTATAAACTTCTTTTATTCATGAGGAACGCTCCGAAAGTAATATGCTGCCCACCACTGGATACGCATATTCACCAGCGATAAACAACAGTCTCAATACCACGATCGGAGGGGTGTTGCTCCGAAAGTAATTCCTCCCATTTATTTCCATGGAAATTAAAACAGATACAGGATGTAACAATAGCAACATTGTACAGAGCAAGTTTTCAACATATGTGTTGCTTATAAGTATGAAAATAATTGAATAAAACAGTTCTACAAATTAATAAATTTCATTTCTTTGAATTGAGTATGTTGAAAAACAAAAGATACAAAGTCTTTTCTTGTAAAAAATGAGCTAATATTCGTCAGAACGTAAATATCTTTAGAGAGAAGGAAAAGTTCATGCATGAAATGTAGCAGTTTGCGATTGTTTAGCTCTAGTTGATATATTTAAAGTGCGTAAAAGATCTTTGTGTGTGTATGTCACAATGTAAGAGAGAAAGTATATATATGTATTAATATATACAAGGATGTAGCAAGAATTTTCATCTGCAGGGAAAAGATTGAAATTGCTGTACGAATAAATTTATCATATTTACCAACCCATCCGCTCGGGCAGGATATGACACAAGGTCAATTTTTAAGCAGAGTTTAACAAGTTTGAAAACAGAGTTTTCCTTCTCCTAGACTAGTTGCCTATCCAAGGCTGAAGAACCCAGTCTGTCCTACTATTTACCCATAGCTGGAGGGAGAATAATTGGATTTTTTTTAGATGGTAATAAGTTGATTTTCCTTATATGTATTTACCCAGCCCCTCCGTTTGTTTTTTATAATAGGAGCTTAAGAGACTTAAATTCAGAATTTTTATCTCCTATACCGGTTGCCATACTAAAATCAAAGAGTTTCCCAATGGTATTAGTGCTATGTGAAATGCAACAAGTTTCGTCCAGGATTTGAACTCGTGTCGCCGTGTCCATTTTCTACGACGGTGACCATTACACCACGGGCACCTCCTGTACGAATAAATTCATGTATACAATATTTTCATTCTGATTAAGATAATTGAGCGATGTTGAAATTAAATGCATTCTTGAAGGAACATAATGTTAGGGTTTTATTCAAAAGGTATAAAATCGAAAATTTTGAGTAAACTTACGGAATGGGTGAGTATATCTACTGATTGGTCAATAAATGCAAAATTAAAAAATTACAGCTTCTCGGGTTTTTTTTAGATGGTAATAAGTTGATTTTCCTTATATGTATTTACCCAGCCCCTCCGTTTGTTTTTTATAATAGGAGCTTAAGCGACTTAAATTCAGAATTTTTATCCCCTATACCGGTTGCCATACTAAAATCAAAGAGTTCAGTCCACCCTACTATTTACTCACAGTTGGAGGGAGAATAGTTGAATTCATACCTTTCGCATGGGTATTAGCTTTATGTGCAATGCAAACAGCCTCATCCAGGTTTTGAATTCGGGTCACCAGTTCCATAACCTTCGATGAAAACCATTATATCAAAAGCACCTCCATACAATTTTTCAACATAGTTACAACCACTGGTTACGCATATTCACCAATGAACAACAGCCCCAACACTGCGACCGAAAGAGGATTGCAGTGGAAGTAACGCCTCCTATTCATTTCATGGAAGCAAATACAGGGGTACAATAACAATATTAGACAGCAAATTTTCAACATAGTCACTTGATCAGCGAATTGGGTCTATTAAAAATGGATAACGCAGACGTCTTTTTCCGAACAATAGTGACATTATCGGATCTGTGAAAAAGTTTCACATCCGCTGATACCGCGTGCAGACTCTTGTTCATCGTTGGCGAAAATGGATGAGTTTTGACAAGTATTCCTGAAACAGAAATATTGATAACATTTTTTTTAATTGTAACTCTTAAACCACCATTGTACTGTCGTTAACAAACAGTGTGAATTGGAAATACAAAGTGTAATCAAAAGTTTTGAGACTGAAGTCTTAATTTTCTTTTTATCTAAAAATTAATCAATTTAAAAGTTAAATTCTAAAATGTCTGAGCAGATGAGAAACTTACAAAGTTATTTTGTTGATGATTTGAAAAGAAATCGTAATGAGTCTGTGTCATTTTTTAAAAAAAGATACGAAACCAAACTGCTTTTAAGGTGAAACACTGAATTGTGCAAGTGGACCATCTTCCATAATCACCAAACTTAGCCTTATGCGACATTTTTCTTTTTCCCTAAAAAGAAAATTCAGGGTACCTATGCAGATGTGGTGGACTTTACACCATATTATGCGTGTGAGGACTTCACACCATATTATGTGTGTGAGGACTTCACACCATATTATGCGTGTAAGGACTTCACACCATATTATGCGTGTAAGGACTTCACACCATATTATGTGTGTGAGGACTTCGCACCATATTATGTTATGAAAATATGTGGTATTCACTGGTACTAAAAAGTTATGGAGAGTATGATGCATCTTTTTTATTTAAGAAAATGTAATTTTCCATTTATAAAAATATAAAACAGACTTAATGACTTTGGAAGAAATTCAAAAGTCAATTTAAAAGATCAGTTATGGATTAGTACAACTCGTACTTTCAAATTGTCAAAACAAAAAGTAGGCAGCCTCGGAGTTTTGTCGGTGCTTTGATCCATTTTAAATCATGACATCTCTTGTCCACTTGTTGGGGTTAAAAGGTCAAATCTTTGCATAGAATAATCAGATCTTTGATTTTTCTTTTGGTTAATGTGAAAAGAGATACTCCCCCACAAGGCATGGGCAGGGACCTTTAATTAACCAAGCCCCTACATTGTTGTTTGATTGGATGATTGATTAAAATCTGATATGTGGAAGGGATACTCTTCCCACAGACGTAGATTAGCGCATTTGATTAGCTGACCAGTCAGAAAGTAGTAGAAGAATATGATGTGATCTGTGATTGATTAGCCAATCGAGAATGTTTGTTCCCAAGGAAATCCTCAATAAAAGTAGATGTTTTTAGGATTAAATGAGAGAAGAGATCTGATGTCCATACCGAAAGCAAGAGAATAAGAAAAGAAATCTATCTAAGAACTAAAGCCTCTCCAGCAAAAACCTCACTCCCTTAAAAATTGAGTAAAATTGAAAGACTTCACCAGCCAGATAACTCATTTGTCTCTCAAATACAATAAAAAAGTTACAATATCCACACACACACACACACACACACACACACACACACACACATATATATATATATATATATCATTGCTACACCATTCTGTTTAAATATATAGTTGTTAACTATAAACAGAGTTTTTCGTGTTTTTAAGCTGCCAATATCCAGGCAACTTGTTCCAAGACACCACCCCAGTCGTCAGAAGTTCCTGATAGATTGTGTCATACCCCATCTATTTCAAATACAACGTGGATACAGAGGGAGTTGATGAACCAACTAGCCGGAAACGCATGTGATAGTCATGGAACTAAGGATACAATCAAGTACCATGACCAGCATAGGACCAGAATGTTCGTGGGGACTTTACATCATATTAGGAAGAAGAGTTTTAGCGGTACTATGACCAATGGAAAATCCAATGGAATAAGCGTGTTGATTGCCGATGGGATAATTTTGAAGAAAATTAATGTTGAATTCATTGATCATTCCTGTCTTTGTAAATACAACTTGAGTCTCGATACTTTTTGAATACACCACGTGAAAGCTCTATCGAATAAATTCAGATAAGATCACCGGGGTCAATCCTTAGGAAAACATTATTATATGAATTCTTGTACGATAGAAACTTATTATTATATTATCTTCTTGAATTGTTAAACGCCCTGTCCCCAGGTTTTACAATATACTGACTGTTCTGCTACAGAGGGATAAGATCAATGTCTTTCATTGAAAAAGGGCTGCCATTCAATCTTATTTTTCTCTTCATATGAGCGACCCACTCCCTAGAAATAAAAGGGATAGCCTGAGTATGACATAAATTATATGTCGTGATGAGGCTCCAGTTCTGAAGCTCTCGGGAGTGTGTAGTATCCTAGTAGGTACTACCACTCAGGCTTAGTGTGAACCTGTGAATGATAACAATGAAGGATTACTCCACTCTTCCCAGACTTCCAGAAATGGAATCTCCCCACGAGATATAATTTATGTCAAACTCAGGCTATCCCTTTTATTTCTAGGATGTGGGTCGCTCATATGAAGAGAAAAATAAGAATGAATGGCACCCCTTTTTCAATGAAAGACACTTGTCCACCTGAATAAAATTCATAAATCCCTTCAATGGTTTTCGATTTCATTGTATCATTTGTGTTTTAAAATATTGTCGCATTTTTCACCGATCAAAAGAAAATTGGGCGACTTCAGAGTTATATATATAAAATCGTTCGTAACGTAGGAAAAAAAATGAATTGGCGTTTATATGCGTCTACGACCAATCGCAGTTAGCAAAAATGGAAGTTCTCATTTTTTATGAGCCAGATGAGACATAAAAGACTTCGGGAGCAACAATAAATACGTTTTTCTCTCTACCCAGAAAGGAAAAACGTCGACAGTGATATGTTTAATACGATGATAATTTCTCGAGACTATTCCTACGTTTTTGAGTCGTAGAGTTTGTTGCTTTTGCAGGTGTTACTGAAACTGAAGGAAATAAATAGCTTTGTATAAGCTTTGTGCGCATGCGTATAAAAAAAGGATAGGTAAATGGATAATGAAAATGAATAGGGAAGAAAGACATTTTTTTCCTGGGCTAAAAACGGTATTTTCTTCTGTGACCTTTCACCTCGAACCCGTTCATATGAATCTAGAGACTTTCAGCGGATGACAAGTCACTATTGTCAGAACAATGTAGCATCGTAAGAGCGCACTATTATTGAAGAAGAAGAAGAAGAAGAAGAAGAAGAAGAAGAAGAAGAAGAAGAAGAAGAAGAAGAAGAAGAAGAAGAAATTAAGTATTAAGAATATTTGTTTTGCTTACCTATTTATTTAAAAGAAAGAGAGTATTGGCAGTTAACATATTAGAACCATTGATGACAAGCGTGTCGTAAATTTTAGAAGACTATGAGAATAGTGACCGAGAGGAACATGTTCTGCAAAGGACCTGAGGGACATTAAACATATTAAACACTCACTGATTTTGTCTTGGACACTTGATGAAATAACGAGGGATCATCAATATTCGTCGTCGATCTCAGAGAAGGAACACTTGCTTCTGGTGTGTTAATCGTCCGTGTGGAAATAAAGTCAGAAAAGCAACACAACGAATCTCTTCTTTTTTTTTACAAATTCAAAAAGGTTTTATCACTTTCATTTTTATCGATCTGGTGAAATTGGTATAATTTGAAGTCTCTTCAAAAATGAAACGTTTGCTATTTGGTCCTTTACTCAATTGTCTTGCCCAACTCATATCGGTTTTTCCTCAGACAATAAATAAATAAATAAATAAATAAATAAAATGATAAAATGACCGTGTGTCACTATCTGCCGATATAGGGTCGCGAAAATATGTACTAGTAAAAGTCTATGATTTTATTAGTAATGGTTTTTAAAAAATCACCGTCCTATAAAGTAGAATACGCTGACTTTATCCCTTGCAGAGGGGTAAGAAAATTACCCCACCCAAAATAAAATTGGTGCCCAAGGTCTGACACTGAGCTACATCTGATGGCGAGGCTTCATCTCTGGATATCTAAGAAGTGTGGAGAACACCTTCATTGCCATTACTCCCAGGTCCACTCTGAGCCGGAGTGGTAGTACCTGTTTGGGTTTCATCTATGTGTCAAATAGAACTGTTAAAAAATTATTGGTATTCGATGGGATTGTGTGTAAAAAATAAATCTTAAGATATAAGTACATAAAAAATGTATATATGAACATACAACGAACGTGATTCCCTAACTTTTACGCTTAGAATAAGCTTAGATGGGTTGATATGCCGATGAAATTAATCAATCAATCACTTTTAAAAATCAATCACTCTGAGCTGACATCGTGACCAATTGGATTTATTCTTTCGATATTTGTGGAAATATCATGTTCTTACAACAGGCACAGTGTCTTTGCTTATTGATAATAGACAGCGAAGATGATGATTATTTTTTTATTATTTTCGTAAAAACTTGCGGTAATTTATGATAAATGATTACTTTTTGATATAAGTCGGTCTTGTTAGTTAATTAAAAAAATGCTTTTGAAAAATTAATTTCCTTCATCTTCACAAAGGTCATTTAAAAGTTCTAAGCCTCACGTAGATTTTAGATTTTTTACACCCCTCTCACTTTTGTATGGACGTCATTTACACAAAAATCAAGATAGAAATCTGTATAAGTATTTCTAGTTTTATAAGAAGTGATAGTGTGTTGCCTCAAGAAAAATGTTCCGCTATGGCTTTCCTTTCTGAATGAGGCTTAGAACTTTTTGAAAGACTCTCTTAATGACTACAGAGTATGCTTCATAATTTATTGACTGTTATTGGCTTCTTTTTGAGTAAAGATAATCATTCTAGTTTTATTAGTTAGATATAAATGATAAACAATAGCCAGTTTTCATTCGCAAAAGGAATTCTTATGGAATTGCTATGATTTTATTTGAAGTTATTTTGCTACAACTGCGTTAAAGATTCGTCGTCTCTCTCCAAAGCCCTGTTCGCCACCTGTGAGCACGACTTGTGAGCACGAGCCGGCTTCAACTCTCAAATACGTTTTCTCACACACACACACACACACACACACACACACACACATTCTCTCTCTCTCTCTCTCTCTCTTTCTTTCTCTCTCTCTCTCTCTCTCTGTTTCTTTCTCTCTCTCTCTCTCTCTCTGTTCTCTTTCTCTCTCTCTCTCTCTCTCTGTTTCTTTCTCTCTCTCTC
>OY757909.1:87829150-87833022 GCA_963585895.1 Sepioteuthis lessoniana | reverse complement strand
TCATTAAAGATGCGACTCAAAGCCGATTTAAAAAATAAACTATCTTTCGCCCCCCCCCCCAGCCCAAACATTTTGGTCGGATTCACCGTTTAGACATGAACATGGACGAACACTTTTTTTCCTTTTTAATGCTAATGTAAAAACGTGTATAAATGTCTTTTTGTTTATGTGGGGTGTACTGAAAATGAAGCTTTCCATTTATTTCAATTGAAATAGATACAGAAAACACAATTTCACTCATTAAGAGATTTTAAACATTCATCGGTTTGGTTTGATTTGGTTTGATTTATTTATTTAACGTCATATCAACTCCTTATGGGTTAGTTAACACTGAAATTTGCTTCATTTGTAAATGTTTCATTGTAATCATAATTGTTTTCAATGTTACATGGACTTTTTAAAAACCTACTTTGTCCTTAAATATTTATTTACACACAGTTATATATCAAGTATTCCGATCTAATACAAATAATTTGCGCGGAAGATTGGGACACCAATGTGTCGCAGATTCCTCAGGTTTTGAACTCTGAGTTTTTCATTCTCTTTGACCAATGGCTCACCCAAGGCAAGAAATCCCAGTATGAAAAACTGTTTTACATGCACACACACACACACACACACACATATATATATATATATATATTTGTTGGTCATTTTGTTTAATGGCATAACGACCCTTCTGGAGTATGTAATGTTAAATCTTGTTTATTTTCACTGTGTGTGATGCGCAAACTGTCGTCTAAATTACGCGAAAATGAAAAAAATATTGAAATCTACTTTATCAGATATATTTACCAAAATTACATGAAATTATCCTGAAATACTATCGATTAAATGTATTCAAAGAAATCGCCATTAGTTTCAACGACGAACTCTGGACGATTTCGGAATCTCCGGCCAGTAATTACAACCGTCTCTCTATTTAAATTGGTCAATGCTGCTGTTATCCTTGCCTTCAGTTCATCTTTGCTGTTAACAGAATTTTGTTAGTCTCTCAACTGCGAACCACACATAATAATTAAAGAGATTGCAATCCGGAGAGGAAAGCTGCGAGACATAAGGAGTGATGTGGTTACAGAAATTTTCTCATAGATAAAACTGGGTTCTCTGCTTGTATGCCATAATGTAGAGTCCTGTGGCCGAGCATAGGGTTTTCTAGAAGGCACCTTCTCGATCCATTAAACATCTAATTCCTCCAGGCAATTGATGTAGGCCTCTTTGTTGAGTCTGGGGAAAGATGAATGGATGCATAATGCATGTATCGCTAGTAACATAATCAAACACCATGATGTAGTCTGGGTGTTTGGTCTTCCTCACTTGATTGACGCGTAACTTGTGGTATCCTCTGATTGAAATTTTTGTATTGGACCTTCTGAGTAAATGCCAAGCTGTATAGTATGTCGTTTCCAAATTTCTGGTGTGAATTGAGTCATGGTGCTGCTTTCCTCTCTGACAATATCCTACTGACTATGGTTTGCTGCTCAGTAAACATGTATATTACAATGTTGGTAGAAATGATTTTCATTAATCACATATGTACAAATAAAATGGTAGAAATAAATTTTATTAGTTTTATGTATATTAATGAATTGGTAGAAATAATTTTCATTTATTTCATCTGTATTAATGAAATTGTAGAAATAAATTTTATTAGTTTTATGTATATTAATGAATTGGTAGAAATAATTTTCATTTATTTCATCTGTATTAATAAAATGGTAGAAATAAATTTTATTAGTTTTATGTATATTAATGAATTGGTAAAAATAATTTTCATTTATTTCATCTGTATTAATAAAATGGTAGAAATAAATTTTATTAGTTTTATGTATATTAATGAATTGGTAGAAATAAATTTCATTAATTTTATGTATATTAATGAATTGGTAGAAATAATTTTCAACTGTTTCTCTCGATGCTGTTGAACCTTAGCCACCACTTTCTAACACCAAGAGGATATCAATTAGTCAGATACAGCCGTGATTTAATTATATAGGTAAAAGAGTTTAACATGACCCGGTGATTGATCGAATAGGCCCTCTCAGACCTCCCGTCTAAACCAAGGAAGAAACGAAGTATCGTGTGTCATGTGACCATCTAGTACCCAGGTCATGAACCGCAGTATCTCGTCCATATGTTGTTTGGTTGGCTGGTTGGTTGCGTTTTACGGCATATCAACCCTTGTAGGTTATACCATACCAAATCCTGTTTATATAAATATATATATATATATATATATATATATATACTTCTTGGTAACAATTTTTACATGAGCCAGGGCCCATTTTTAGCTCTCAGTTAAATGGTTTCAAGTATTGCTAACATTAATTGTTTTATTTGCACATAGTTATCCTATCTTCAAACATTACGGGTACCCCCCGACACACACACAGGTAACTGGTGGTTCCACTGAAGAGGTGCAGTCATCGTATTTTATAACCCCAGCAGACCTGGTAGATAAATAAATAAAGAACAACTGCAAATAAAAAAAAAGTTTTGGCACGAAAACAGTGCTCGATTCTAGCGTAGCTGTGGAGGCATAAAACCAATAAATTAAGAACATTATATTTCCGTCTCTCAAGTTTTGTGTGTTTTACACAATCTTCAGCCTGAAGAATGAAAAAAAAAGTGGCAAGTCAAGCGTCAATATAACATGAGATATAGGCACGTGATATGATGACATTTACATAAAAAATCTCATGACATTTACACGAAAAACGCGATTAGGTGTTAGTACACGTGACATTCAAAGGAAAGAAAAATCACTTTTTAGCCATTAAAAATACATTATGGGTTTAATCAGGGATCATACAAGAAACATTTATTGACATACCTACGCTTAGATATTAATTCACTTTTTTTGTTTGTTTAGCAATTTGTTTTAAGTATGTTGTAGGATGCATATTTTTTCTTCTAGACACGATCTGCAGTTATATTCACGTATATATATATATATATATATATATGTGTGTGTGTGTGTGTGTGTGTGTGTGTGTGTGTGTGTGTGTGTTGGGTTTTTATGGCATATCAAACATTGTAGGTTATTTAATGCCAAATCCTCCTATACATATGTGTTGAATATAAACACATTTTGTTGATAACATTTTTAAAGAAGCTTGAGCTTATTTTATTTGCACAAAGTTAAATGGTTTCAAGTATTGCTACATATCAGTAAGAATTTAATATCAGCCATTTATTTGCTCGCATATTTTGCAGGTATTTTCATTTTGAAATGAGTAAGAAGTAATTACTTACTATGTTATATCAATATTTAAATTTAGACACACATTTAAAGGGTTTCAAGTATTGCTATTTAATATTCATAATTTGATTCAACATTACTCATTCGTTTGCACACAGTTAAATGACTCCAAGTATTGCTATTTATCAGTAACAATTCAATTAGACGTCAGTCATTTGTTTAAACACAGTTAATTGATCAAACAGAGCTATTTCAAGTAATTCAATTGAGTACAGGTCATTTGTTTGTCCACAGTTTAAACGTCAAACCGTTCTATTTGACCCATAGATAGGACACTATCAGGTGCTGGCACTCCGGCTCAGAGTGGACCTGGGAGTGATGGCAATGGAAGGGTACTCCACATTCTTCAAAACTCCAGGACTGAAGCATCACTATCAAATTGTTTTGTGTCATATCCAGGACACTCGTTAGGGGGTGGCTCTTACCCCACTGCAGAGATGCAGTCGATGTATTCTGCAGCCCCAGTCAACTGGGCTGATATATTTGTGTGTGTGAGTGAGTGTGTGTGTGCGTGTGTGTGTGTAAAATGTTTTTGGTGAAGGAGGGAAAGTGAAGATGATGGGAGGAACGATAAGAAGAAATGGAAAAATCACTCAATTGCAAATTCTTT
>OY757909.1:87589150-87826650 GCA_963585895.1 Sepioteuthis lessoniana | reverse complement strand
TCTGACACTCTTTTTCACATCCACTGCTACTTTTCTTCTTATCTTGCTCTCAATTCCTGTATTTGCTGACATAAATGACACATGGAATGTTTAAAAATAATTTCAGTTTACGATAGTCAAAGTTAGATATTGGTTTGTTGAAGTCTTAACTTCACATCAGAGACGCAAGTGTGTCTTCTATGCTGTTACATTTGTTTTTTCAGTTCCTTAGTTTTTGCTGTACAAGAAAGATGCTTTTCTTCACAAAAACGGATTAAAATTTTCCTTCCCAAAATTCATAAAAGACAAGCATTTGGCTCATTATACAGCAAAGCCTCAGGATATGAAGTGTCATTTATTTCTAACTTTGAAAACTTGGGTTTGTCTAATACACACAAAAAAATGGTAATTTAAGTTTTGCATTTTTTTTTCTCTTTCTGCCTTTCTGCTTGTCCCTCTGTATCTATTTTTTTCTTTCTTTTTTTTCTTCCTCTCAATTTCCCTTTTATTATTTTTTTTTTTTCATTTCTTACACACAATTCTCACTTTTAATTTTATTCTCTCTCTCTCTCTCTCTCTCTCTCTCTCTCTCTCTTTCTTTCTCTCTTCTTTTTTCAATTCACTTTCATGTTACTCGATTTTTTTCTTCTAACAGGTTTTTGCCATTCTCTCAGTTCCTCCCTCTCCTCTTGTCTGTCTATCTCTCTTCTTTTTTCAATCCAATCTAAGTTATTCCTCTCTTCTTCTCTGCCTAGTTTTTCTGTCTTCTCTCTTAGTTCTTTTATTCTTCCTCTTTCTCCCTCTCTCTTTCCCTGTCCCTCTCTCTCTTTCTCTCTCCACACACACACACATATATCTTAATCACGCACTCATCGTGGTTTGGTTTGGTTTGGTTTGGTTGAGTTAGGTTATTTAGCATATCAACCATTGTAGGTTATCTAATGCCAAATACTGTTTATATCATCATCATCATCATGTCGCGTCGCCAGCGCGGATATCCCTGACCCTCTCTCGCCATTTCTCCCTATCATTCATCGCCTCCGGCAGGTCTTCAGGGTTACATCCTGTGTCCTCACATATACATCATATATATATGATTTGTAAACACATTTTACAGATAACATTTTAAAAGATCCTGAACTCGTTGTTTTTTTTGGGGGGGGTGCACATAGTTAAATGGTTTCCAATATTGCTATCCAACACTAATAATTCTATTCACTATAAATCATTTGTTTGCAGACAGTGAAGCGTTTACAAGTATTGCCATTCAAATCAAAGTTTTCAATTCAAAACTATTCATGCATTTGCAGACAGTCAGATGGTTCCAAGTATTTCTATGTAATACCAACAATTAATTTAAGCACACAGTTTAAGATTTTCAAGTATTGCTATTTAGCGCTAACAAGTTTATTCAACATTAAACATTTGTTTGCACATAGTCAAATGATTCCAATTGTTGTTACGTATCACTAACGATTCAATTAAACACCAGTCATTTGTTTACACAAACAATTCAGTTAGACAGTCATTTGTTTTCACACAGTTAAATTGTTAAAGAGTTCTATTTATAACTATTCAATTTAACATAAGTCATTAGCATGGACCCATTTTAAGTGCCAAACAATTCTATTTGACTCTTAGATAGGACCCTATCAGGTGTGACCGCTGTGGGTTTAAGTGGTGTAATCGTTAGCAAGCCAGGCTCATGAATCTACGACCGGATTCTCACTATGTGTCCCATACTTATGGTCTTTTACCAAATCAAATCAGCAATTATTTTTTCTCCACCTCGTATGATGTAATGGTTAGCAGGTCATTACGATCGTATATGATTCTCCATGGCCTTGTGTAATACTAAGATAAATTTGATAAATAACTACGCTTATTTTTCAGATACCCAGGTTAACTCAGCAAACTGCTCCATCGAAACTACTTTCGTTTCTGAATACAAAAATTCTCTATATAAAAAAATCAGTAGAAGAAGAAAAAAAAAAAGGAACTGCAAACAAGATTATTTCTGTGTAAAAAGATTTTTTTTAAATAAGCCGAAAAGATAAGAAAAAAATGCAGTAAAAATGTCCTCTTTTTTTTTTCTTTTTATAACCAAATTTCTTCTGTAAAGGAATCTGGTTTTTGATTTAGACCACAAGACCCTGTCCCGATAACACAAAAAGTATCCACTTAAACATAGATAATGACCAAGAGCGAAGAGAAATGACTTACGAGATTTCTGTTCACCTCTTTTAGCTTTCAGGCATTTTTTTTTTTTTACTGTTTAAATCTGTACTTTATGTCGCTAAATTTTTAACGGACAAAAAACGAAGGAAATTCACTGAGTAAGGGATGAAGAATTTGGACACTGTCAAAACCACCACTTCTTCAAAATGAACTAGAAAAGCTATATATATATATATATATATATATATATATATATATATATATATATATATATATATATTATAAAGGATTGGGCTTACTAGAGAAGAAACATTACATCAGCGCCACAACTAATGTTTTGTATATGCTCTATGTAATGCACAATATACAATACTGCTCATAAGAATTTGACCATAAACACAATTTGCTTCTAATCGGGAGATAAAAACAGAGACATTAAGCAAGGACAAGTTTTTATAGCTGTCTATATATAAAGTGGTTTATTGCGCCAGGGGATATTTTATTACTTTTTTCTCTTAATGACATTGCTCAGTCAGCTGGGACTGTAGAATACACTGACTGCACCTCTGAAAAGGGGTAGGACCCCCCCCACACACACACACACACCTAACGAGTGTCCTGGATATGACACTAAACAATCTGATGGTGAGGTTCCAGCAGTGCTGGAGCTTTGGGGAGTATAGAGTACCTTTTCATTGTCATCGCTCCCAGGTCCACTCTGGCCCGGAGTGGTAGGACCTGATAGGGACCTATCTATGGGTTAAATAGAACGAAAAGCATACTTATGTTAAAATGAATTGTTTGAGTAAACTGAATAGCTTGAAATAGAAATGTTTTTGTCAATTAAACTGTACTTCTATTTAAACTGCGTGCTTATGCTTAACTGAATTATTTCAAATAGAACTGTTTTTGACATTAAAACTGTATTTACACTTAACTGAATTGTTACATATAACTGCTTGAATAGTTTGAAATGGAAATGTTTTTGACAATTAAGCTGTGTACTTATGCTAAACTGAATTGTTTTCAATAGAACAGATTATTTACATAAAAATGGATTTGGCGTTAAATAATCTACAAAGGTTGATATGCCATAAAACCCAACAAACCAAACCAAACCATCTTAATGACAGAGCTATCTACAGTGAATGCATAAATAAAAACGTAAGATATTAAAATGTCAAGTGCGATGTGCGAAAGGTATCAAATACGGGGCAAAAAGTATTAGAGACCGAGTAAAAAGCATTAGATACGAGGTAAAAGTTATCAGATACCTGGTAAAACATATCAAATACCAGGTAAAAGGTATTAGATACAAAATAAAAAGTACCAGATACCAGGCAAAAGATATCAAATACCAGGGGAAAGTATAAAATAACAGGTAAAAGGTATTAGATACAAGGGGAAAGGAATCAAATAACAGATAAAGGTATCAAATACGAAGTAAAAGATATCAAATACCAGGTTGGTTGGTTGGTTGGTTGATAGGTTTTTGGCATATCAATCTTCATAGGTTATTTAAAGCCAAATTCTGTTTATATATATATATATATATATATATATATATATCTAACCGACGATTTCTAAATGAATACTTTGTAGATAACGTTTTAGATAAGCAGGATCTCATATATTTGCACAGGATCAAATGATCCCAATTTATCATATTCTTCGGTACAATCCGCTCTCCCATTTGTTTGCGCATAGGGTCCTATCAAGTGCTACCACTCCGGGCAGAGTGGACTTGGTAGCGATGGCAATGAAGGGATACTCTGCATTCTCCAAAGCTCCATCGGATTGTATAGTGTCATTTTTAGGATACTCGTTGTGGGGGTCTTACCTCCCTGCAGAGACTCAGTCGGTGTATTCTATAGCCCCAGCCAACTGGGCAAGCAGATACCAGGTAAAATGAATCAAATACCTGGCAGAAATTATCAAATACCAAGTAAAGGTTATTAGGTACAAGGTAAGAGATATTAAAAATATCAAATACGAGGCAAGAGGTAACAACTACCAGGTAAAAGGTATCAATTACCAGCTAAGAGATATCAAATACCCGGTAAAAATATCAAATACGAGGCAAGAGGTAACAACTACCAGGTAAAAGGTATCAATTACCAGCTAAAAGATATCAAATACCAGGTAAAAGATATCAAATACCAGGTAAAACGTATCGAATTCCCGATAAAAGGTATCAAAAACCACGCAAACGGTATTAGATATAAGGTAAAAGGAAATAAATATCATGCAAAAGTTATCAAATACCAGCGAAAAGGTATCAAGTAACAGGTAAAAGATATAATATACAAGGTAAAAGGTATCAAATACCTGGTAAAAGTATCAGATACCAGGTAAAAGATTTTAACGACAACGTAGAAAATTTTAACACTTTTACCTGGCATGTGTTTTCCTATTTTGTGAGGAGAAAATGTCTATACGATTATTTTGTTTCTTTCTTTAATGTCATATCCAACCTTCGTGGTTCATTTAATGCTAAAGCTGTCTTTGTAAAAGAACAGTAGTGATGCTATTTAAATCACAGTGCTGTATAGCAGAGAAAGACAACAACGCTGATGTATGAAAATATAATCTGCTGTTTTTCTTTTCCTTTTATTAAACGAAAAGTACGAAATGGTAGTGTGAGAAAGAGAGAATTGAAGACGGCTGAAATGCACACACAGGAGCGAGGCACGAATCTTCAGTGAATCACTTCTTCTTCGTTCTACTTTCACGAGTTTCATAATGGGCCACTTCAAGGAGTAGAATCATCTTAGTTTCTCCTAGCTTCTCGACTTACGCGAGCCTCGTACAACACAGGATTTTTTCTCTACTTCTTCTTCCTGGGCAGTCTAGAGCAAGGCCAGCGCCCAAAGTAGCGTCTAGTAACATGTACTAGCTCTTCTGCCGGTCTTCGTTCTTTGTTCTTCCCTCGTCTCACTCAGGCTAGAAATCTTCCCTGGTTTATATAATTTTCCAGAAACCCACGCAAATCCTCGTTGTCACACTCTCCGCTTACGTATTACGCGCGAACACGTCTCCTCTCTCGTATGCTACCACGCAACTTACGCGGCACTTCCACTAAGGAAGTACCTGCGTTGTGTTTTCTTTAAGGAACACGTGCATATCCTTTTATGCTACCCATACAACTTACGTGGCATTTCCGTTGAGACATCTGTGTTGTTTACTTTAGGAAACAGGTGCATGTCCTGTTATGCCACCCACGCAACTTACACGGCATGTCGAAAGAATCTTTTTGTTCAATAATCAACAATAACTGGGGAGAATAAGGAATTCCATACCTTTCCCAAATGTTTTAGTCCGAAAGTGAACGTAATAGCATAGCTAGAGTTTGAACTCCTTTACTACGATATCTCAGTCCACCACAATTACCACTACCCTACGAGGTCTCCCCAAATCTGTCTATCAGATTATATGACATTTTAAATACTATATAGTTAGGTTGTTTTTAAACATTTTCCATATATATGAGGGAAATATATATGTTTTAAAATTATTGGTATTGGATAGAAATGCGTGAAGCTGTTTGCAAACAAATCATTATTAAATAAGGATAGGAATATATATATATACATATATATATATATATATATATGTGTGTGTGTGTGTGTGTGTGTGTGTGTGTGTGTGTGTGTGTGTGTGTGTGTTTATAAAATAAATGGAAAAAACAAACAGATAAAAGGATTCAAATCAATATTTCGTCTTTATTCAACCCGGCGATTGGCCTAATCAGTAGGGTGTTCGCCAATGGTGTGGGAGACCGGAGTTCAATCCCAGGTTCAAGTCATACAAAAAACTCAAAAAATGGTACTTGATTCCCCTTTGCTTAACATTCAGCATTATAAGGTAAGGATCGAGGTTAAAGTGGAGCAATCTAGGGAATGGAGTTAGCACCCTCCCATACACCTCAGTGTAGTAGCTATCGAAAAGTAGTTTTTCGGGTGCTCCTTGTCTAAGGTCACTAACTTTCTTTATTTCATTGAAAGTATATATATATATATAATTTCGACTTCCCTGTTAGTGTATATATATATATATATATATACAAACAGGAAAGTCGAAATTCGGATCGAATTGATGTAGAAATGGTCCAAAGAATCCAGGCTCTTAAGCACTGTCGGCCATGTTTAAGCCTTTTTCAAGAACGGCAATTTTTTCTTCATAAAATTTACATAAGGTCATTTTCCCTGTTTTAGAGAGAGAGGGAGGTGGGGTAATATTGACGCAAAGTGAAACGCAGTTTTTCCCAAGATTTGAACTCTGGTTGCCAAGTTTATTTTCAACGTCGATAACCGTTAGATCCTCTGTGTGTGTGTGTTTATACTTTATAGGTGTGAATAAGTAAATGAGGATTATAGATATTTCTATTTTAAGCGGTATTACCAATAAAACTGGCACCCAGAGAAAATTGAAAACATTTCACAATTGTAATAATCAGCTCGTTTAGCTCGCTAATGATTTCCCAACTGAGGAGATCCGGTCTGTCTTGATAGAGAAAAAAATGACGAAATTCCTCCATCATGTCTGAAATTAGTAGAAACCAAGAAATTTTGGTGATGGTGAAAATTATCACTTAGAAAGAGTTATTCTTTTAGAATTTCGAATCATTGAATTTATTCTTAAGACGAAGAAAAAAAAATCTAAACAAAAAAATTAACTATTTGATAGAAAGTCTTGCCATCAGTAGAAACATTTTCCAGCTTCTTGTTTCTGCCTTTCATTTTTTTTCTTTCCTTTTAATCTATTTGCTTATTGGCTAATGGCAAAAGCTGGGTGAAACAGGAAGGCCACCCGTTGTGGACAGGTGCGCAATGGACAAAGAAGAAACAAATACGAAAGATAATTTCTACAGGCAACAAAATAGATTAATGAAACTCATGGTGACATACATTGAAAAGTAATGCCAATCTATCTATCTATCTATCTGTATGATTATATATATTGAGAGAGAGAGAGAGAGAGAGAGAGGAGCGAGAGTGATAACAGTGTCCTTTGTGTAATGGTTACAGTTGTTGGAAATGGACACGGTGACCCAAGTTCAAATAGAGGACGAACAAGTTGACATTTCACATCGCGCTAATATCCTTGGGAAAGATATGAATCCAATTATTATTCCTCCAGTTATGAATAAATAATAGGGTATACAGGACTTTTTAACCTTGGTTACTTGTTTAGGAGAAGGAAAACTTTGAATTCAAACCTGCTAAACTCCACCAAAAATGAACTTGTTTCACATCCTGCTCGTGCGGACAGGTTAGTAAATATATATATATATATATATATATATATATATGTATATATATATATATATATATGATTTGCAAGTGAATATTTTGTTGGTAATTTTATTTCTAAACGAGTAGCTGGAGCCAATTTATTTGCATACAGTGAAGTGATTTCAAGTATTGCTATCTAATACTAATAGCTTTTCTTAGATATTAATCATTTGTTTTTACACGGCTAAATAATTTCAAGTATTCCTATCTTGCACAAATAATTCTAATCAATATTAAAAATTTGTTTTCACGCTGTTGAATGCTTTCAAGTATTGCTATCTAATACTTATAATTCTATTTAACATTCGTTGGCACCCTGTTTAAGGATTACGACTATTTCCATTTAACACGAATAATTCTATCTATCGAGTTTTCTAATGTAATATAGATAATTTGTACACAGCTGTGTGGTTTCAAATAACTAACAATAATAATCCCTCGTAAATGATTAAGCAGTTCAATTTGACCCATTGTCCGGATCTGGGAGCAGCGGTTAGGAAGGAGAAATCCACATATCCTAAATCTCCAGGACTGAAAACTCACCATCATATGAAGATTAGTGTCATATCCAAGACACTTGTTGGTGGGAGCAGTCTTATCCCTCTCCTATTTACTCAACCCCTCCGCTCGGGCAGGATATGACACAAGGTCAATTTTTTAAGCGGAGTTTAACAGGGTTGAATTCAGAGTTTTTTTTTCTCCTAGACTGGATTCCTACCTTTCCCAAGGGTATTAGTGTTATGTGAAATGCAATCAATCTCGTCCAGGATTTGAACTCGTGTCGCCGTGTCCATTTCCTACGACGATAACCATTACACCACGGGCACCTTATCCCTCTGCAGAGATGCAGTCGGCGTATTCTAAGCCTCATTGACAGGGTGGTAATTTAACGTTTATTTCCAAAATTTATTTGTTTGCTTTTATCATGTGATGTATTTTGCACTACGTCCGTAAGTGGCAGATCACAGCTGCTTCCGGAATTAATTTAGGTTGTATATTTTGGCTATATTTGTCTGGAAAAGGCTGGCAGAATGGGAAAGAAAAGTTTTAATCAGTAGATTGTCAATTTGAGATAAATCCAATAAAACTAATCTCGTTTTTGGATTTGGCATACTCCTAATACCCAAAATACGTTAGAAAAATCGTCGGTAATTAATTTTTTAACTATGTTTTTTCTGCCTAGAACTCAACATGCTACTTTTTTTTATTTATTTCCCAAACTATGTCAGTGAGTTTGATTCTCTCTTGGTGCTCCATACTTCTGGTTTTGCTCTAATTGAAACTCTAGTTAATAAATGATTTCACTTGGCTTGGCTTATTTACCTTAGTGGAATTGAGAGAACCCTGTAACACACAAAACTAATTGTTAAAAACGGTCAAATTACGCTTCAATTGCCCAGTCTGCTGGGGCTGTAGAATACACCAACTGCATCACTGCAAATTGGTAACCCCACCTCCCTTAATGAATGTCCTGATTATGACACTAAACAATCTAATGATGAAGTTCCAGTAATGCTGGAAGTTCGGGCAATACGGAGTACCCCTTCATTGCCATTGCTCTCAGGTCCACACTGTGTTAGCACCTGATAGGGTCCTATCTATGGGTCAAATAGAAGTAAACTATGTACTTATGCTAAACTGAATTGTTTGAAATAGAACTGTTTTGACATTTAACTGTTTGTAAACAAAAGCTATACAAGACTGAATTGTTTGAAATTTAATTTGGCGTTAAATGATCCGAAAAGGGTTGATACACCGTAAAACAAAACAACCATCCAACCAACCAACCAACCAATTACGCTTCAAGTTATGTAACAATGAGTCTCCTCAGTTCTGAGATAGGTGACCACTTAGGAACAGTAGATAACGTAAACAATTTGATGCTTGTATGCCAAACTAAGCCAAACCTTTTAAATAACAATACACAGCAAGATTACTTCCATCAAACAATAAATCCGTTGAAAGCATGTCGCTTCAAAAACACCATCAAATTTTTAGTGGTCATCGTCAGTATCATCATCATCATGATTATCAGCGTTATAAACTTCAAATCTCCTTGGGAGAGAATGAAGCAATATCTGACCGTTTTCCTCGAGATCATTTTAAGCATTTTTAAAGATAGTGACTTGTCCCTTGAAATAAAGACCAGGGACCGCGGCGTTGTGGCTAATGTGCTTAACTACGCAATTTTAGTAAGCGAGTCCGAACTCCAGTGACTACTAGTACGTTCACTTTCGAACTAATACCCTTAAGAAAAGTACGATCTCCCTTTTCCCGCCATCTATCGAAACATTGCTGTTAATCGAAACGTTGCTGTTAATCGAAACGTTGCTGTTAATCGAAACGTTGCTGTTAATCGAAACGTTGCTGTTCATCGATGATGGCTTTAGCAATAAATAGTCCACGAAGTTTGATATGCCATTAAATAAAGAAAACGAATCGAATCCTCTGGACGATGATTCTAAAATATCTTTACGATATTGATAATTATTATGCGCTTTTGAGGCAGCTGGTAAAAAAAGGAAGATAAAATTGCAAATCACTGACATATACCGTTGAGAGAGAGAGGGAGATAGAGAGAGCAATTGAGGGAGGGAATGTGAATAAGAGGGAAAGAGAAAAAGAAAGAGAGAAAGAGAAAGAGAGAGAGAGAGCACCTGATTTAATATAAATGACCCCAAATTGCAGACGTAGGCAGATGAGAGAGAGAGGATAAAAGAGTGGGTAAGAAAGAGTAAAATTTAGAGAGTAATAGAGAAAAAGAAAGAGAGAGAAAAGAAGAGAGTGAGAAGAGAGGGGGAGAAAGCACCTGCTTTAATATAATTGGCCCAAAATTCTAACTAAACTTATCAGTGGAAGAAAAACAGGATCCTTTAAGATTTTTAAGCTTATCTTTTTTTATTCATTCATTTTAAACTTTTTAAAACCTAATTTCTGTGTGAAAATTCTTATAAGGTTTATTTTGATTGCAGTTTTTGTTTAAAAGCTTGGATGTTTCTATCAACGATATATTATGGTTGTATAAAATATATGTTACCTTTTTCTTTTACGGTTTTTTTTTTTTTTTTTTGAAACCAGCTAAGAATTTATTAACAAATCTCTCAAGAGTTCTCGTATGCTTTTTGAAGCCTATGTAATGCTCTACATAATATGGTATCTTTCGATGATCTAAACTGAACGTTTTCGAACTTTAGTGGTCACGTTCATCGCGATCTTGCATTTTAAATTATCGTAATCGACAACTGATGACCTTTGACTCTCGAACTTTATTTTTAGTGACACGTCGCCATCTTTAAAAACGCTTCGACAGATCTTGAGGCGAACGATCAGATATTGTTTCATCTCTTGCAATCTTCCGAATTCTGCAAACAGCTTCAGTGATATTGACGTACGGATTAAAATAGTAGCTCAGAATCAACCAAGTCTTCTTATTTGTATCCTCCATTATAACAATAAAAACAAAAAGTACAGTTAAATAGAATATATATATATATATATATATATATATATATATATATATATATATATATATATATATCAGAATGAATTGGTCCACAAAGAGATTTATATCTTCTTAAAAAAAATATAGATTTTGAAAAAAGATATGAATTTTTTTTTTATTTCTAAAAACGATATAATTTCTTTTAAAAACATATATATCTCTTTTAGGACCTATTCATTTTGAAATTTTTTTTTTCTCTCTTTGGACTAAAAAAAAAAATAAATTTTTTTATATAGTTATATATATATATATATATATATATATATTTTTTTTTCAAAAAAAGATTTATATCTTTTTTAAAAAAGATATAGATTTTTTAAAAAGATATGCATTTTTTTAGAATTTTTAAAAAGATATAAAATTTTAAGAAAGATATAAATCTTTTAGTGGACCTATTCATCTTGAAATATTTACTTTTTTCTCTCTTTGAACCAACAAAAAATAAAGAAAACATTTTTTACACACACACACACACACACACACACACACACACACACACACACACATATATATATATATATATATATATATATATATATATATATATATATATTTATATATCAGGGACGAAGTGTCCATATACTGCTTGCCTAAAATGTTTTCCAGGCTAAATTATTTTGTGTAATACAAATTTTATCATCAATAATTTTCACTATTCTCTTTGTACTTGTATTTGTAGTATTTTCCATTTCTTCATCTCTTTGGATAATTGTTACAAGCGATATAATAGAAGGAGTATGAATTGAGAAAACGTCTGTTGGTTTCGTTAGAAAGACGCAAGTAAAAGCAATAAATTTCGTCGCTACCCTATGACCTTTGAGCAGGGAGCGTAGAGGACAGAACATGACTGAGTGGGGAAAAGAAAGACAGTTACGAAAAAGCTAAAATATTTTTGCTTGCGTTTTTGCAATGGTCAAAAAGGCCGTAGCTTTTGTATTCTTGGTCTTATTATAGTTTATTTACAAACCCCTCCACCCGGGCAGGATATGACACAAGGTCAATTTTTTAAGCGGAATTTAACAGCTTTGAATTCAGAGTTTTCCTTCTCTTAGACTAGTTGCCTCCCCAAGGCTGAAAAGCCCAGTCTGTCCTACTATTTACCCATAGCTTGAGGGAGAATAATCGGATTCATACCTTTCCTAAGGGTATTAGTGCTATGTGAAATGCAATCAGCCTGGTCCAGGATCTGAACTCATTTCACCGTGTCCATTTCCTACGATGATAACCATTACACCACGGGCACCTCCTTTTTCTTTGTCTTATTATTCATTCCAAACTGGGTACATGAAAAAGAGACAGGATATAACACCGAGTGGGAGAAAAAGAAACAATCACAGAACAGCAAAAATATTTTTGTTTGCGTTGTAGTCACGGTTAGAAGAGGTCGTGGCTTTAGTCTTCAATTTTATTATTCCCTTCAAGCTGGGGGCTTGAAAAAGAGAGAATGATGAAGTGGGAATCACAGAGAGAAAGCCACCAAAAAAGCAGAAATTCTTTTGCTTGCTTTTCAACCATATTAAACCAGCAGACACTCTTTACTGAAGGGATGTTTCTTTATTTCCGCATGCTGTTGTATATTGACCTTCGACCCGGCCAAACATGCCGTTCCAAAGTGATGCACCGGAAGAAAGTGACACATTCCGATGGCAGTTATGGGAAGAAATCGCGTAGGCGGGCTTGGCTGACAATATGGGACAAGGTAAAATCCCATGGTACAGTCATAGACTGATGCACCGGAAGAGAGTGACCTGTGAACGGCATGACAGTTATTTCCGCTTGATGACGATCAAACATGCCATTCCAAAGATATTGAGTGGGCGATTGAACTATTATATAACTCGGTGAAGACAGGAAGTCAGGGAGTTTGGAGACTCGTTGGTAACAATGTGTGGTAGAGAAAGCCAGCACTCAGCAGAAAGCTGGGCCCCCGGGCCTCCGGTTGAGCAGTCCAGGAGAACGAGAACGACACACAGCTATGTCTGGAGGAGCTGGGGAGGTCAATATGTTGCCGTCTTTGTTCTGTCTCCAACTCCCTCTCACACACCAACCCTTTCAATAAAGTGAGAGGTGTATTTTTTTTATTATTGTGTCATTGCGTTGTTATGATTTCGCAAGCATATGTGTTTGTATAGTTGCATATGGCTATACAACACATGCAACGGAAATCAAAACTTGCCTATTCAAAGGTTTTTATAGACGGACAAATTTAGACGAAAAATTTGTATTATTCAGTTCTGAACAGCATTCTGGAAGAATGGATTTTTCTCGTTGAGCTAAGATTTAAAACAATCCATGAGTTCAAATTTGTTGAATTGTTAAATCCGAACCTTTTTTACGCTAACTAAAAAAATTCTGATGAAAAAGTTTTCAACTTTAGATGCATTACAAAACGTTTTGGAATTGGATAGATTGATATGCGAGCTAGAATAAGTTTATGTTGCAGATTTCGCAAATCCAGAGTCAAGCATCCAAGTCGTAGAGATAATACGGGAACTTGAACTAAACGAAGCTCAGGTAGAAAGAACCAAATTACTACGTCTGATTCTGATCATACTTTCTACATTACTTTCTGTGAGAGATCGACTTCTTCACTAAAGCGGGTAAATGATTATATGAGGTGTTCCTAAAATGAAGAGCGATTAAGTACCGTATTTGACGGTATATAAGACGCTCTTGTGTATAAGACACACTCTAATTTCAGTAGGGCAAATCAAGAAAAAAATAAAGTACTAATATTAAACGTGATGAAATTAATATAATGAATATTATCAATGATAACAATTTTAATCTGAATAATAGCCATTTAAATAATGTCAATAGGTATGTGAAATTTACTCTAAAGTCTAAGCTAATAGGAGTTCCCAGGTAGCTAATTTCGGGCAACTATCGTGAATTTTAAACCTACATATGGCGCCTAAGACAAAGGCGAAATTTAAAAACATTTTTAGTAAAAAGAAGTGCGCTTTACATGCCGTCAGATATGGTAATTTGGTGTTAATTTTCATGACTAAAGAGCTTTTGAAGATTAAAGTAGAGCTTGATGCTGATACTTTTTACAACAAAGTGATCGATGGATTTGCCAAAAAGAAACGAACAATTCCATGATTTACAAATAAATTTTAATAACTAATTATATGTAGATTTTATTATTTTCTTCCGTAACCAATAACGAACATCATGTCACCAGAGTATTACTAATGGGGATGGGTAAAGTCCATTGAAGAGGGGTATCAAGCCTCTTGGTCGAAGTGTATTTGCTCTCATTAAAACTAGTTCACTTCACATTCCCAGATGTTGAGAGGCAAATAATTTTTCCTGGGCACACGCTTACAATCACACGTAAAGATTCCTACAAAATCCCGACAGTTTTTTGGCTGTATTTTTTCGATTCATTTCATTTTTCTGCTCAGCAAAATGGTTTCAAGTATTGCTGACAATAACAGTTTTATTTGCCCTCAATTAAATGGTTAAACAGTTCTATTTGACCCATAGATGAGGCCATAAAAGGAATTACAACCACCAGCATCCTGTCCTAAATTATGACGTGTCACCACAAACGTCCAACAGTGACCTCGTTGTGGGTGGTGGGGGTACCCCTCTGCAGAGGTTCAGTCGGCGTAGTAATTTACGAAGCTTTTTTTTTTCTATGAGGAACAAGACTGAATGAATCGGGCACCCGATGAGACTTGAACTCACTTATGAAGGTTTGCTGGTCCAGATTGCTAACCATTACACCAACCGAGGTGCCCAGGTGCAGTCGGTGTACTCTTCAGCCCCAGCCGACAGATTATCTTGGATTAAGTAATCTGTCCTTGACTCAACTTCCTGATTGCAATCATCATGAATAATCATTTTAACATTTATAGCTTAGCTTAATTTTCATGTCATAAAATATTCATTTAGATAGATTTGGCTGACAGTGTTCATAATAATACTACACGACAAAATAATAAACGTTTCTAGTTATTTTGGTTCTTAAAAAAAACAGAAATCCTAAAAAGAGCATGACTCAGATAAATAGATTTCTTGTTGAAATAATAAAAGTAATCTTCAAAGATCTCAGATATATTTTCCTTTCTGGTTTTTTTTTTTTGGGGGGGGATGAATATTTTTTGCTTTAACTTAACCGCTAAATTAATAATAAATATTTTTCCTCTGCTTATTGTAAAGATATGTTAAGAAAATTTAATGAAACAACATCGGGTCCAAACAATTCGATCCCCATCAAAGATCTGTATGTGCTTGTGTATGTTTGTGTGCGTATATAGGACAGTAATTTGTTCCTGTGACTCATTGAGTTGTTTACATCAAAGATTCTATGGTGAGTGAGACAAGCACTTAACCTATTCTCAAAGACAATTGTTTTGAAAAATACGAGACGCCTTCAATAAGTTTCCAGACTTTTTTGTACAGGCATTTAAAATTGTCGTAGACTCTCAAAAATTCACTATGTTATTGTTATACATCTTATGAGATGACTGACCAATTTTTATAATTTCAGGTTCAAATGAACAGCTACAGCATCAATTGGAATACACCCTACTAAAACCTGATTGTCACAGCTGGTGAATTTCAAAAATGCAATCTTGACGTGAGGAAACTTTAGAAGAACGATATGCAATAAAATTGTGTTTTAAACTTGGAAAAATACCACAGAAACGTATGGAATAAAAAATTTCATGGATAAGGACCGTCGTGTGTCTATAGAGACAATAAGTACACAGTTTGATGTCATTGTGGGAACTGTACACACAATTATTCGTTAAGAACTGAAAATGCGGAAGATTTGCGCGAAGTTTGTCCCAAGAGTGCTCAGAGACGCTGTCATGACAGCAGGGAGATGGTCGCAGTTCTTGATGCCCTGGTGACCTGCGATGAAAGCTGGATCTACTGCTATGACCCAGAGACCATGAGACAGAGTTCCTAGTGGAAGCATGCTGGCTCTCCTAGACCCAAGAAGGCCAGACATAGCAAATCCAACCACCAACCTTTGATGATCCCTTTTTTGACAGCGCTGGCATGATCTACATGCACTGGGTTCCCACTGGACAGACAGTCTACAAGGAATACTATGTTGAGGTTTTAAGAGAGTTCAAGAAGAGATTCCTAGGGAAGAGGCCAGCACTCTTCAAATCGGGTCAGTGGCATTTCCACCAGGACAATGCACCAGTCCACAACTCCATCCTTGTCACTGACAATTTGACCAACATGGACATCAAGACAGTTCCTTATCCTCCCTATAGTCCAGCCTTGCTCCCTGTGACTTTTGCTTATTCCCTAAGCGCAAGGAAAAACTTAGAGGCTGTCGTTATGAAACAATTGAGGAGATGAAAGAAGCTGTGACAAAGGTCATTGACACGCTCACATAAGAGAACTTCGATGGGGCCTTCCAGACGTTGTTGGAACGGTACAACAAGTGCATTGCAGCCGGAGGAGATTACTTCGAAGGGGAACAAGAGTTTCATGTGTGTACTATCAATAAAAGTGTCCATACGAAAAAAGTCTGGAAACTTATTTAATGAGCCTTGTACAACAGATAAAGAGAAAATATCATTATCTTTACTAAAATAGTTGTCAACAGGCACAGATATATATATATATATATATTGAAGGTGATAGTTATTATCGTTGGAAATGGGCACGGTGACTGGAGTTCAAACCCTAAACGAAGCTGTTTGCATTTCACATTGCGGTAATACTCTTGGAAAAGGCATGAATCCAGCTAATATCCTTCATGGTATGGATTAATTATAGGTCATATTGGTTTCTTTAGCCTTGCTATGAAAATCAGACTAAAGGAAGGAAAACTGAATTTAAACCAGTTAAATTCCACTTAAAAGTTGACCCTGTTTCGCCTTCTGCTTATGCAGAGGGGTTGGGTATATATATCGTGGAGTCATATATAGTATTTAGATATACACGTTAAATAAGCTTTGAAGTAAATGTCTACAAAAAAACAATTATAATTGATACACAGTAATATTTCATATTTCCTCCCTCATTCTTATCTTAAAATTTGTTTTTATTATAAATTTTCTCTAAAAATGCGAATTCTTTTACCAATAAAGTAAAATTAGCACCGAAGCAATTCATCTTGCTTCATGACTGTGTTACGTATAAAGAAAGTTAGTCTGTTAAGTTAGGAGGCAGATTGCATGAATAAAAATATTTACACTCAAATTAATAACAAATAAACTTTAATTCATTTGAATAAGTCAACTCGGAAAACACACTATGGAAGACATTGTTCTCATTTGCTCGAAACAGTGTTGGAAGTCTTCAACTGACACTGCATTCAGTTGTTTCGTCATTTGATGTTCTCAACAATTCCAAAATGGCAACCTTGGAAGTGGTTTTGATAACCGGGAACAAGAAACAGTCAAGAACTCAAAGCTAATTTTTTCTTTCGATTTTTCAGGTTGGCAACTATTATTGAAAATAATCTGTTTAATGTTAACTTATCACCAATCTTTCTTAACATCAAACGACGATCAGATCTGATGAGAGCCCTCATTTTTGTTGTATTTTTCGCGAAGTGACCTGCCAACGACTAGAACTGGATTCATCTTCCACAGTTTCAAAGCCATTGGAAAATGTCTTGTGTCGCCAAAAAAGAAAAAAAAAGTAGAACTTGATGAGTATAAAGCTGTGCTTGACCTTTTGAATGTTTTGTCTCAATGTCCGGGATTTTAATACAGAATTTAATCTTGTGTTCCATTTTCGTAACACATTTAACCAAACACACTTTTCTTAATCCAAGATTATCCAGCTGAGCATAAATTATGTGGGGTAAACATGAACTGAATGTGTTCACAAAGGATCATGTTTAGCAAGGACAGTTGATTTTCAATAAGTGTTGCCAACCAGAAAAATTGCAAAAATACTTCTTTTTGCTTTCTAAACTGAACTTGTAAATAAACTTCTATCTTAGTTCGATCTCATTTATAAATTCATGCTTTGTGCCGATATATACTTACCTGAAGATTAGCTACGTGATACTCTGAGTCGTGAATTTTTACCCAATTCTATTTTATTTTATGATTAAAAAATACTGATATACCTCTCCATTTGTGTGAATAGAACACTGTACTTTTTTTTACTTTTGGAGCTTTGGGGAATGGAGAGTAACCCTTACTCCCATGATCACCCCGGCCAGAATTGTAAATACCTGTTAGATTCCCATCTTTGGGTCAAACAGAACCGTTCAATTATTTATTACAGATTATTATTATTAGTTATTTGAAACCATAGAGTTGTGTGCAAATAATTTATGTTTCATAGGAAGATTTGAAAAATAGAATTACTAATATTAAATAGCAACACTTGAAACCATTTAACTGTGTGCAAACAAATGATTAATATTGAATAGAATTATTGGTTTTAGATAGAAGTATTTGAAACTGTTTTATCAAATTGAATTATTAGTGTCAGATAGCAATACTTGTAAGCATTTAACCGTTTGCAAACAAATAAGTATTAAATCATTTTAAAAATTGTTAAATACTATTCGTTTGCAAATTATATATATATATATATATATATATATATATATATATATATATATGAACAGGATTTGGCATTAAATAACCCACAAGGCTGATATTCCATAAAACACCAACATTCACACACACACAAATATATCTATATTTGAATGGAGATAAATCCCACTTCATGTAAATATGAAAATAAGAAAAACAAAATATTCTATCTATGAATAATATGCCCTCGTTCAACGCCTCGGGTTTTTTTAAAACTATCTTCAGGGTGATGTTAAGTGATGATGGCTCTTTTGAAAAACTGTTTTTAAATGAAAAAATAAACGAGAAAATTAGAAAAGTCACTGCGTTTTTTTTATCGTTAGTAGCATTCTGTTTTAAAATGTATGCGACGAAATTAGTGTTAGAAAAAAAAATGAAAAGTTTAATGCGAATAAATAAATAAATACTTTGGGATTTTTCTTCATATACATATATACATATATATATATATACATATATATATATATATATATATATATATATATATATATATGTATGTATGTATGTATGTATGTATGTGTTTCTAAGTGTGTTTGTGTGTGTGTGTGTGTGTGTGTGTACATATATATAGCCTATGCGTTGTCGGATGATCTCTTGTTTTCTAGTTTTACTAGTTTTCTTTCTTTTAAGATTGGTTGTATTTTGTAGAGCTGTGGACATTTTCGACTAATAACTGTTGCCATTTCTTTGTCATTATTTGGCTGATTTTAGGTTTTAGTTCAGTGTATGTTATTTTGGAGTTTTTGTCCGGTACCATAGCAAGTGCAGATTTGGTTGTTAAGTCAGAATTTATTGGGGGGGGGTCCTGGTGGTGTAATGGTTAAAGCTATGGACTGTGGAATCGTAGTAAGCGAGTTCGTACTCCAGTTGCGCTATTACGTTCACTTTCGGGCAAATACCCTTGGGAAAGATATGAACCCCCTTATCCTCCCAGCTATTGGCTAAATAGTACAACGACTGTTCTTGGGGAATAGCTTTGGCATTAGATAACCTACAAAGGTTGATATGCCATTAAACAAAGAAACCAAACCAAACCAACCAGAATTTATTGTTTAGGGGTTGTCCTCGTGGTGTAATGGTCAAAGCAATGGACTGCAGAATCGTAATTTGCGAGTTCGTACTCCAGTCGCGCTATTACGTTCACTTTCGGGCCAATACCCTTGGGAAAGGTATTAACCCCCTTCTCCTCCCAGCTATGGGTTAAATAGTACTACTACTGTTCTTCTAGGAGAATAGCTTTGGCATTAAATAACCTACGAAGGTTGATATGCCATTAAACAAAATAACCAAACCAAGCTAAACCAAACCAATTTATTGTTTCCTTGGATTCCTATGCGGCTCGGGATCCAGTAGAATATCACATTTTTGTTAAAGCTCGTGGAGAATAGAGAGTTTAAGAGTTTGATAATTAGAGGGTTATCCACGTCTCTATTTTTGATAGATGAAAGTATAGAGATGGAATCGAAGTACATAATGAATTTTTTAAGTTGCTTGTCGAGACAAATTTGATGCCAGTTCTATTCGCACGTTTCGGCAGTGAATATGGAAACTTCTTTTGGGAGCCATTTTTTGGATGTTTAAAAATTTGGTCGAGCGAGAAGTTATACAAACCATTTTTTTATAATTGATTTGCATGTGCGAGAAGTAAATGAAAAAGGTTGTTATTCCCATGGTCAACCTTGATAGGGACAAATCCTTATTTCCTAAGCAGAAATTAGTTTTGGCATAAGGCCATTACTATGAAGCATTTCGTTAGTATTGATCCACAAGACCAGTTTACAAACTATTACTCCACAACGTGGTGCCCAATACAGAGACCAAGATATTTATAGAACGTAAGTTGAGGTGAATGTATACTTTAAAATCAAGTTCACTTGAGTCAATTCGATTGTGTGTCGTTTCGAACATAATATAATCTGCGAATGCGTTTCAGTAGTTACTGAGCATGTTATCCCAAATGAATGCGCACACATCTCGTGACACCGAGTGTCACATAAATATATGAAGCAATGATAACCTATTTAATTTCAAGCTCTCTACCAACACCCCTGCCCATCAGTTTATCTATAGCCAAGTCGATGGGGAACCCAACAAGCTGATAGACTACTTTTTCTTCTTAAAAAAAAAGAAATTTGGTGTTCGACATCAGCACCTGAGCAGCCCAGATATTTTCGAACCCAGCGGGACCAGAATGCTGTCTGTCAAATACTGTTTCGAGTAACCTGAGGAGCCCAAATTATTACACTCACTCCCCCGCAATTTCTTGAAACAAAGAACACTGGTGAACAACCTATACAAAAATAGAAATGGATAAGAATGCAATTAACAGGGCACAATTCCATTTTTTAATTGTGCACTAGTTCAGTTTACACACTTTTAATAACTAGTGGCTTTCACAAGAGATCAAGTGACAGCAAATCCCTTAAGTTCTCCAGCACTCTCCTCAGTAGTCTTTTAATAATCAGTTTCGGTTTATTTGTTTAATGCCATATCAACCTTCATGGGTTATTTAATGTCAAAGCCACCCTTGTAGATGAACAGTAGCGATATTACTTAACCCACAGCTTGGTTGAAGTACAAGGGGAGTTGTTACCTTTCGCAAGTGTGTTAGTACAAAAGTGAATTGAGTTGCATCACTGGAGTTCGAACTTGCTTACTATGAGGTCTCAGTCCAGCACGTTTGCTACTACGTCGCGGAGACTCCTCTCTTTTAATACGACTGTCGTTTGCATGAATTTGTAACGTCAGAAAATAGGGTTTCTCGTTGCGTTAGCTGTCTGCAAAATCTCTCGATGAAGAATCTAGTTAAAGATATTGAATTATAAACATTAACATGTGTAAGATGAAGTTGGACGGCACAAATAAAGTCACTAAATATATATATAAATATGTGTGTGTATGTATGCATGTGTGTGTGTATATATATGTGTGTGTGTATGCGTGTGTGTATATATATATGTGTGTATATATATATGTGTGTGCATGCGTGCGTGCGTGTGTGTATATATATGTGTGTGAGTGCGTGTGTGTGTATATATATATGTGCGTGTGTGTGTATATATATATATATGTGTGTGTGTGTGCGCACACGCGCGTGCGTACGTGTGTGCATATGTATATATATCATCATCATCATGTCGTGCCGCCAGCATGGATATCCCTGACCCTCTCTCGCCACTTCTCCCTATCATTCATTGCTTCTGGCAGGTCTTCAGGGCTACATCCCGTATATATATATATATATAAAAGATGCAGTCTGACAAAAAGTCAGAGCGAATAAGAATGATTCATCTAGAAGCTGAAGCCAGTATGCACTCCGAAAAACATTGTTGTTGGAAGATTAATCAGCATCATCATCAAGTCACTCTGACAGCAACGAGTTCCCTGACCTTTTCTCGTTCTCCTTCCCTATCATTCATTGATCCTGGTGAGTCTTCTACGGCATCCAGTGTCCGAACGGAGCTGATGAATGTCTTTGCTGGCTGGCCATCTCTGGTGTGTCCATGTGTAGGAATCCATAAGAGAACGTCACTTTGGTGTTCGTCCTTACTTCTCCTGCAATGCCCCGAATACCTTGTTTGTCTTACTTGGATCGCTTATGAAATGGGAGGGTTAGTAGCCATACAGTTGAAGTATTGTGAGTAGTTTCTTCCAGGATTTGTTCAAAACAGCACGTAACATTCTGGTATAATTCCTAAGCTATCGATCATATGGAAATCAGACCTGACCGATAAAATGAAACGCAGTTTCTTCCAGACAGCGGTCGTGTCGATACTGCTGTATGGATGCACTACTTAGACGCAAACAAAACGGCTGGAGAAGAAGCTAGACGGCAATTACACAAGAATGTTGCGAGCAATATTGAACAGGTCCTGGCGGCAACACACCACAAGACACCAACTATACAGCCACCTGCCTTCCATCACGAAAACTATCCAAGTTAGACGAACCAGACATGCAGGACACTGCTGGAAAAGTAGGGACGAGCTCATAAGTGGTGTACTCCTATGGACCCCCACATATGGCCGAGCAAAAGCAGGATGACCAGCTCGAACTTATATACAGCAGCTATGTGAGGATACGGAATGTAGCCCTGAAGACCTGCCAGAGGCGATGAACGATAGGGAGAAGTGGCGAGAGAGGGTCAGGGATATCCGTGCTAGCGGCACGACATGATGATGATGATGATGATAATTCCTATCTGGATTTATTTTCATTCGTTTCATTAGCATCTACGTGGTGCATCCATACCGTAGTATTGACACAGCTACAGCTTGGAAGAAATCCCATTTTATTCTATCGGAGAGATTAGATTTCTGTATGATTGATAACCAGGCAATAACGGTCCACGGTATTCAGTTGATGAGATATTGCTGCCGAGGTATGTGGTCTACTAACATTAGAGGCTTGCCACTTAAAGTGGAGATGGTAACATACCGTTTAATAGAACAAGTTTTCAGTGAGAAAACACTATTTTTTTCACAAAGTCACCGTCATTGGTCCTATATGTTAACCAGCGATGAGCATCTTGTTTGTGCAAAGTTTGTAAAGATCTATACCGACAGTGGCGACCCAGTTTCTCGCAACGGTGACCTCATTGTCAAGAAAACTGTGTCTTTGTAGTCCATCTTTCATCGGCTTGATTCGCTCTTCCTTTTGTGATTTGAAAGCTTGACAAAACGTGACTTATCACTGTTGCCACATCCCAAATGCATCACCCACCGTCTAACTGTTCGCACATCCACCCATACGATCTCTGTTAGCGTTGAGGAGTGCAAATGGGTGCAATTTTTCCGCATGGACGAATTCATTGACACACAACTGATTCACGTGCAATTCGTACTGCCTCTGAACTGCTATCTGTAACAATACAAAAATATGTGTATATATGTTATTACATGTCAAGTTCATCTTCGACTGCCAACAACCGTTTCTAATAGTGTAGGACAATATAAGAAAAGATTGGAGGCATTACTTTTGGAACGACCTTCTTAGGATAATGACATGCAGGCTGTTGTTCACCATTGACAAAATGCATAAGCAATGGTGTCTATGATTAGTTGGTTGTTTTTACAGCACATCAACCCTTTTTGCTTATGTAATGCCAAACCCTGTTTATACATATATATTAAATATATATGATTTGTAAGCGAATAGTTTGAAGAGTTCATTTGCTTGCACACAGTTAAATGCTTTCAAGTATTGCTATCTAGCACTAATAATTCTATTCGCGACAGTTAAATGGTTTCCAGTATTGTAAATGATGAAACAGTTCTATTTGACCTATACTTGAGACCCTAACAGGTACTACCATTTCGGATCAGAGTAGACCTGGGAGGAATGATAATGAAAGGGTACTCCTCATTCCCCAAAGCTCCAGGATTGGAGCCTCACCATCAGATGCAGTTTAGTGTCATATCCAGGATGCATGTCAATGGGGATCTTATCCCTCTGCAGACATGCAGTAAGCGTTTTCTACAGCCCCAGCAGACTAAGCTGGTGTTGACTGTGAAGGAAAATAGTCTTTTGTAGTCAAAAACTTGTTTTATCCAACAGTGTTATTCTGCTCCCTGCATTTGTTTTGGAATGTTAACTTAAAACATTGGCGTAGCATAATCCTACTGCCTAAATTTTCATCCCCACTGTTAGAGAATGAGTTGACTGTATTCTCTAAAGAAGGTTAAGAATGCCCCCTCTCTAAAAATGGGGGGTGTTGTGTATGACACTAAACTGCATCTGATGTTGAGTCTCCGGGTCTAGAGATCTGGGGAAAATGAAGTACCCCTAACATCTTAAGTTCTCCTTGCTTCTCTACTTTCGCTTGTCTCATACAGAGCTATCTTAAGGCATCGAATTATCTTTGGTTCTTCTCGCTTCTTTACTTTCACGAGTCTCGAACAGGGCCATCTCTAGGCAACGAATCAATTTAGTTTCTCCTCATTTCTCTACTTCCTCGTACAGAGCCATCCCAATGTATCGCATCATTTTAATTTCTCTTAGCTTCTCAACCCTGGGAACTCTGGTAGACTGTGAATGCAGGTAAAACAAAGTTCGAGTTTGTTTTTTTTGACAAGAAGGACACTTCTTCACTAAGTTACAGGTCTCAAAAATGAGTTACCCAGTTCACATACCTCTGTAGCAACATCTCATCTACTGAAAGCGGGGTCAACATACACATAGGGAAAGCGTTGACTGCTATTGACAAGTTGTCGATCATATAAAAATCTGATCTCTCTGACAAAGTAAAAAAGGATTTCTTCCAATCTGTTGTCGTGTTGGTACTACTGTATAGGTACACCACCTGGACTCTAAAGAAACGCTTGAAAAAAAGTTAGATGGGAATAATACAAAAATTATACGTGCTGTTTTGAACAAATCCTGATAATAGAACCTCACAAAACACTTATCCATCGCTCCCGGTAGGTCTTCCAAACTACATCCAGTGTCCGCACGGAGCTGATCAAAGTAAGTCCTTTCTGCTCGGCCAACAATGGCGCGTCCATGTGTAGGGATCCATAGAAGAACGTTGCTTATAAGTTTGTCCTTGCCTTTTCAGTAGTGCCCTGCATGTCTTGTTCGTCTTATTTGGATGGTTTTTGAGATGGGAGGTAAGTGGCCGAACAACTGCCGTTTTTTTTTTTTTGGAGGTGGGTCTATAGAGTAAGTATATTTGCAAAAAATTTAAGCATTTTTAGTCATGAAGAAAATGAACTTTTATACAAATAATTGGTAGGAGTGTACTTATACACGAATGATACTGATATATATATATATATATATATATATATATATATATATATATATATATTGTCATCCACAGACATACTGTTTCGTTCTATCAGAACTCATCAGTGTGGCTAGACAGGCTAGTTTCCCGAAGCTGGGATCGAAACCTAGCTGACTGTAACTATATATATATGTGGGTGTGTGTATATATATATATATATATAACAAGAGAGAGATGCAAATAGGTAAATACGAGAGGCGGCTGAAAAGTTGAAAAGTTCATCGACTAATCAAAATACTCGCATAGAAGATACCTAGATGAGGTTTATTTTTCAGCATAGTTCCCTCTGTGGTTCTTCATAAATTGATGTTGCAGTATTTGGATCTCACTGGTAAGAAAACTTATCAATAGTAAATATGACGTAATCATATGAACTATGGGAGAGATAGTAATTTAATTAACTTAATTTGTTTTGTTCAAAGCCAGAAAATAGAGCCCCTAATGAAAACTAACGAGTAATGGTCGGCTCAACTAGCTCACTAACCACGATACCATGCGCGGCGTCCAGATAGCTAGATAGATAGATAGATAGAATGAACGAGCTGGGAGGAATAGAGGAAGAAAAACCTAAGATAGATAGATAGATAGATAGATTATTTATGTTTTTGCTGATAGTCACTCATGTTACTTTGGATATCCCGTCAGCCAGTAAGTTATTTTGTGAACCCCATAAATATATTTGCGTGTGTTTAAGGCCATTAAATGACTGATTCTTTTGCCCCTGTGAAAGAGCTTTTTATAATTGTAGGTAAGCATATACATGTAGGTTTTTGTTAGCATATTCCGCACCTCTCTCTCTCTCTCTCTCTCTCTCTCACACACACACACACACACACACACACACACACACACACACTCTTATATATATATATATATATATATATATATATATATATATAAAGAAAAAGGGGTTGGTAAGGTGGATAGAAATAAAGGTAAACGTGTACTAATCGTTTTATTCTATCCAGCTATTTACATAGATATTTTCTGGAACTTCTCAGCACCTCAGGTTACATACGTATGTTGGCGATATCAGAAGACTATTGTGGCTTTTATAGTTGTTATTTACTAAGCTCTGCTTTGTCTGGCACGCAGGTTGCTAACAATAAATGATGGCGGCTTTTTACAGATGAAACAAAAAATTTCTTGCTTTTGATGGAAATCATGATGTCCATTTGTTTGCCTTGTTTTCTGAATAATTTGATCCTTTTTCATTTAAATAGGTTTGGGATAATAAAATGCTGCCCTCTGCAATGCTAACTGATGCGTACCCACATTCCATGAAAACACTCACATATAAACATAAAATATCGGACTGAGAAAAGCATAATAGATGCCATTTCTATGCCAAATTATGTAAATAAGCAATATCCTGACCGGAAATTCTTCGCTTAATTGAACTCTTCTTGATTTTCGTTAACGGAATGTTTGGGCAGATTGATTCTTCTATTCTGGTCAGGTGTATAAGCCGAGAGAGAGGAAGAAATAAAAGAAACTTCTTTTTCTTTAACATCTAAATATCAAATAAGCTTATTTTTCTGAAAAATCTATGATATGTTATTGCTTATTCTTGAAGTCAAATAACATGCAGATTGTAATTATTTGACTCGTTGCGACTTTTTTATGGCATATCAATTCGCGTGGGTTATTCAATTAATATTAGATTCTTTCGGCATGACGAAAGTAGTATCTTCTACTTTTAAAGTAATAATTTACGAAGCTCTTTGCTTCGATGTGGCACAAGACCGAATAAATGGGGCGCTCAATGAGACTCGAACTCATCGTGTAGGGTTGTTAGTCTTTCTCACTAACCGTTACACCACCAGAAGTGCCCTTCTACCTTTAAAGTATTTGATTGACCACAAATGATAGTACACTTCTCGGGTTTGTTTCAAGGATCAAACCACCAGCCTTAAATTTCTTCAATAAATCCTTTGAGAATCCTAATACTTGTGTTAATAAAACCATTGCTGAGTAGTATCGACAATGATATCACACACACACAAACACACACGTACATACGAAGTATATATATATATATATATATATATATATATGTGTGTGTGTGTGTGTGTGTGTGTGGTTTACCATTTTTACCTTGATGGCTGTAACTTCTTAGGTCTGCCTTCAAGTTCGTGCAGTTTAAAGAGGTTTTGACTGTTATTAGCTCTACAATCAGTTATTTAATTCATCTTTTTTTTAAATAGTTTTTCTTTTCGCTATCTTCACGTTTCTTTGTGTGTTTTATATATCTCGTTTGCAGTTTCGGATCATAGATATCGTATGTATTCACGCCTTGCCTTTCTTCTTTTTTCCTATATTTCTGTCAATTTGCTTGGCAAACCTTCAACTTGTTTGCGTCTCTTAACTCCAACTAGTTCTGTAATTTTGTTTGTAGTTACTTAAAACTTTTCATAAAAGTGATCGGTGTTTGAACAAATAGCTGTAGTTTTTCAAAGTTTCCTCCAAACTTAATCTCTAAAATCTTTGTTCTGACCTGGTAAACATCGTACGTCTTGGGAGCTTTGTTCATTTATCTTAAATTGATTATAGGTATTACCATTGGAGCAGTTTAAAAAAAGGATTGGTTAGGTTTGGTTTGGTTTGGTTTTATGGCATATCAACCCTTGTTGGTTATTTTATGCCAAATCCTTTTTATACATAGAAATCACATAGAAAATATGTGATTTCTAAACATATTTTGCAGATAACATTTTTAAACGTGCCTGAGCACATTCTTTTAACACAGTCAAATGGTTTCACTTATTCCCATCCAAATGACTAATTCTATACACTATTAATCATTTGTTTGCTCACAGTTAAAATTTTTCAAGTATTGCTAATTAACACTAACAATTCATTTAAACATCAATCATTTGTTTACACACAGTTAAATGATCAAACAGTTCTATTTCTAACAATTCAGTTTAGCATGAGTTAGCAAAGGTAAATCGTTCCAAGTATTGCAATATATCACGAACAATTCAATTAAACATCAGTCATTTTTTACACAGGCTTAAACGATTAAGCAGTTTTATTTCAAGGAATTCAGTTTATCATAATTCATTTGTTTGCACTCAGTTTACATGTCAAAGTACACACTTTAAATATCAAAATAGTTCTATTTGACCCTTAGATAGGACCCTAACAGGTGCTACATCTCCGGAACAGAGTGAACCTGGGAGCGATGGCAAGGGGTCTTCCGCACTCCCTAAAACTCCGGTATTACTGGAGCTTCACCATCAGATTGTTTAGTGTCATATCCAACGCACCCGTTGGGGGAATCTTACCCCTCTGTAGAGATGCAGTCAGTGTATTCTGCCGCCCCAACCGTCTGGGCCATAAAAATTGAGTGAATGAGTGAGTGATTTTAACGGCATGTCAGCCCGTAAATAGTTATTTTATATCCAGAGGTTATAAAATCGCTAAGTTGTACATTTGTGTTCACAATTTTTTGTGTTGTTTCTTTGTACAATCTTAAGTATTTTCAGTGTTTCTTGCATGTTTTTATCTGCCTATAATTATTCATTTGCACAGAGAAATATGGTACCAAGTATTCATATAATTTGATACAGATCTATCTAATCCATATATGGGAGCCTAACAGGTACTACCACTCCGGATCAGAGTGAACCTGAGAGTAATGGTAATGAATGGGTACTCCACGTTCCCCAGAGTTCCAGAACTGAAGCTTCATAATCAGATGCAGTTTAGTGTCATACTCCTCATTTTTTTTATTGTGTGGGGGGGTATATTCTAAGCCCACTGATTGGGAGGAGCTAAAAAGGAGGATTCCCAACCATTTGCTGGGTTGAATGCTCTTGGTAGTAGATGGTGGAGTCAATTTGGTCCTGGGATTTCCCATCGGGTAATATCCAGTTAGCACGCTTCTCTGCTTTTTGTTTCAACATGGTGTTCATGATTTTAAGTTTATTAATGGAGCTGAATCACAAAAGTTTTTCATTATTCCCTCCGAATCTATATTTTTAGACAATGTCAGACAATAACATGTTTATATTATTTCTCGCTTTTGCATTAAAGTCTCCAAGAAGGATATATCTGCTCTTTCTTTGAAGATCGTTCACTTTTGGATTGCAGTGTTTCATAAAAGTGATTACTATCGTTATAATTCGGTTTGGTCAGTTGGTTTTGTTTTATGGCATATAAACCATTTTGGGTTATTTAATGCCAAACCTTGTTCATATATATGATTTTTAAGTGAATAGTTTGATGGTAATATTTTTAAACGAACAAGAGCTCATTTGTTTGCACACAGTTAATTTATTTTCGAGTATTACTATTGTTTACACCCTGTTAAATGGTTCCAAATATTGATATATAGCACTAATAGTTTTATTTTGACACTATTAAATGGTTTCCAGAATAGAAAATGATTAAATAGTTCTATTTGACCCTGAGATGAGACTCTCGCAGGTACTAGCACTCCAGATCAGAATGGACCTGGGAGTAATGGCAATGAAACTGTACTCCACGTTCCCTTAAGTTCGAGAACTGGAGCCTCACTATCAGATGGTTAAATATCATATGCAGGGCACTCGTTGAGGGGCCTTACTCCTCTGCAGTGATTCAATCGGAATATTTTACGATTCCGGCCGACTGAGATAGGTTTGGTTTGATTAGCTATCATCGTTGGATGATAAAAATGTTGATTTAACTATTTTTTTCTAGTAGAATAGAATGCATAGATTACAATGATATGAAAGAAAATGGCAAATTCGAAGAACTGACAGGAAATGAGGTTTTAAACTATCGCTTATGTCGGGCGTAAAACATTCTTGCCATAGTACATTTTTCGACAAAAATTGAAATGCTGACTTTCCTGGGTTTTTTTCTGGTAGAATAGGATGCGTAGATTATAATACCAGAAAGTATCCAACTCTATGAATTAACGGAGAAATTCAAACATATCTGGCTTAGTACATTTTCGACAACATTTAGACTGTTGATTATTTTTGTCGTTTCTGGTAGAATTCTATTCGTAGATTACAATGCTACCAAAGAAAGTGGACAATTCAAAGAACTGACCGAGGAATGAGGCTTTAAAATGTAATAGGTTAGTTATAATATGGAAACAAAAGTTAAACTTGGAAAAGGAAAACAAATAGCTTTTTATTGCCTATATATATATATATATATATATATACGCAGCCTCGCCGCACGATTAGGATGCAACACAATTTCAATTCTTTAAGCAGGGTTTAACAGGATTAAATTAAGAGTTTTCCTTCTCCTAGACAGGTTGCTATGCCTACAATTTTTCCATAGTCTGAGAGAGAATAGTTAGATTCATACCATTATAAGGGTATTACAAACAGCCTCGTTAAGGATTTGAATTAGAATCACTGTCTCCATTTTCTACGACGATAACCATTAGTCTACGTACGCCTTCAACGCTTTTCATTCCCTATATCTCATTATCCTTTAAGAATTGAAGGTTGAAGTCTAATATGTTATAAGAGATTTTTCGATACTTTATCAAAGCTTCAAAATTTCTGGATTTTGTCTGATTGGGATGAATGTATGATGACGTCTGATGTAAGAGGGATAGTTCTAGTTACTTCAGACTTCGATAAAGTTAAGGAAAAACGTGAAAACGAAGAAATCTTTAAATTGCAATCAAGATTCGTCTATATTATGTACAAATAGTCCCAATTATCACAATGCGAGAGAAACTTGAAGTTAGAGGGAGAAAGATAACAGAAAACTGAGTGTATTTAAGAACGATTGTCCCATGACTTTAATGGGAGTTTCTTCTATGCATCATATCAAAATTGAACTCGTGTCACCGTGTCCAATTCCTATGACGGTAACCATTACACCACGGCCACCTCCACAAAGTAATAATAATAATTATTATCATTATTATTATTATTATAAAAAGAGAACCTGTTGAATAGTGTACTTTGCTGTTCAGGTTGATCACAGGGTAAAACTGGAAGAAAGTGATAAGAGAAATAAGTACCTAGAGCAAAAAGATTAATAAATACTTGGAATTTGCCAGAAAACTAAAAAAAAACAAAAACTGTGAAACATAAATTGTTGTTAGTGCTCATTGAACGGTCCTCAAAGGCTAGGAAAAAAGACTTGAGGAATTGGAAAATAGAGGAAGAATCAATATTATACAGACCAGAGCCCTGTTGAGACGGGGTAGAATACTGAGTTCTGGAGACCTGAGGAGACTCGCGGAGACTTGTTGTCACCTACTATCGCTGCGGTAAAAAAAAAAACTCGCAAGAAGTGGGAAAAAAACAACAGCAACAACAAGAATAACTTTTAGAGGATTTTCGCAATACATAAATATAACTAATTTGGGCGCCTTGGGTGGTGAAAAGGTTAGGAAACTAGACCGGCAAACCTTCACGAGTGAATTAGAGTCATTCATACAGCATTGTGCTACACCTAAGCAAAAGGCTTAGTCAATTACTTTATAGATAAAACAGAATAATCGTCGTCTTTAGACATGAATATAAAAAGCTTTGATGTAAAGGTTTCTAAAAAATCAAAATACTTTAGTGCATACAAACAGATTTTGTTTATGTATGTTTTACCCGATCCTTTAGCCAAGAACAGGGTAAAACAAAAAGTCAATTTTTAGGGGGATTACATTTTATTCTAAATTCAGAGTTTTCCCTCGCCAAGACTAGTTGCCTTTACAAGGTTTAAAAAAGCAGTATTCCCTTATATGTGCTCATAGACGGACAAGAAATGAGTTAATGTCTTGCTCCAGCATAAAGTGATTCGACCTGGATTCGAACTCAGATCGCCGATTGAATTTCATACAATGATAACGATCTATGCATATTTGTTAATAATTGTAGAAAGGTACAGACGCTGTATATATGGATTTTTTTTTCGTCATACAACGTATGAAAGTACGTGCGATACTCGGCCCTCATCAACCGCCAACCAGGGTGATAACACAGTTTCGGTGGCTCAAGGCGATACTGCCACTCCTGGCGCTACCAAGCAGCTTTTGCCATCGGACAGGGTATTAAAGAATTATATATACATATACATATATATATGTGTGTGTGTGTGTGTGTGTGTGTGTGTACACCAGATCAATCAATAGCAGAGACTACATTGGACATTCATCTTCATTCTTAGTGAGCAGTTTGTGATTTAAAAAAAAACGCGTTTACTTTCGGCCATTGACGTCATTACGCGTTTACAGTAACCGTTTCCTGGTGTTACGCAATCACACGGGAATGGTGGTTCCGCATGCATTTCATTTATGTTGAAAACTTCTCGCTTTCGACCAAATCCAACTTGATGCATGTTGCGCCGTGGTCTGAAGACGATTTGAGGCAACTTTCAAACTGTGGCCAGTGATTCATATATATATACATAAGGGTGTGTGTGTGTTTGTGTGTGTGTGTGTGTGTGTTCACACCTGATAAAGGACTTGTTGGGCCTCCTGACATTCGCACCGGGCGGATATCAATGACAAGCATAGATTCACACTGCACCTAGTGATCCTATGACTAGTACTGACAAACAGCACTCGAGTCTTGGCTCCTAGGCAACCTCCCCATCTCGAAATCCCCACCATAAAATAAGACTTTGTGTCAAATCTTCCCCGGTGGGACACACGGATAAATACTACCCAGTGTAATGTTTAGCAAGATAGATTAACAGACTATTAGTTGTGAGTTCAATTCTCACTGGGTGCGCCCATATTTCTGGCCTTGTGTCACATCTAAGCTAAGCTTAGTAAATGACAATATATATATATATATTAACAACAGGGAATTGTGTAAAAAAGAGTTAAATTGCGCGATGTTTTTTTGTTTTTTTTAGCAGAGCATGTTTAAAACACGGAGTAGAGGGATGAGTAACATAGGATTATATATATATATATATATATATATATATAGGGGAGTATAAACACTTAAAATAAATATAGACACACATTCACAGTCGTCATAGGTGGTAAAGATGCTAATGTAGTCCCTTGCGTCATTCTGACATGTATCGGGTTTCAAAACTTGCTAAACATTGAAAAGGGTAAGGAAGTGAAGAGTGTTACTGCACCAAACGAAGTAAAGACCTGCAGAGGGAGTAGAGGACCTGCTTAGATCGAGATAGGTATCTAGAAAGTGATATGGTTAATACCATAAATAGGGCAGGGGCCCCTACAGTTCTGCCCACTTGTGCTTATATGTACTCGAGCCATCGAAAAGCCCACAGCAATACTTACCTACCAACCTACCTATTCAGTTTGGTATGCAACCTGAACCAGGTGTATCGAACCCTACCCCTTCGGGCCTATCACTCTTTCCAACACTCCATACCCTCTTCGGGTTTCTAAAAATAACCAAGGCTCTGTAGAAATGGATGTCAAGTTGATGACATGTTTTCGGGTTTCCCCTTGACGAAATAAATGAATTAAAAAAAAAAAAAAGAAATGGACCCAGTAAACAAGTAGATTTCTTTTTGGGACGGAGATTATATTTCAGCTGTTTTCTAAAATCAATGACAGGTATCAGCGTAGCAGAATTTAAATTGGTATGCGTCACCTATGAGGATTGAAGCAACATGAATAACAATTTAGACCAAATCATTAACCACTTCACCTATCTAAGTAGACAGTCAGATAGATTCACTTAAAGACTCAGGTAGAAAATATATATAAAAACTAGCAACTTAGACTTGCAAACTATGATCAATGAGTTCAAGTCTCACTAAGCGCCCCATGTTTCCGGCCTTGTGCCATAACTAAGTGAATAACTAAATGGTTTAAATTTTAAAAAATTGTAAAATAAGCATAATTCTTTCTATCTTAATCGAATATTGAAAAGTTTTCCTGAGAGTTTCGTCAGTGCTAGCTTTTTTTATTATTTTTTCTAATTTTTTTTTCTTTTTTTTTTTTCGGTGGGTGTTGGCTGTTTGTTGTCAGATGGATATAATTTTATTCTCACTTTTATTACAATTATTTTTTTCTCCTTGCAAGTTTTTCATACCAGTTCTTAATGGGGTTTTTTTTACTGGAGGACAAGTGACAGCAAGTTTCATCTTCTCTTCAGCATCCTTCTAAGTATTCTTGCTGATCTGAGAAATTTTCTGGTCTCGATTTTTTCTCAGAATTCCCGTTACTCCGGTCTTTTTTCAGTACTGTCCCGAAGAACAAAACTATGAACTGTATCGCTGTATTATTATTATTATTATTATTATTATTATTATTATTATTATTTACTCCTTTGAGAGTTTTTCACACTAGCGTTAGCTGATGGTTTTCTTCTGGAGTCTGAGTGATAGCAAGTCTCCTCAAGTCTTCGGAACTATTCTTAGTATTCTGGATCTATTTCAACCATACTGTTGTTTGGATGGTCTCCGCTCGTCCTCTTATTTCCAAGTCCTCCATTCCCAGTACCAGTTCTTTGGGGACTGTACCGAGCGCACCAATTACAATTAGTATCACTGTCACTTTAATGTTCCATAGTTTCTTCTGTTCTCTAGCAAGGTCTTAGTACTTATTTCTCTTTTCGCTTTCCTTCAGCTTTAACCTGTGGTCAGCTGGAACAGCAAAGTTCACTATTCGGCAAGTTCTCTTTTTTTGTTTACTCTCACTAGGTCTGGTCGTCTGGCTGAGATTAGATAATCCGTTTGTATCTCAAAATCCCAAAGAATTTTGTGCGTCTCATTTTCTAGGAGATATTCTGATTTGTGCGTATACCATTTGCTCGTATGGTCAAATTTATATTTCTTGTACAATTCCCAGTTGATCACCTTCCCCTCCCGATCATGTCAATTTTTATACTATCGTTGCACTAATTTACTGCATTCGCTAATTATGTGATTGATCATTTCGTCTCTATCACTACATAGTCTACATCTCTTATTTCGATACATCTTGTCTATTTTTTCTTTGATATAGTTTTTATGGAGTTGTTTTGAGCTTTTATAAAAAGGGATTCCGTTTCTCTCTTAATGTTTTCCATTCTTAGCTATGTCCAAGTCTTCTCGTGTGAGATTTCGCTTATTTGTCGCTGGAAATGTCCATAGAGTTGTTTTTCTTCCCACTTTTGTTTCATGGATATTTTTGTTCTCTTGATGCTTGTGTTGTCTGTATTGTTTCGGGTCGCTGTAATCAGTCTTCAATGTTGGCGAGTCCTTTGTCTCCATTTTTTTTTTAACGAATCCACTCTATGTATGTCATTTCTAGGATGTAAGGCCTTATGCATCGTCGTGAGTTTTCTTGTTGTCTGATCTATTTGTTGAATTTTTCTCCTGCCCACTTTAGGAATGGTCTCGAGTAGACATCCCAGGTGTTTGTCCCTTTGATTAGATTTCTGTTATGTAGTTTGGTTTCGAGTAGTTTTCTCGTGAGGCTTTCTAAAAAAAAATTTTCTTTCATCTCCACGTTTGATGATCTCCGCTTCCATTATTTCCAAGTACTTGTAAGTTTCCTTTTATCCGAACGTTTTGATTTTTTCTTGATTTGGTAGTTCTATTCATTTCATTATTTGTCCTTTTCCACTTTTCATTATTAGCATGGCACATTTTTTATGCCAAATTCCATCCTTATATCTTCATTTTATATCTTCACTGCCAGTATTAGGGTTTTCAGTTCCTTTTCATTTTTGGCAAACAGTTTGATTTTGTTCATGTACATTAGATGGTTGATTTTTCTTGTGATTCATGAAGTATCTATCCGTCTGTGCATTTATCCGATTGAATAGCATCATCGCTATTACATATAGTACTGTTGATACAGAGGGATCTTCCAGGATCTCCCGGGAAGATACCTCTCTGGATTTTCACCTCAGTAAAGCTTTTTCCTCCTGCTGTCAGTTCGACTCTCCAGTTTTCTATGTTTTTTACGATAAACTTTATGACATCGCTGGATATCTTGTGTATTTTGGGTAAGTCTATTATTCTGCTTTGTGGGATCATATTATATGTTGTTTTTTTTTGTTTTTTTGTTGTCAATCAACGCGATAGCTAGATTTTTCCGTCTCGTTTTGCTGTCCTTGAGGTTGTGTTGATCAATGTATTGTAGATTTCCTGTTCCTCTGGTCTCCTTGCGACATTCTTTCTGTTCTTCGGGAAACAATTTGAGGCTTATTAGCGAATAGTAAACCTCCTTAAATTGTGATTATTATTATTATTATTATTAACTGGGCCTAAAACTTCACAGTAAGTAGAAAATATATTACAGTATCTGTAGTGATATAAGTCTCCAAGACGTCTAAACCGGGAGATAATACCAAACTCTCTATATACTCCGATGGTATGTGATTAAGAAGAGAATTACATTTTTGTTTTTGTTTTTTCTTGTTCTTGAAAATATCAAAGAAACTTGAGAAATGACCTATTGTGGAAATGAGGTTCTAGATCATTGCCTTTTTGTTGAAGCCCAGTTGGTTGGGGCTGTAAAATACACCGACGAAATCTCTGCAGACGACTAAGACCGCCCCAATGAGTGTCCTGGATATGATATTAAACAATCTGATGGTGAGGTTCCAGTAAGGCTGGAGTTTTGGGGAATGCAGAGTACCCTTTCATTGCCAGGTCCACTCTGGGTCGGAGTGATAGCACTTGAAAGGGTTCTATCGATGGGTCAAATAGAAGTGTTTTAAATTTAAACTGAGTTCAAACAAATAATCTATGCTAAATTGAATTGTTTGATATAGAACTGTTTGGTTATTTAACTGTGTGTAAACAAATGACTGATGTTTAATTGAACTGTTAGTGATAAATTGCAATATTTGGGATCATTTAACTTTGTTGGCTTACGTTAATCAAATTGTTAAAAATTGAACTGTTTGATCATTTAATTGTGTGTCTACAAAATCTGTTTACAAATCATGTATTTAATATATATGTAAAAACAGGATTTGATATTAAATAAACAACTACTGTTGATATGCCATAAAATCAAACCAAACCAAACCTTTTTGTCTGACCATGAACTTATAAGTACCCAATATATGTATTTCCCATATACACACAGCTTTAATAAAGTTTGAATTAAAAAATTGGACACTATAATAGATTAGCAGCAATAACTGGCACTATGATAGATAGATATATTTTAACAGCTTTTCAACCTGTCTAGGATTATTTCATGCCCAGAGGTTAGGGAATTACATTCGTTAATCGTTTATATTTACAATTTTTATGTTGTCTCTTAGAAGTGTTTTACACACGAATACAAATCTTTTTTAAAGGGATCTATTTCACCCACAGGTTAGAACGTAACGATTATTACCATTCCAGATTCAGAGTAGACCTGGGAGTAATGGCAACGAAGGGATACTCCACATTCCTCAAAGTCAAAGAACTGGAGCCTCACCACCAAATACGGTTTAGTATCATACTCAGGACAACCTCCTTTAGAGGGGTAGAGTCTTACCCTTCTGCATGGAATTTAGTCAGCGTCTCCCTAACCCCGTCGTCCGAATAAAATAGAACAATTATAAGTAAAAAGTAAAATTGGCGACCTTAGTCGAGAGTGACCCGAAGGTTCCCTTTTCAATAGCTACTACACTAAGGTGTAGGGAAGGGCGCCACTCCATTCCCTGGATTGCTCCACTTTACCCTTGATCCTACCTTATTGTGCAGAGTGTTAAGCAAGGCGGCATCAAGTACCATTTCGGAGTCTTCGGTATGACTCGACTTGCGATTGAACCCCGATCTCCCGGACCATTGGTGAACACTCTACTCATTAGGCCAATGGATCGGTCGAAAAGGGAGCCTTCAGGTTACCCTCGACTAGAACAATTATAATGTACTGTAATGAAATATATTTGATGGATAGAAGACGTGTTCTTACCATAGATCTTAGCAACCGTAGAATACAGCTGTCCCCCTCCATAAAATCGGGAACTTTGACCTTTTCACTCAATAAAACGGTTTACGGAGTTTCCTTGGCATCTTCAAATTGCTAACATCAGTATTCATGCTTTCAAGACTATGTAGTTTCAGGCATGTGCGGTATTTTTAACATACCACCGCTTATACGAGCGGCTACTGTAATATATCATCATCATCATCATCATCATCATCAAGTCATGCTGATAGCACAGAGTTCCCTAACTCTCTTCACGCCATCCGTCCCTATCGCCCGTCGCTCTTGGCAGGTCCTCTAGACTGCATCCAGTGTCTGCACAGAGCTGAAGTATACATTTATCAAACCCTCCACACGAGTAGGATATGACACAAGGTCAATTCTTTAAGCGGGGTTTAAGAGGTTTGAATTCAGAGTTTTCCTTCTCCTAGACCAGTTGCCATACCAAGGTTAAAAAGCTAAATCTACCCGACTATTTACTCATGGCCTGAGGGAGAATAATTGGATTCGTACCTTTCCCAAGAGTATTAACGCTATGTGAAATGCAAACAAACTCGTCTAGGATGTGAACTCGTCTCTGTATCCCTTTCTAAAGATGATAACCATTGCACGTCGAGCACATCCTTAGGCCTGATGTATGTAAGTGGTTGCTTGTCGGCCAACACTGGTCGGCTAACTCTGACGGATCTATGTGCCGGGGTCGATGAGAGAACGTCCCTAAGGAGTTCGTTCTCCATCGGTGTCCCGCATATTTTGTTTGTCTTACTTGGATGGTTCATGAGATGGGAGGTAAGTGGCCAAACAGCAGCTGTTTTATGGGCTGCTGCTTTCAGTATTTGTCCAAAACAGCTGGTAGAATTATTGTGTAGTTCTAATCTACCTTTTTCTCAGACGATTTCGTTAACGTCCAAAATGTGCATCCATATAGTAGTACCGATACGGCAACAGCTAGGAAGAATCTCAGCCGGATCAGATTTTCATACGATTGACAACCTGTCAATAGCAGTCTACGCCTTCTCTATGCATACAGCTGCTTTTTTCTTGGTTGTAGTTGATTCTCGGATTTGTTCAAAACAGCTCGTAGCATTCTTGTGTTTACTTTGTATTTTCCTCTGACGTCACGAAGAAGAAGAAGAAGAAGAAGAAGAAGAAGAAGAAGAAGAAGAAGAAGAAGAAGAAAAATTATGGTTACTCCTTACAAGTTTTTTTTGGGGGGGTTGTTGTTTTGTTTTTTACACCAGCTTTAACTGATGGTCTTTCACTGGAGTCTCAGTGACAGCAAATATCTTTAAGTCTCCAAGACTCTTTTCAATATTCTGGCCGATCTTAATAATGCTGTAGTCTGGGTGTCTACCACTCGTCTTCTGATTTCTAATCCCCTTTACAAAGCCTTTGAGGATTGTTCCGAGTGCGCCAATTACAACTGATACATCACCTCCATGTTCCATATTTTTTTTAGTTCTCTGCCAAGTTCTAAATACTTATTTCTTTTTTCGCTTTCTTTCTATTTTCACTCTGTAGTCTGCCAAGACAACAAAGTCCACTATTCGGCAGGTTCTCTTTTTTTGTTGACTATCACTAGGGCTGATCGTCTGGCCAGGATTATGTGATCTGTTTGTATCTCAAAATCCCAGAGAAGTTTGTGCGCCTCATTCTCCAGAACGGATTGTGGATTGTGCATATACCATTTAGTTGTATGGTCAAATTTCTATTCTTCCACAATTACCAATAAATCGCCTTCCCCACTCAGTTGTATCAAGTTTTATACTCTTTTGCATTAATTTGCAGCATTTTTTTTTATGATGTAATTATTATTATTATTTGATTTTGCCGTTTCAGCGGACCATTGCATGAAAATAAAAGTAAGCGAAAAGATAAACAAATACCAGTCTTGCTAAAGAGCTGGAAAATGCTTTGAAACATGAAGATGATATGGATGTCAATTGTAATTGGTTTCTTTGGAATGGTCTCCAAAGGCCTTGAAAAGAGAGTGGAGCAACTAAAGGAAAAATCGAGACTATCCCATCTACTACTAGAATACTTAGAAGAGACCGGGAGACCTTAGGAGACTTAGTGTCATCCAAACTTCCGTAAAAAACCACCAGCTAAAACTGGTGTGGAAAACTCGCAAGGAGTAATAATAATGATTGTGCAAGCGATTAAACTTTGGCCATACAGACATCTGGTATAGGCGCAAACCAGAAAGGTACAAGTCACTAAATTTAAAGTGCATAAACCAGTTTGGTACGGTAAAATCAGACATGCTTTTATCTCCTCTCATTTCCAAAATTCTGTGAGGCCGAATTTGAAATAATGCTTTTATATGAGCAGAATTTCAGTAGTATTACATAATAAGTGAATGCAGCAAACGGGCACAAAAAGAGTACTACACTAGGCATGACTGGGTGAGAAAAGTGATCCATTAGGAATTGTGCAAGAAGTTAAAACTTCGCCATGGTATATACACAAACCAGAATCTGTCCTATAAAATGAGATACATGAAAATCTATGGGATTTTGTAATACAATGGAGTCACTCAATCCCGCACAGCAGTCCTGGTTTGGAAACCGCGGATTTAGCGGGTGTCTTTATTATACATTCTATCTTGTTCAAAATATTTTGGGAAGAACCTGATTTAATAACATTTATTTAGTTATTTTAAAGGCATATTAACTCGTATAGGGTTATTTTATTCCTAGAGGTTAAGGAATCGCGTTCATTGTACATTCATATTTACCTTTTTTTGTTTCTTAAGATTTTTTTTACACACAGGTCTATCAAATATGATTAATCTTTTAACAGATCTACTCGATTCAGAGGGTTATAACAGATACTAACACGCTGGGTCAGAGTGTATCTGGTAGTAATGGTAATGAAACTGATGCATTTCAGTGTCATACCCAGGACACATCTCTTTTTGGGGGGGAGTGGATATCTTGCCCTCACCCGGGTGAGGGTAAATAAGCCTCACCGACAGTGCTAAAAATGCATTAAATTCGCAGTGCTTTTTTTAAATCAATTACATGTTTAAAATGGCAATTATTCAATTGCATAGAGAAAACTATAACTATTTTGGAGTGTAAATTAAATATTTTCATTATCTTTGCCAATCTTTGCTTACTTGTACACAAAGCTATCTTTTTTAGAGCTCCTAGGGAATAGAATTGAATTTATGAATTGTGGTTTTGAATCTTCAATGTTTAGCCAACTAAAGTCTTTTTTTTTTTTTTTACTGTTATCATAATCATGTTCGCACATCACAGAATGACCAGGATGGGATAATTCTTGGTCATAAATTGACAGTTTTACACGTCTGTACATGAATTAAAAAACCTATGTTATTAATAGAATAAGACATGAAATATGTTTGAATATCGTGTCCTGTCATCATGTCAGATAAGAAATCGTTTATTATTTGTGAAAATTGGGAAGTAAGAAAGGAAAGAAAAACAACACGCTACACGTCAACGAGATAAAAAAAAAGCCAATATGATATGGACAAGAAGAGAGTGTGTAATACATCAGAGGCTTATCGTCTGCTTCAAAAGAAAGAAAGAAAGAAAGAAAGAAAGAAAGTGATAATGATCTACATCAGAGGCGTGTTGTCTGCTTTAATGGAAAGAAAAAAGGGAAATATAAGCGTAGGAGATATATCGAAAGGAAAAAACGGAATATATCTATATCTATCTATCTATATATATATATATAGTAAAAATATACTCGTTTTTATATATATATCTAATAGCATGGAAGCTTATCTGCGACCACCCCGAACGGAAAGAAAAATACATATAAATGAATGTGAAAAGATTTATCAATTAATTAGTTCCACCTTAATTAGTACCACCGACGCGTTTCGCGGGATTGTTTAAGATATGAAATTACGAATATTTCAGGTAGAAAATGTTTTTGACATCTCCAGGATGGGAATTATAAATTCAAAATAGCGATTTAAAACGATTACAGAAAAATATTCGAAAATACTACTTCAGGAAAGATAATTTTTTAAACAAGTTAAGGAGGAACATAGCGTCTATAAAAAAAATTAATTTATATCTATTTTAACAAATTTTTTAAATAATGAAAAAACTATAATAAACTATGAATAAAAAATTTAAGAATCTAATAAAACTATAAGAAAAACAAATATAGATATTCATTTATTATTATATTATATATAGCACTATCATAGATATTGAATACTGTCCAAATCATACCGCATTTGGTCTGCCACAAAACCACCAAGTGAGATAGTGGTAACTACACACTGTTTTAATATATATATATATATATATATATATATATATATATATATATATATATATATTGAGATAGATAGATAGATAGATAGAGAGAGAGAGAGAGAGAGAGAGAGAGAGAGAGAGAGAGAAAGAGAGAAATGAGTAAAAGAAAGAAATGAATGAAGGTTATTGAGACAATTTATTCTGAAAATTTATTATTAAACAAAAAAAAAATCTACTTTATAAATGATAATAAGATATTCCAAAAATCTACAAATTATTCAATTTCGATAAAAGTTTCGGTGCTTATTCAATGAGAGATGAAAACAAATTAATCAATAAATCTGAATGAACAGATGATTTTTATCTGTTATTATTATGTTCATTCATTCATTAAACTGAACGTTAAATTTAAACTAGTCAAATAACTCTTACATGATTATTTGTTTATTTGCAAGTAATAAGAAATAGAAAACGTACGATTATCATTTATACCTCCTTGTCTCACCAGCCATGGATTAAATGGTATCACTGTTGTTCTACAAGGATGAATTTGGTATTAATTAACCCAAGATGGTTGATATGCTTTTATCATCTATGAAATAATTTACACAAGAAATATGATACAATCGAATATGATTGAAAGGAGGCATTATTTGAATTTACTCAAATTGGTGGGGAGGAGTATCATGGCGTAATGAACAAGTTCTGGACGAGAAAGGTGCGAACTCTCCCCTCCGACCAGCTATGGGTTAAATAGTATCACTGCTGATCTACAAAAATGGCTTTCGCATTAAGTGACCAACGAAGGTCGATATGCCATTAAACAAGGAAACAAAATCTTGATAAATCTTTTCTAAGTTCATTTGTAAATTTGGTTTGGTTACATTGTTTTATGGCATATCAATTTCGTAGCTTATTTAACGTCAAAGCTATCCTTGTTGTAGTATTTGTCCAATAGCTGGTGGAGGCAAGGGAAGTAATACGTTTCTTAGGGGTATTTGTCCGAAAATGCGACTGGAGTTATTTGTAAATTCATGAATCTAAACAAGAAAAACGATCTAATAAAAAGTGGAATTTCCACAGTCACTGATCGTTCTAACACAGACATCATCATCATGTCGTGCCGCTAGCACGGATATCCCTGGCCCGCTCTCGCTACTTCTCGCTATCATTCATCGCTTCTGGCATGTCTTCAGGGCTACATCCTGTATCCTCACATAGCTGCTGTATGTATGTTCGAGCTAGTCTTCCTGCTTTTGCTGGGCTATATGCGCGGGTCCATAGGAGTACATCACTGATAAATTCGTCCTTGCTTCTCCAGCAGTGTCCTGCGTGTCTGGTTCGTCTAACTTGTATAGTTTTCGTGATGGGAAGCAGGTGGCCGTATAGTTGGTGCCTTGTGGGGTGTTGCTGCCAGGACTTGTTCAATATTGCTCGCAACATTCTTGTGTAATTGCCGTCTAGCGAAATTTTATTAGTGCAATACGTTTTTTAAAAGACTTTTACTTTGATATTGAACCATTTTAGACTCAAATCTGGAAGTGAAGATTCCCCCAGTGATGTCAGCATCCACGCTGAACACAATTTTAAAAAATCCAAATGCAGTATTACCATTGACCGCTGTTAAAACGAAAACTCAATACTTTGTCTACTATTATATAACATTAAAGATATTTTTGCTTATGTTTGTGGTTGGGTGTGAGCGCAAGCAAGCACATGTCCGTACACACACGCATAGAAAGAGACAGAAATAAAAGGAATGGGCGAACACACAGAGATAGATAGATAGATAGATAGATAGATAGATAGATTTCACCTTAACAAAACATATTCAAACAGATATATTTGTATTTGTAATTGTATATCACTCTGTGGGTGGCAGTTCACCCTTTACCGCTTGCTCAGGTTCTTAATTACCCTGAGTTTTGGGCCCTGTCTCATTTTACAAAGACCCATATTCACACCACTCTCACCCACGCACGTCGCACTAAGATTTATATATATATATATATATATATATATATATATATATATATATATATATATATATTCAACAGCTTTTTGCACTATCACACAATCTCTCCCCCGCTTTCTCTCTCTCTCTCTCTATCTATCTATCTATCTTTAAATTTCCATTTATCTCTTTTGTCTATTTCTCTCTCTCTCTCTCTCTCTCTCTCTCTCTCTCTCTCTCTGATCACTACAAAATAATCCGAGTCTTCTTTTCTTTTTCTTAAACATCCCTATTGCTTTTGAGTTTTGATCATGTGTCTACTGAAGTCAGACTTTGGATTTGATCACTTTATGTGACTCTTGGTCGGATTAGACGGGTAGATATTTTACAGACATCCACCTTTTTTTAAAATTTGCTGTCTATTCAGAATGAACTGTTGTCGCTTAATCGTTGAAATTGAGAGCAAATCTTATTCTTTCTTTTTCAGACCTTCTGAAGCCTTCCCAAAGTTTGTCGTAAGATTCTATGTTTCTGCTTCTCGGATTTCTATGTGGTTGTCATCGGTGAACGGGTATTGTTAAGTAGCCATTCAAGATGGTGGATATAATGCAGCAAAAATAATGCTGACATTAAATCAAACCTTGATAAACGATCCTCAAGCCTTGTCGAGGTCGAAAGAGCTCTGATTTTTGCTTCTCTCATCTTGGTTGACTTTCTCAATTAAATGCGAACTACAAATACGGCCATCATATTGGAGATTAGATTAAATGTTTAAAATGTGTTTAAATGGCGTTTAAGATGTGGCGATTCTGGAGGAGATTAAATTTTAAAAATTAATGATGATATCCATCCTCTAATACAAAAGAAAGAAATAGATATTTGAGATGTGGTTGTCAGGAAAAATACACAAATAAATAAGAACATGGAAAGGTACAACATGCAACAAAATCACAGAAACAAAGATCTTCATTTAAAAGTATAGAAAGTTGACTAATAGTAATTATAAAGATGTACAATATCATAGGAAGTGGAAAATAAACAATGTAATTACCTGGAATGCTTGAAAGTGAGTATAAATTATTAGTATTAAATACAAATACATGAACTCATATAATAGCCAATTAGTTTGGTTTCGTTTGGTTTCGTTTGTTTTTATGGTATATCAACCATTATATGTCATTTAATGCCAAATCCTTTTTATACATATATATTAAGTATATGATTTCTAAACACATTTTGTAGATAACATTTTAAAACGAACCTGTGCTCATTTTCTTTGCACACAGTTGAAAGGTTCCTCTTATTTCTATCTAATATAAACTCACAGTTAAATGTAAAAATCTGTTCTATTTTAAACAATTCAATTTAATATAAGTTCACAGTTTTTTGTTTACACACAGTTAAATGTAAAAGCAATTCGATTCCAAATAACACAGTTTAGTATAAGTACACAGTTTAAATGTTAAATAGTTCAATTTGACCCATAGATAGGACCCTATCAGGTGCTACCACTCTGAGCCAGAGTGGACCTGGGAGCGATAGCAATGAAGAGGTACTCTGCGTTCCCCCAAACTCTAACATTACTGAAGCCTCACCATCAGATTGTTTAGTGTCATATACCAGGACACTCGTTGGGGGAGTCTTACCTCTCTGAAAAGGTGTGTACATGGTGGATATAATGCAGCAAAAATAATGCTGACATCAAATCAAACCTTGATAAACGATCCTCAAGCCTTGTCGAGGTCGAAAGAGCTCTGATTTTTGCTATTCTCATCTAGGTTGACTTTCTCAATTAAACGCAAACTACAAATACGGCCATGTGTTCTACAGCCCCCACTGACTGGGCCAGCTTGAAATTAAGCATAAATCATAAGTTAGATACAAACACTTGCAACTACTTTAAACTATATAATAGCTTGAAATGCTTAAAATTGAGTATAAATTATTAACATCAGATAAGAATATTTGAAATCACATAACTTCTTTAAATGCTTAAAATTGAGTATAAATTATTAGCATCAGATAAGAATATTTGAAATCACATAACTTCTTTAAATGCTTAAAATTGAGTATAAATTATTAGCATCAGATAAGAATATTTGAAATCACATAACTTCTTTAAATGCTTAAAATTGAGTATAAATTATTAGCATCAGATAAGAATATTTGAAATCGCATAACTTCTTTAAATGCTTAAAATTGAGTATAAATCATTAGCATCAGATAAGAATATTTGAAATCACATAACTTCTTTCAATGCTTAAAATTGAGTATAAATTATTAACATCAGATAAGAATATTTGAAATCACATAACTTCTTTAAATGCTTAAAATTGAGTATAAATCATTAGCATCAGATAAGAATATTTGAAATCACATAACTTCTTTAAATGCTTAAAATTGAGTATAAATTATTAGCATCAGATAAGAATATTTGAAATCACATAACTTCTTTAAATGCTTAAAATTGAGTATAAATTATTAGCATCAGATAAGAATATTTGAAATCACATAACTTCTTTAAATGCTTAAAATTGAGTATAAATCATTAACATCAGATAAGAATATTTGAAATCACATAACTTCTTTAAATGCTTAAAATTGTGTATAAATTATTAGCATCAGATAAGAATATTTGAAATCACATAACTTCTTTAAATGCTTAAAATTGAGTATAAATCATTGGTATTAAATAAGAATACTAGGAATTATATAATTCTTAGCAATTTTTTATAAACAAGGAATTCTTTAAACCATATAACTTTGTGCGAACAAATGATAATCATAAGCAAATAAAAATCTACCATTAAAAAAATTATTGCAATGAAACTTTGAAATATATCTATAATTATGAACAAAAATTTACAAATGAATCTGATTTCTGCATTAAATAATCCATAAAGAGCTTTTATGCTATTCAATAAACTAAGCCTCATCGCTTCGGTTATCTGGCGGGAAGTAATTCTTTCAGCGTGGCCGGACCGTAAAACAATTGTCTTAGGTTTACTTTATTCTGTTCAATAGGGGCTCTTAGAATTTTATGTTCTACTTTCTTTGTTTAAGACGAGTTACCGCCCTTGGTTTTATTGATCATGACCTTAACCATTCGGTAGGTGTCACACCTGATCTTTTGTTTCGATCTTACGTTTTTTTTTTCCATTCTTTTTTGGGCGCTAAGCCAGGTTGATTATAATTGAGACATGTTTTGAGGCGTACTTCCGCTGCATTAAGTATTTGAGTCCGTCACTTCAGAAAACGATCAACGGCAAAAAAAAAGAAAGAATAGTAGGGTTATGAAATATTTTTAAACACCTGAACGAAGTAAAGGGACAAAAAGAGTATTATAAAACTGCAGACATTTTTTTAAAGTGTAAATCTTATTCAATTGCAAAAAATGCATTTCATACTAGATGTGTGTACAGGTGTGTTAAAGTTATAAAAATTCACACCCACATGTACACATCCGAAGTATATTTCAGTAAGCTTAATGAATGCAAAAAAAATTGTTTTAGTTAGTCGCTTGGTGTTTTATGGCGTATCAACCCCTGTGGGTTATTCTATACTATATCATATTTTATATGTGCTTTGGAAGCGAATAGTTTGTTGATAACTATATTTTTAAACGAGTTGCCTGAGCTCATGTTTGCCCACAGTTAAATGATTTCAAGTGTGTTTATATAATACAAATAATTCTATTTCATCATCATAAATTGTTGTCACACAATTAAATGGTTTTAAGTATTGCTATTTAACATTTCGTAATTTTATTTATTAAGTATTCCGATATAAAACAAATAATTTGAACATTGCTTTCAAAGAACTAATGATAGTAATTCTTAGTAAATGATTAAATTTCTATTTAATCCATAGATGTGACCCTAACAATCCGTGTCAGAGTGGACCCGGGAGTAATGGCAATGAAGGGGTATTCAACATTTTCTTCAAGCTCCAGAAGTGGTATCTCACACTCAGATGTAATTTTGTGTCAAACCCAAGACACTTGTGGGTGGGTTTTTTTTTTGGGGGGGGGGAATATGAAATGTAGTTGTTAATCCACTTATTCATCCCACAGTTCAACACACTTGGCACTTCGTAACTCTCGTTTCTTTAACTCTTCCAAAGAAATAATTAGATAAATAAGTAATTTCAAAAGAAAAATAAATTCCTTCTTGGCTGAGCCGAGAACTTCTCAGCAACTTCTTGTATGTGCGTACGTATATGATTATGTGTGTGTATGTACACAAAGTGTGAATAAAGTATTATTGGTTTAGTAGTGATAATGCTTATCTTTAGAGATTGTTACCGTTTTATGATTTTTTAAAGGTAATTTTCGGCTCACTATCGTCTTAACTTTAATATTTCTCTCTCTTCCTCAATATATATATATATATATATGAATCGAGCGTCAGTTTTGGAGTGGCACAAGAGATTCAAGGAAGGCAGGGAGTCTGTGAGGGATGATTAAAGGTGTGGGTTAGGGTTAGAGTTAGGGTTACTATGTTGAGGTTTTAAGGGAGTTCAGGAAGAGATTCCGTCGGAAGTGGCCAGCACTCGTCAAATCGGGTTAGTGGCATTTCCACCGGGACAATGCACCAGTCCACAACTCCATCTTTGTCACAGACTATTTGACTAACATGGGCATCAAGACAGTTCCTCAGCCTTCCTATCGTCCGGACCTTGCTCCCTGTAACTTTTGGTTATTCCCTAAGCTCAGAGGCTGTCGCAATGAGACAATTGAGGAGATGAAAGAGGCTGTGACGAAGGTCATTGATAGGCTCACACAAGAGGACTTCCATCGAGCCTTCCAGAACTTGTTGGAACGGTAAAACAAGTGCATTGCAGCCGGAGGAGATTACTTCGAAGGGGACTAGAGTTTCATGTGTGTACTATCAATAAAAGTACCCATACGAAAAAAGTCTGGAAACCTATTTAATGATCCTCGTGTGTGTGTGTGTGTTACACTTTGTATATATATATATATTTATCGGTCACGTAAATTGGTCTCGCAACAGAGAATTGAAAAAACTCAAGATATCGAAAAATATAAAAATTCATCCAAGCAAAACTGGAACATTTCTATTATGGTTGATGCAATTTACCTATTCGATGGCTTAAGATCACTGAAAACCTGAGTAAAGACTTTGAATTCAAATTAGTGATATGAATTTATTCGTTCTCAAAAATCTTAAAAACTTCTGTACCAACCCTGTAATTCTTGGCTTCTTCTAGACGGAGCCATATGCGTCTAATTATTTTCTATACTGCTAATAAAGATGATTATAGTGTCTGCACCATAATTACAAATCCTGTTTTCAGTTGTTGTTCTTGTTCTTGTTCTTCTTCTTGTTTGTTTGTTATGTCTTGTTAATTATCTATTTTTTGTCAAAGTTTCTTGCTATTCAGATTTGCAGATTTTGCTAAGAATTGATTAGATATGCGATAGCTGAAACAGATATCGGTGCCAAAAATGGAATTGGTAAGCCGAGTTTAGTTTCTGTTGAGGTTCTTTGTTTTCACGTCGCTCTAATACCTTTGAGAAAGGCATGAATGAATCTCTTCTTCCAGCTGAGGGGAAAACACTAAAGTAATTAGTCTAAAAGTACAACACAAATTCAACCCTTCTATTAACACTCCCTGATTCAACGCGGCAAGATAAGTTTCATTGGTCTCCATATTTTACTGAGTTTTGAAAAGGCCTTCCGATGGGAAAGTATGGAGAATCTACTTTCATATAATGCTACCCATTCGAGTAACAGTGACTTTTAAAAGTGAACTGAATGGATAGATTTCTATGTGCTGAAAACAAAGAAGAAGAATTGCAGATAATATCTTTTTATCCAGATTTGGAATTATTTTTTTTTTACTGAATTTCTGCTACAGCCTCTTGGGTTGGTTTGGTTTCTTTATTAAATGGCATATCAACTATTGCGAGTTATCTAATGCCAAAGTCATACTTAATAGAACAGTAATGGCACTATTTAACCCACTGCTGGAACGATAAGTGGGTTCACACCTTTCCTAAGGGTATTAGTCCGAAAGTGAACGTAATAGCGCGACTGGAGTTTGAACTCGCTTACTGCGATCTTGTGGTCAACTATGTTAGTCACAACGCCTAGGGTTTTCCCCCTTGCTTCTTGGACAAACCATTTATTCTTTAATTTTGGCGGGAGCCACTTTTTTATTTGCTTTCAATTATTTTTACCAGTGTGGCATAACCTTTTCGGAATATAATATCTATAAACAAGTTTTACATATTTCAGACCCAGGTTGAGTCATATCAAAGACTCTAAAAATGGTACTTGATGTCTCCTTTATATCATTCCGCATTATAAGGTACGGATCAAGAGTAAGTGGAGCAATCCATGGAAAAGAGTTGCGCCCTTCCTTACACCGAGGTGTAGGAGCGAGTACTATTGAAAAGGAAGCTTTCGGGTAGCCTTCGACTACGGTTGGCCAGTAGCATATATATATACGTTTTTTTTTTACCAGGTATCAGACTATATAATTCTTGCACACATATACACCCATAGATATATAGATTACCATAGCAGTTGTTACAGGTTTACATATATATCATATACTCAATGCAACAACTATTATGGGACAAAGGTAATAAATGAGATGTGTTCAAAAAGTATTGAAAGAAACAATGGATCATAAGTGTTAATCTTCTTCACCAATAAAATAAAAACCTGTCAGGGCCGGAATCGGATGATAGGCTGAAATATACCCCAAAATGTCTTTGAATTTTAACAGACAGCAGTCTTGGACTTTAAGTTAAAACTTAAGGTAAAAAAAGAAAAAAAAAGTTGTTTTTGGGGTTTTTTTTTGGTTTTTTTCTAACACATATACATGGGAAGCAGCGTGATGTACGTGTGAGTCCTGCAGCTTAACGCTCAGGATTGTCAGTTCGATCGGGGAACTACTGCTGCTCATCTAAAAGAGTGGCTTCTATAGATGAGAATAAAAACAGCCATCGAAAGATAACCATGACTCGTACTCAAACCAGATACATAAACCGCATCGCTCTTCGCGCGGGTAAAAAAGGGGCGCATCCTGCTGAGGTTGGAGCCCTGGCCTCAGTGTTCGAAAAATCAGCTACAGAGCTCAAACTCAAACAAAAACTACTAAAATGCAAACAAACAATACAGATAGCGACATTTAACGTGAGAACCCTAAATAGAATAGGTCAACTATCAGAGCTAACTGCATCAGCCGTAGAACATAAGATAGACATAATTTGCATACAAGAGCACCGATACACGCACACCGAAGATATCAAGTATCTCGAAACTGGTAATGGATGGATGCTGGTGATTGTATCTGCATGGAAAAACTCTATCAATGCATCGGTAGGAGGGGTGGGAATGCTTCTAGGACCAAGAGCGTTAAAAACACTGAACAGCATTGAGAGAATACAACCTAGGATGATGGCCGCAACGTTTAATGGCAACCCCAAAGCAACAATTATCTCCTGCTACAGCCCTACCAATGTTAGCGAAGAAAACGAAATAGTCACCTTCTACGAAGATCTATCCTCCCTAGTACGTAGCATTCCGAAACACAACCTGCTAGTCATTGGCGGAGATATGAATGCACAAATCGGGAAAAACAGACACAACAAATACAGCCTACACAACGCATCAAACAGGAATGGACAACATCTAATAGATTTCATGATAGAAAATAGATTAACATGCCTCAATACAAACTTTCAAAAAAGGGAGGGGAAATTATGGACCTACACATACGCGAATAAGAGTAAAGCACAGATAGACTACGTCCTTATAAACGGGAAATGGAAAAACAGTGCGATGAATTGCGAGGCATACTCCTCTTTCGAGGGTGTGTCCTCCGATCATCGAATAGTTACCGCCAAAGTACGTCTAAGCCTACGAAAAAACGCCACACGTAAAGCGACAACCAAGCACTATGACTGGGCCCTACTCAACAACAGAGATATTAGAGATAAATATGCATTAGAATTAAGAAACAGATTCGAAGCACTACAAGAGAAGGCAGAAAAAGGTACCCCAAATGACGAATATGAAAATTTTGTAGAAGCACACCTTGAGGCGGCAGCAAAGTGTATTCCAACAAAACCTAGAACTAAATATAGAGCCCCTTGGGAAACGCCAGCGGTTAGAGAAAAACGTGCACTTGTGAAAACTGCCTCCAAAAGCTATCAAAAGAACCCAACAAACACAAATGCACGAAAACTAGAAAAGGCTCAACATCAATTAACAGGAATATATCTAAAAGAACAGGCAGAATACATACAAAATCAGATAGATAAGATTAGAGACTCGGTGGAAGATAGACAATCCAGGATAGCCTGGCAAACAATAAACAAAGTAAGAAGAAGGAAGAGCACAGCCAAAGCAAAATTGAAAGCTGCAAGCCAACAAGAAAGAGTAAAACTGTGGGAACAGCATTTCAAAAATCTACTAGGAAACCCACCAGAAATAACGGATGAACCGATCACCAGAATTATTAGTAAGCAATTAGACGTTAAACTAGGTCCTTTCACCAAAGAAGAACTCGACTCAGTTCTCAGAAGAATTAAAAATAGGAAAGCAGCAGGGCTAGACGAGATCCCCCCAGAAGTGTGGAAGACTAGACAATTCGACGATATACTGCTCCGGCAATGCAACGCAGTCTATAGTCAAAATAGGATAGAAAGATGGACGAAGGGATGCATCCTTCCATTCCCTAAAAAAGGCGACCTCGGACTAGCCAAGAACTACTGAGGGATAACACTTACATCCATAGCAGCCAAAATCTACAATGCCCTACTACGAAACCGCATCGAACCCAAAATAGACAACATCCTTAGGAAAAACCAAAACGGCTTCCGGAGAAATAGATCCACAACCTCACAAATACTGACCATCCGTAGAATCCGCAAAAACAATCACGGACGCCGACTACGCTGATGACTTGGCGTTACTAGCGAATACGCCTAATCAAGCAGAGACACTACTGCATAGTCTGGAACGAGCCGCAGCTGGCATTGGCCTCCATGTCAATGCACACAAAACTGAATATATGTGTTACAACCAAACGGGCAATATTGCCACACTAGACGGAGCCTCTCTGAAACTAGTAGACAAATTCACCTACCTAGGAAGTAGCGTCTCATCAACCGAAAAAGACATCGACACACGACTGACGAAGGCATGGACAGCTATCGATAGGCTCTCGATCATATGGAAGTCGGACCTAACTGATAAAATGAAACGCAGTTTCTTCCAGGCAGCGGTTGTGTCGATACTGCTATATGGATGCACCACATGGACGCTAACGAAGCGGCTGGAGAGGAAACTAGACGGAAATTACACAAGAATGTTGAGAGCAGTATTAAACAAGTCCTGGCGACAACACCCCACGAGACTCCAACTACACGGACACTTGCCCCCCATCACGAAAACTATACAAGTCAGACGAACCAGACACGCGGGACACTGCTGGAGAAGCAAGGACGAGCTCATAAGCGATGTACTCCTGTGGACCCCCACATATGGACGTGCAAAAGTAGGACGACCAGCACGAACTTACATACAGCAACTATGTGAGGACACAGGATGTAACCCTGAAGACCTGCCGGAGGCGATGAATGATAGGGAGAAATGGCGAGAGAGGGTCAGGGATATCCGCGCTGGCAGCGCGACATGATGATGATGATGATGATGGTATTCATTACCTTTGTTCTTGTGCGTTTTTCCATTATAGGAAGAAACTCTGAGTCGCCTCTTTTGATGTGGTTGGAAGCAACGACGTCGTATTTTTTACGTGCGCTATGTTCTCAAGTTTTAGTCTTGGGATGAATTTTCAGTTTAGGAAACAAGAAAAAAAATCACATAGGGCTGGTGAATATAAAGCGTTCTGCATCTGCATAATCTTGTAATTCTCTTTAAAATTGTTTCACGCAAAGAATATCGTGAATGGCTTCATAATTTCTTTTCTAATTGGCTCTCACTCGTCAGACGTCGAGACAGCGAACTCGATATCATTACTATATATATATCATTACGATATCATTACTATATATATATATATATATATATATGTGTGTGTGTGTGTGTGTGTGTGTGTGTGTGTGTGTGTGTGTGTGTGTATTTCAGCGGTGTACACGTCTTCATTGTATTTTTAACTTGAAACTGACTCATCTAGACTAGACATCTAGACAGCAATCTAGACGTGTATACACAATCATTTTTTCAAATTAGCTACCCAGCCCCGCGTATATATATATATATATATATATATATATATATGGAGAAATAATAGATTGGAACAATCCGACAAGATGTGAAAAAATAAATGGAACAAGTGGATAAACCCAAACACGGACAATGGATTCAAATTCATATTTCATCTTTATTTCATGTGTTTGTTTGTTTGTTTGTTTATGGAACAATGAAACGTCAGTTAAACAAGGAATTTATCTCCCATGAATATTCTATATATATATCATTACGATATCATTACTATATATATATTATTACGATATCATTACTATATATATATATATATATATATATATGTGTGTGTGTGTGTGTGTGTGTGTGTGTGTGTATTTCAGCGGTGTACACGTCTTCATTCTATTTTTAACTTGAAACTGACTCATCTAGACTAGACATCTAGACAGCAATCTAGACGTGTATACACAATCATTTTTTCAAATTAGCTACCCAGCCCCGCGTATATATATATATATATATATATATATATATGGAGAAATAATAGATTGGAAAAATCCGACAAGATGTGAAAAAATAAATGGAACAAGTGGATAAACCCAAACACGGACAATGGATTCAAATTCATATTTCATCTTTATTTCATGTGTTTGTTTGTTTGTTTGTTTATGGAACAATGAAACGTCAGTTAAACAAGGAATTTATCTCCCATGAATATTCTATATATATATCATTACGATATCATTACTATATATATATTATTACGATATCATTACTATATATATATATATATATATATGTGTGTGTGTGTGTGTGTGTGTGTGTGTGTATTTCAGCGGTGTACACGTCTTCATTCTATTTTTAACTTGAAACTGACTCATCTAGACTAGACATCTAGACAGCAATCTAGACGTGTATACACAATCATTTTTTTAAATTAGTTGCCCAGCCCCGCGTATATATATATATATATATATATATATATATATATATATATATATATATATATGGAGAAATAATAGATTGGAAAAATCCGACAAGATGTGAAAAAATAAATGGAAAAAGTGGATAAACCCAAACACGGACAATGGATTCAAATTCATATTTCATCTTTATTTCTTGTGTTTGTTTGTTTATGGAACAATGAAACGTCAGTTAAACAAGGAATTTATCTCCCATGAATATTCTAGTGTCCATGGAACAACGAGATACCATTAATCTTGCGTCCTGCTCAATTTACTTATCAACATAAATAAAAATGTGAATTCAACGCTTTTATTTGTAAATATCTTGCGCACACTTGTAATATATATATATATATATATATATATATATATATATATATATATATATATATATATATATATATATATATATATTACAAGTGTGCGCAAGATATTTACAAATAAAAGCGTTATTTCCTACAACATTAACCATATATATATATATATATATATATATATATATATATATATATATATATATATATATATATATATATATATATATATATATATATATATATATATATATATATATATATATATATATATATATATATATATATATATATATATATATTGGGGGGGGTGATGGTTAATGTTGTAGGAAATCGACACGGTGACCCGAGTTCAAATCATGGGCGAGGTTGATTGCATTTCACAAAGAGGTCATACCCTTGGGAAAGATATGAATCCACTCATTGTCCCTCCAGCTGAGTAAATAGTAGAACAGACTGAGCTCTTTAACATTGGTGTGCAAACAGTTTAATAAAAGGAAAACTCTGAATTCAAACCTGTAAAACTCAGCTTTAAAATTTACTCTGTTGCTGCATCCTGCACGTGCGGAGTGATTGGTCGGTTGGTTGGGTTTTATGGCATATCAACCCTTGGAGGTTATTTAACGCCAAATTCATTTTTATGCAAATATTCAGTTCAATTACAAACAATCCAATCGAGCATGAGTATGCAGTTTAATTGTCAAAAAGATTTCTATTTCAAGCTCTTCCGTTTGGTCAAACAGTTCTATTTCAAACAATTCAGTTCAGCTTAAGTACGCAGTTTCAATATCAAACAGTTCTAGTTTAAGCAACTCAGCTTAGCACAAGTACACAGTTCAAGTGTCAAAAACCATTTCTACTTCAAGCCACTTAGTTCAATCAAACAGTTCTAATTCAAACAAATCAGTTCAGCATAAGTATACAGTATAGTTCTATTTAAATCCATTTTATACAAATAATCAGATCTATTTCAAACAATTTAGTTTATCATGATTTCTCGGTTTAATTGTCAAAAACGTTTTTATTTCAATCTATTCAGTTTATTCAAATAGTTGCAATTCAGGTAATTCAGTTTAAGTATAGATTTGTTTACACACAGTTAAAAGTCAAAAAATCAATTCAGTTTAGCGTAAGTACAGTTTCAATATCAAAAACAGTTCCATTTCAAACAATTCAGTTTATCATAAGCACGTAGTTTAAATGTAAGTTCACAGTCTAATTGTCAAAAGCATTTCTATTTCAAGCTATTCAGTTTACTCAAATAGTTCTAATTCAAGCAATTCAGTTTAGCATAAGTATGCAGTTTAGTTCTACTCAACCCATGGATAAGGCCCTATCAGGTGCTACCATTCCGGGTCAGACTGGAGCAAGGAGCAATGGCAATGAAGGGGTGCTCCACATTCCCCAAAGCTTCAGTTCACTGGAACTTCACCATCAGATTGTTTAGTGTCGTATCCAGGGCACTCATTGGGGGAGTTTTACCCCTCTGCACAGAAGCAATCGGTGTATTCTACAGTCCCGGTCGGCTGGGCAAGGAGAAATTGTATATATATATATATATATATTGTCATCCACAGACCGACTGTTTCGTTGTATCACAACTCATCAGTGTGGCTAGGCACACGAGATACTTCAAGTTGGGATCAAAACTTGGTTAACTTAATATATATATATATATATATATATATATATATATATATATATATATATATATATAAATTATATGTCTGTGTGTGTGTGTGCGTGTATGTGTTAGTTTATATATATATATATATTTAATAGCATGGATGCTTATCTACGACCACTGGTTTCATGCCATCTTTATAATGACAATCATTAGGCTTTCTCTGCCTTTATTGTTATTATCATATAATCGCTCTATCTCAGATATTGAGCACTCTCCAAATTATACCGCATTTGGTGTGCCACAAACCTACCAAGTGAGATAGTGACAACAATATACTGCTATATATATATATATATATATATATATATATATATTGCATGTTTTTGTCTTTTCTCGTTATTTTCAGACTTATATTCCCCTCTCTAAATAAATATTTTTTTAAACTGTCGGTTTTCAGAGTCGTTAATGTAAGTGAAAGCGTTCATTCTAATTTATTTAGTTTTGTAGGATTTCGCAGTTCTGTTTGTAAAGATTAAGAAAATGAAATGGAGAAAATTGACGAATATCAAAGATGAAGTGAAGGACATTTGGATATTTAGAGCAAAATACATCCGGATTAAAACAAAGAAAATAGTGATAATACTAAAAAACTGAAGGTCCCTTTCATCAAATTGAAATCTTGTTTTTTGTTTTTATCACTGAAAAGTGATATTTCAAATGTCTTGATTTGTGCTTTTTTAAGGAAAAAAGTCAAATCGTTCCATTTTCAGACACGTCAAAAACTTGAAATAAGTCAAGGAAAGAGGTTAATGGATTTTTTTGTCTCTTTCTTTTTCTTTTTTGTATTCTTTTACCGTCTTTGTCTTTTCCTTTTTCCTTATATAATCTTATTTCTCTTCTTTCCTCGATAGTAAACTTCAGCTTAGTACCATACTAGGAAAAATAGTATATATTCCTAAACATTTGATATTACAGAAATAAATTTCTTTTATTTTTTAATTATATCATAAATTAAATTACCATGACCAGAAAATCCAGCAAATACTACGCGCGATATATGGAACCACTGGACAGCTGTTTCGACCTTATTAGATCCCAACACTGGAGACCGAACCAGAGACCACAAAATGCAGACCCGAAGTTCTACCACTGAGCTACTGGTCCACATTTGGCATCGCTCGTGTGTGATGCCGACCAGTCGCTCAATGATAGAGTTTCGATTTTGCATTCAGGGGCCGCTGGTTCGCTCATCAGTAGGGAAGAAAATGGTATACACTGCTGATGAGACATAATAAGGTCGAAAGAGCCGTCCAGTGGTTCCGTATGTCCCACGCAGTGCTTACCGGATTTTCTGGTCATGGTAATTCAATTGAATATTATAATATATATTTTACTAAGGGGAATCAAAAGTTTTGCAATATACATGCTTGTTTGCTGTGCGTATATCATGTGACCGAAGCAGTTCAGGGTGTGATAGGTACCCCATGTGGTTTGTTGTATCGAAGTAGTTGATGCACTGCCACGTTGTGCATAGCTTCACTCTGTGTGTATGGTTGAAAGTCCCCCAAATGGAGTTACAACGTCGTCTAATACGGGAACTTAAGTTTTACGAATTTAAAATAATCCATAAAGCCAGAGAAGCAACCGAAAATATTTCGTACGATAAAGATGAGGACGCAGTTGATCACAATACAGTAACCAGAGGTGCCCGTGGTGTAATGGTTATCGTCGTAGGAAATGGACACGGCGACACGAGTTCAAATCCTGGCGGAGACTGATTGCATTTCACATAGCACTAATACCTTTGGGAAAGGTATGAATCCAATTATTCTCCCTCCAGCTATGGGTAAATAGTAGGACAGACTGAATTCTTCAGCCTTAGTGAGAAGGAAAACTCTGAATTCAAACCTGTTAAACTACGCTTAAAAAATTGACCTTGTGTCATATCCTGCCCGAGCGGAGGGGTTAGGTAAATATGAATACAGTAACCAGATGATTCAAGAAATTTCACTCAGGTTCCAAAAACGTCGACGATCAGACAATGTCTGGTACGGCCAAAATCATGGATTCTGAGGCACTACTACAAGCCATAGGAGTAAATTTAGTAGCACTCTGAAAGTATAAGGCAAGTTTGGCATCGTAAAAGACCAGTATAATCCGTCTTTTTCACAGAGCAGCCGAATTGCGCTCCATGTTTACAAAATATTGCAAAAGTTTGACCCACCCTAGTTTGGTTTGGTTTGGTTTTATGCTATATCAACTATTGTAGGTTATCAATACCAAATCCATTTTTATTCATATAAACAGTTCTATTTCAAACATTTAATTTTAGTATAAGTATAGTTTTTTTTTTTTTTTTTTGTTTACCCATAGTTAAATGTCAAAACACTTCTATTTCAAACAATTCAGTTTAGCATAAGTACACAGTTAAGTACTATTTGACCAAAAGATGGAACTCTTTCATGTTCTACTACTCCGGGTCATAATGGACCTGGGAGCGATGGCAATGAAGAGGTACTCAGCATTCCCCAAAGCTCACCATCCCGGAACCTCACCATCAAATTGTTTAGTGTCATATCCAAGAAACTCGTTGGAGAAGTCTTACCCCACAACATAGAAGCAGTCAGTGTATTCCACAGACCCAGCCGACTGGATAATGACTCACCGTTGTATTAATTTATATTTATTTATATATATCATATAGTAATAATTTATCTAACATATATGATAAGGTGATCGATTTTGATACAATTACGGGGTGTATATTGTATCTGGATAGATATTACTCAACCAGATACTTCAGTTTCGCATATAATACCCTGGGAATATTTTTAACCTTATTTTTAAGAAAAGAGAAGGTCTTGTATGCTATAAAATACAAACATTTTTCCCTTTTGTTCAGTCAACAGCAATGATGAATAAACAGTAAGATTTAGATGTATCATCTAGAAAAAAGCTTGTGATGGACCCCAATTCTTTTTTTAAATATATGTCTAGAAAGACACCGATATAAAACTTGCGTAATAAACTACAATAGCTCTTTTTTTTTTTTTTTTTTTTTTTGGTAATGTGTATTTTGTTTCTTTTTTGTTAATCTTTCTTTTTATTCTTTCGATTAATACCATTCAATATCGGTAACTTTGAGATAACTGCAAACAAATCTTGTCTACTTTGTTTTCAATACCCCTGCATCATGAACACAAACGATTTTTTCCTTAAAAACAAGCGACTAAAAGTTGTTTTTATGAAACACAATAATATATCTTTTCTCCCTGAAAGATTTTCCCACCAGTTTTATCTCAGGTTTTTCACGAGAGTCTGAGTGACAGCAAGTCTCCTCAGGTCTTCAGAGCTCTTCTTAATTTGAAAATGCTATGGTCTGAATGGTCTCGATATTTCTTTTGATAGATAGTTCTGCCAATCTATTTTCCAAACCTTTGGACACCTAGTACAAATTCTATCACTGTCATATCCACCTTCCACATGTGTTCCTTCATAAAAGAGTCCAGGAAATCTTACAAGGGAGACTACCCAGGTATTTATTCCATTGGTCAGATTTCGGCTGCAGCATTTGGTTTCAAGAAGTCTCTTTTTTTATTTCCGTTTGCTTGGTGATATACACTTCTAATATTCCCAAGAGTTTGTAGTTTTCTTTTTCTCTTAGTGTTCTGACGCTTTCCTTATTAGGCAGCTCAATTCTTTCAATTGTTTCTCATTTTCTTATTTCTATTGTTAGCATGGCACATTTTTCAATGGCGGATTCCATTCCTATATCTTGGTTGTTGATTCTAATAGTTTGTATTAGGTTTTTTTTTAATTCATTTTCATTCTTGGCAAAAATCTTTATATCATTCATATACATGAAGTGGTTTAACTTGTGACATTATAAAACTGTAGCCTCTTTTATATTTTCTTAGTGTGTAATTCAGTAACATCATTGCTATAACAAATAGTTGAGGAGATAATGAGTCTACCTGGATGATACCTTTTTGCCTTTTTGCCACGGCAAGAGTTTATTCTTAAGCTACCAGTTGTACTCCACAGTTTTTCAAGCGTACGAATTGCTTTGATATCTTGAGCATTGGAAAGAGGCACGGAACATTTTTTAACTATACGTTTACGTAATTTTTGAAATTAAATAACTTCAAAAACTTAAGAAAAGCAACAAAAAAAACAATTTTTACATTTGCGAACAACCCCAGATGATAGCCTATGAAGGGTCTGAAATCGCACGAGAGAATTTCGAATCCAACAATATGTTTACGTAATTTTTCAATATATATATATATATATATATATATATATATATATATATATATATATATATATATCCGTTATATCGAGAATCTGAAAGGTGAATATATTATTTTCTGTGCAAACGCAGATCCTACAAAGTTACCATTAGAATGGACTGAAAATTGCTTTATTGTCCATGTTAAAGCATTTGAAAATATTGCTTTAATAAAAATCTCGCTAGAATGTTTCGCTTTTGTTGGGTTACAATTATACATGCATGAACAAAATAATAAGTTTAATATGTAAATAGAAGATAATGAGACCTTACACTTGTGTATGTGTATGAAGGGGAAAATTTGATGAAATAGGATAGAAATCTCAGTTAATTGTAAAAAAAAGTCTGGTTTTACATTTCAATTTCCTTCTTATTAAATTTACAATTTCTTTCTTTCGGTCACTCTTTCTTTGCGCAATCAAAATTTTCTGACAATTTTTTTTTCTTTTTCAGCTCTGTTCTTTTTCAGTCACTCTTTCTTTTAGTTTTCTTCTTTTTTTTTTCTTTTTCTTTGATTTTTTTTTAAATAGTTTTTTCCACTTTTTCTTATCTTTTTTCCGTTTTTCACATTAGTTTTTTTTTTTTTTTTTTTTTTTTGTTTAATCCTTCCATCCTCGTTTTGAGCAAGACACAGCACAAACTCAAAACAGAAGTACCAAATTTCCTGATATTCTAACTCTGGGGCAATACCTCCTCATTTAGCTAAAAAGAAGTGTGACTCTCATTGCCTTTGCAACCTTGGTCACACACGAGAGGGGAGATGCTTGCCTTATTTATATGTACGCGTTGGAGGCCTTACAATAAACTTGACCTTGTGTCGTATTTGGCCCATTTTTTGATAAATAAATTCTTTTTTTCTTTTATTTATTATTTTTGTAACTTTCCTTCTTTTTGATGTCTCTTTCCTGAGCCTTCTTGTTTTTTTTGGGGGGGTGCATTCATTCTTTCTTTCTCTTCTGCCCACTTTCTTTCTTTCTTTCTTTCTTTATTTATTTTCCACCTTCTTTCTTTTTCCTTTCTTTGTCTCCTTGCTTTCTTTGTATTTCTTTTTGCCAACTTTCTTTCTTTCTTTTCTTTTATTTGTTTCCTTACTTTCTTTGTCTTTTCTTTCTTTTCTTTCTTTCTTTCTTTCTTTTCTGTTTTTTTCTTTTTTCTTACTTTACCTTCTTTCTTTCTTTTTTCTTTCTTTTTTTCCTTTCTTTGTTGCATTCAATATTTCCTTTTTTTCCTTTTTTCTTTCTTTCTCTCAACCTTCTTTTTCCTTTCTAAGCCTCCTTGCTTTCTTTGTCTTTCTTTCTTTTTTATTGCATTCATGCTTTTTTATTTATTTTCTGTCTTCTTTCTTTTCCTTTCTTTGTCTTCTTGCTTCCTTTTTCTTTCCTTGCAACATTCCTTCCTTTCTTCTTTTTTGTTTTCATGATTTCTTTCCTTTTTCTTTTTTTATTTTTATTTTTTTCTTTCTTTCTTTCTTTCTTTCTTTCATATAAATTCTCGCTTTCTTTTCTTTTTTCTTTTCTTTGTTGCATTCGTTCATTCATTCATTTATTCTTTCTTTCTTTCTCTCTAGCTTTATTCATGTGCCGTCTTACATTCTTCCTTTCCTTATTTCTTTCCTTTCATATCTTCTTACTTCCTTGCCTTCATTCTTTCTTTCATTTATTATCTATCGACTTATTTATTTTTCTCTTTGCCTTCTTTCTTTGCCTTTCTATCTTTTTTTTCTTTCCAGCTATCCTTCTTTTTTCTTTCTTCTTTTTTTATTTGCCTCTTTACGTTTTTTTTTTCTTTCCAGCATTTCTTCTTTCTTTCAAGCATTCTTTCTTTCTTTCTGTATTTGCCTCTCTGTTTTCTTTTTTCTTTCTTTGCCTTCCTTTCTTTCTTCCTTTCTTTCTTTCTTTCTTTCTTTCTTTCTTTTAATATACAAATAAAATTGTATTCCCGCATTTTTCCCGATTCCTATGCTGTACCAGACACTCATTTTAATCCTCTGCCACAACGCACCACGTACCCCTCACCCTGCTCCCCATCAATTCTTTTTTACTCATCTCACACGCCTCCTTAACCCCACTCTCTCTTTCTCCCCCTCATTCCCTCTCTCTCTCTCTCTTTCTCTCTCTCTCTCTCTCTCCCCGTCACTCTTTCTCTGTCTCGTGGTAAACACATTTGCCATATGTAACTTCCTTCACTTTTTTCAATTTCCCTGTGGAGAACGTCCCTGATTTGCTGGAAAGATATCAGTGATAAAGACTTACATGGACAGCTGATGGAATTAGTTCACTCTCTCTCAAAAACTGGGCCAACTCTTCTTTTTCATCTCCTTTGACTTCTCCCATTACAACTACAACTACTACTACTACTACGGCTGCTACTGCTGTTACTACTAATAATAATATCAATAACACTACTATTACGCTTGCTGTATGTATTTTTTAGAAATCTACTAAATCTTTGCTACTATACTTTCTATCAATGTTACTTCTACCAGAGATGGTTCTGGATCTGACTATCCACCTCAGTAAATTGTTAAATTTATACCCTCTCACAATAGCAAAGGGTAGGTTAGGTTATTTGGTTCCAAGGCATATCAACCCTTGTGAGTTATCTAATGCCAATTTTAGCTTATATATATATATACATACATATATATATATATATATATATATATATATATATATGTGTGTGTGTGTGTGTGTGTGTGTGTGTGTGTGTGTGTGATTTGTAAATGAATAGATAGTAGGTAACTTTATTTTTATACGAGTTTAAAGCTCGTTTGTTTGTCCATAATTAAATGGTTTCAAGTACAGCTATCAAACACTAATGATTTTATTTGATATTAATCTTCTTTTTTTTTTTTGCACGCTGATAAAGGGTTTCAATGTACATATTTTTTTATTTTTTTATTTTTTAATTTAATTTAATTTTTTTTTAAGTAGAGGAATTAATATTGTGAATTGAATTACCATGACCAGAAAATCCGCCAAACACCTCTGGTCATAGTAATTCAATTCACAAAGGGTTTCAAGTTTTACTATTCAACATTAGTAATTCTATCTATCAAGTATTCCTATCTAATACGAATAACTTACATAGAGCTGCATGATTTCAAACAACCACAACAACAACACTAGTAGTAGTAGTAGTAATTATAATAATACTCCCTAGTAAAATATCAAAGTTTTATTTGACCCATAGATGGGACCCTAAAAGGTACTACCACTCCGGGTTAGAGTGGAACCGGGAGTAATAATAATGAAGGGGTACTCCATATTCTCTAAAGCTGTAAGACTCGAGTCTCACCTATAGATGCAGTTTAATATCATACCCAGGATAAAAAATATTTTAAGTATTGCTATCTAACATTAATAATTCTATTCAATATTATTCGTTCGTTTGCACACAGTTAAATAGTTTCAAGTATTGCTATCTAATACTGATAATATTAATCATTTGTTTGCATACAGTTAAATGGTTTCAAGTATTGCTGTTTGATTTGGTTTCAAGTACAGTAAATGAATACATCTATTTGACCCAAAGATTGGACCCTAAAAGGTACTACTTCTTTGTGTCAAAGTAGACCCGAGAGAAATGCCAATGAAAAGGTACTACACATTCCCCAAAGATCCCAGACTGGAAACTCATCATCAGATGCTGTTTAGTGTTTCCCGTTGGGAGGGGTAGGGCCCTTACGCCTTTGGAGAGATGCAGTCTGTGTATTTTACAACCCCAACTGGCAGGGCGGTTATAAAAGTATTGGAACCTCCACGGACTTCAAATATAGAATAATAAAAAGATATTTTTATTGGTTTGGTTTGGTTTGGTTTAGTTTTATGGCATATTAACCATTATAGGTTATTTAATGCCAAATCTTGTTTATACATATATATTAAATATATGATTTGTAAACACCTTCTGTTGATAAAATTTTTAAATGAGCCTGAGCTCATTTTTTTTGTACACTTTTAAGTGGTTTCAAGTATTGCTTTGCCTAGTCGGCTGGGGTTGTATAATACACCGACTGCTTCTCTGCAGAAGGCTAACACCCCGCCACAACGAGTATCCTGGATATGACACTAAACAATCTGATGGTGAGGTTCCTGTAATGCTAGAACTTTGGGGAATGCTGGGTACCCCTTAATTGCCATCGCTCCCAGATCCACTCTAGCCCGTAGTGGTAGCACCTGATAGGGTCCCATCTATATGTAACATATTGACCTTCGACCCAGCTGTCAATCGAGAAATAGGTGTATCCGGTCGAAAATATCAAGATATAACCTTGACCGTGGACGGATTGAATTCGGTGCAAATGCGACGCTCACAGGAAGCAGGTGGATGTCAAACAATTATATAACCCGGTGCCACAGAGAGTTCGAGTAAGTTGGAGTCAGTTGCAGTTGAGGTTCGAGTTTCAGTTCGAGGCTTCAAGCAGATGGCTGGGCCCTCAGGACCCCCGGTTGAGCAGCCCAGCAGAATGAGAAAGAAGTACTGCTAAAGACAGAGGAACTTGGGGGTCAATATGTTGCAGTCTTTGTTCAGTCTCCAACTCACCTCTCACACACAACCCTTTCGCAAACCTTTCGCATAGAGTGTGAGGTATATTTTTCTAAAGAAGTGTGTTCGTTCGTCATTATAGTTAATTATGTTTCTGCATGTAAATGTATACGTATAGTTGTATCACGGCTATACGACATATGGGTCAAATAGAATTAAACTGTGTAGTTATGTTAATCTGAATTGCCTGAAATACAACTTTTGACATTCAAACTGCGTACTTATGCTAAACTGAATCGTTTGAAATGGAAGTATTTTGAAGCTAAACTGAATTGATTAAAATAGAACTATTCTGACATTTATTTGTGTGTAAACAAAAACTATACTTATACTAAACTGAATAGCTTGAAATAGAAATGTTTTTGACAATTAATCTGTGTACTTAAGCTAGACTGAATTTTTTAAAAATAGAACTGTTTATTTGTATAAAAATCTATTTGGCATTGAATAACCTACAAAGGTTGATATGTCATAAAACCGAAACAAACATACGAACAAAATCAAATATTGTTAGAGTAACAGTCACAATTTCACTTCAATTATTTCTTTGCACAGATTTGAATAGGAATACAAAATATTTAAGAGATTAGTTTGTAGGTAATTTCATTTTTAAATGAGTTAGAACTAATTTGTTTGCACTCTAGTCTTGCTATTTTTTCTACAAAGTTAGATGATTTTAATTATTTCTATCTAACACTTATAATTCTAATCAATATTAATCATTTGTTTCCCTACAGTGAAGTGGTTACAAGTATTGCTATTTAACATTAATCATTTTATTCAACATTACTCATTCGTTTGCTCACAGTTAAATTGTTCCAAGTCTTGTTTTGTATCACGAACAATTCAATTAAAAATCAGTCATTTGTTTACACACAGATGATCTAACAATTCACTGTAGTAGTAACCATTTGTTTGCGCACGTTTTCAATGACCAAACAGTTCTCTGACCCATAGATAGAACCCTGAGGGGTCCTACCACTCCGGGTAAAAGTGGAGTGGGGAGCAATGGCATTGAAGGGGTACTCCACATTCCCCAAAACTTAAAGGCTGGAGCCTTGCCATCAGATTGTTTAATGTCATATATCAGGACACTCGTTGTGGGTAGGGGGCAATTACCTCTCTACAGAGTTTCAGTCGGTGTATTCTACAACCTCAGCAGATTAGGCTGGACATTTTGATAAAAACGTTCCAACATGTAATAATCTTAATTTTACGGTATAAAGTCTTGTGTCATTTGTGAGAAGGATGATTTGAAAAAAAATGATCCAAGAATTATGCCAATGTATAAAAGAAAAAAAAGTTTTTTCCGTAATAATTTTCAAACAAATCTCTAGTTAATTTAAACTTGTTTAATATATTAACAGTTATAGTTAGGAAAAGCATTGGCTGCAATTGGCAGGTCGTCGATCATAGATAAATCTGGTCGCTCCGATAAATATAAAACGGGACGTCTTCCAAGATTTTGCTGTGTCAAGACTACTGCATGGTAGCACTACCTGGACTCCAACGAAACGCTTGGAGAAAAAGTTAGATGGGAACTACAAAAGAATGCTATGTGCTATTTTGAACAAATCCTGAATGCAGCATCATACAAAATAGCAGTTGTACGGCCACTTATCTCCCATCTAACAAACTGGCCTATCAGACAAACAAAGAATGCTTGGTATCGCCGGGAAAGTATGGAAGAATTCATGTTCTCCAATGGACTCCTACACATGGACACACCAATGTTGACCGAGCAGAAAAGATTTTCACGCATCAGCTATGTGCGGACACCTGATGTAGTCAAGAGGACCAACCAGAAGCGATGGATGATTGGGACGGATGGAGAGAAGGGAGAGGAGATCAAGGGAATCCGTTCTATCAGCATGATTTGATGATTCTTAATACAAATAATTTGCTCCCAATCATAAGATTTCAAGTATTTTTCTCTAATACAAACAATTTACAAATTGTAGCAATGTGTAGAGTTCCTAATCTGCACAGGTAAAGCATATAGACTATATAAGCACAGCAATTGTAAAAGGATTGCAGTAGTGAATACGCAAGTCTAGAGAGAACTACAACCTGAAAAATACGAAGCTGCATTTCGAAACATTAGCAATGATCCACACATGTATGTCTCATAATCTATCTTGCCCTGTCGACTGGGGCTGTAGAATATACCGACTGCTTCTCTGCAGAGGGGTAAGACCTTCCCCAACGAGTTTCCTGGATATGACATTAAACAATCTGATGGCGAGCTTTGGGAAATGCAGGGTACCCCTTTATTGCCATCGCTCCCAGGTCCACTCTGACCTGGAGTGGTAGCACTTGATAGGGTCCTATCTATGGATCAAATAGAACTAAACTGCGTACTTATGGTAAACTAAATTGTTTGAAATAGATATGTTTATAGGTATAAAATGGATTTGGCATTGATAACCTACAAAGGTTGACGTGCCATAAAACCAAACCAAACCAAATAAAACATGATCTATTTATATATTACAAAAGTTCTCACTTTTTTGTGTATAATGTATATTTATATATATATACATATATATGTGTGTGTGTGTGTGTGTGTGTGTGTGTGTGTGTGTGTGTGTGTGTGTGTGTGTGTGTGTGATGGTAACCAAGCAAAAACGGTACATTCTAGCGAAATCTTTATTAAAGCAATATTCTTATCAAGTACTATCACTCCAAGTCAGAGTAGACCTGAGAGTAATGGTAATAAAAGAGTGACTTCACATTCCCCAGAGCTCCCGAACTGTAGCCTGACTACTGATTGCAATTTAGTGTCATACCCAGAACATTAGCAAGAGAAAAGAAACAGTGAAAAGAAACGAGTGTCCTGGATAGGACACTAAACAATCTGATGGTGAGGCTCCAGTAATGCTGGAGGTTTGGGGATTGCGAAATGCCCCTTCAAATGTTCACTTTGACCCGGAGCGGTAGCACTTGATAGGGTCCTATGTATGGGTCTAATAGGACTGTTTGACATTTAAACTGCGTGCAAACAAATGATTTATGCTAAATTAAATTGTTAGAAACAGCTTTTTAATCATTTACTGTGTATAAATAAATGATTGGTATTAAATTGAATTGTTAGTGATGAATAGGACTACTTGGATCCATTTAACTGTGTCCAAATAAATGAGTAATTTTGAATAAAATTATTCGTGTTAAATAGCAATACTTGTAACCACTTCACTGTCTGCAAACAAATGATTAATAATGAATAAAACAATTAGTTTTAGATAACAATAATTGAAACCATTTAACTATGTAGAAGCGATAGCAATACTAGTGTGCAAACAAATTAATTCTAACTAATCTAAAAATTAAATAACCTACAAACTATTCGCTGACAAACCATATATGTATATTTATTTAAATATGCGCAAACAAATGACTGATGTTAAAGTGTTGCTATTACATAACAGTACTTGAAACCATTTGAGTGCAAAAAAAAAGATTAATAGTAATGAGAATTATTCATATTAGATGGAAATACTTGAAACCATTTAACCGTGTACAAAAAAGAGCCCAATCTCATTTAAATGTTATCAACAAAATATGTTTACAAATCATATATATTTGATACATGTATTGGCATTAAATGACCTACAATGGTTGATATGCCGTAAAACCAAACCAAACCAAACTAAACAAATTTTGCAAAAATGTCTTTTATTCATGAATAGCCTTGTGAACGACATTCACTGCAGGCTTTAATTAGCTAAGGTAATAATTACGCAAAAATTATATAATAATAGTATTTTTATTTCTTTCAGGCATTGGAGACAAGCGTCCATATCTCGCACAGTTTAATTAAATTAAATCCAACTAAAATGATGTCATCTTTGCAAAGACTCGAAAGAGAAGAAAACAAGTATAAAAAACTTGTTAGACTTGTAAAAAGATGCGCAGCATTTCGTTTCTAACATTTTTTTTTCGCGCGAACGATCACGCCACAAAAAAAAAGCTAACAAATTGCTTCTTTTCAAGATGGACGTGGATTGCCTAAATGACCTAGTGTTAATTCCTAACGAAAAAAAAAAAAAAAGAAAGAAATTGTCAACTAGTGGATTTTTCTGTTCAAGTGAACCACAAAGTGAAAATGAAAGAAAGCGAAATGATGGGTTAAGTACTCACAAGAGAACTAAAAAAAAAAAAGCTGTGGAACATGAATGCGACGGCGATACCAATTTGAACGGTCTTCAAAGGCTTGGAAAGAAAACTGGAGAAATCAAAGGAAAAATCGAGACCTTATAGACCACAACACTGTTGAGATCAGCTAGAATACTCAGAGGAGTCATGAAAACCTTAGGAGACTTGCTGTCACTCAAACTCCAGTGAAAAATCACCTGTGAGATCTGGTGTGAAAAACTCGCAACGAGTGAAATAATTTGCTTGCACAATTAAATAATTTCAAGTGTTTTTATCAAATTATCAAACTAATTATTTTCAAACAGATCCTTTTGACTCATAGACGGGACCCTAACATGTACTATACCAGAGGAGTAACTATTAGTAAGTTTATATTCTTTATACAAATAATTTACATGGTCATTATTTTGTTTGGAAAATACTGTCAGATATTAGTATAAACTGTTTAAATTATGTTTTAATGCATCATTTTGACATATTATTTTGAGATATCATTTTAATAGTATTTGTATGAAAAAAATTTCCATTCCTAATGATTAAAGTGTCCTCCATGTTAATCTTCCATCAATTCTCTCAGAATTTGTTTTTGAAAGTTATAAGCTCCTAATCATGAACAAGAAAAAAGAAGAGATGCGTTTACCTATATTTTTTGGCACGAGTTCAAGTGTGTTTCTTTCGTGGCAATGCTTGGCCACACGTTGCAAGGATGACACAGCAGAAGAGAACTGACAAGGGATATGAAACTTGGCCACATCTACCATATTCTCCTGATCTCTTACCCATTGACAAACATTTTTTCAAACATCTGTACACTTTTTTTTTTTTTTAATCCCAAAACATTCAGTTCCAAAAGAGAAACCTTGTTAATCGATGGCAGAAATGCATATATGTTTAGGGATCATATTTTGACTGATTAAACAATTGTTTATTTTAGTAATAAAAGTTTCTTCTAAAATCAGACATTATTTTCCGAACAACTTGATATATGGTTTCAAGTATTCTTATTTGATATTAATAATTTTCAAAAAAATTGATTCAAGGATTGCATGGAGCTCAAACAGGTACTACTACTCCGTGTCAAAGTGTGTCTGGAAGTTATAGCAATAAAGGGGTAAAATTGATTCGAGGATTGCATGGAGCTCAAACAGGTACTACTACTCCGTGTCAAAGTGTGTCTGGAAGTTATAGCAATAAAGGGGTAAAATTGATTCAAGGATTGCATGGAGCTCAAACAGGTACTACTACTCCGTGTCAAAGTGTGTCTGGAAGTTATAGCAATAAAGGGGTAAAATTGATTCAAGGATTGCATGGAGCTCAAACAGGTACTACTACTCCGTGTCAAAGTGTGTCTGGAAGTTATAGCAATAAAGGGGTACTGCACACTACTCAGATCTCCAGAACTGGAGCCTGAACCACTGGAGGTAGCTTAATATCATACTCAGGACACTTATTTTTGTAAGATGAGTCTTACCCGTCTGCAGAGGATGCAGTTGGCGAATTCTGTCGACAGGTCGATATGTTGCTGTTGGTACACTGTCTTCTACCAAAGGTTTTACCGCTTCTTGAATAGACTATGAGCTATGGGGGCAGGGCCACCACGGACTTTGTATAAGAACTCTTCAATTATAACTTTCAGTTTCTTTGGTTTCGACGATATGAGCTTCTGATAGAAAAATATGGCAACAGTTTTCCTGCATCTCGATTTGGGGGAGAAAATTTATAGAATAATTGTCGAAGAGAAAAGCACTAGCCGCAAAATCCGTATTTCAATAGGCATTCAGCTTCATTCTCATTCATTTTTAGTTTCAGTAGCAATACATTTCTATCTGGTATTAGCCCGATTAACCATCAGCCACCTTACAACAAAAGTGAAAGGAGTTTTTATATCTTCGTTTTCAAAGCTGAAGTCAACAACACTTCGTGTCCTGAATTCCGTTGGATCACTTAAGTTAACCAGCGATGACCAGGTTCTCGTAATGAGATGGGTAACCACTTAACAATGTCAAGTACTGTAAACAGTTTGAAGCTTGCATGCTAGACTAACAAATTATATTTTTTCAATTATGCTTGCATTAATTCCTGAAGACCGACAATGCATTCGGTCATCATTTTCAATACACAACATAGAGACTGAACGTGAAAATTTTCTAGGTTGGTTGGTTGGTTGGTTGGCTTTTATGGCATATGAACCTTGGAAATTTTCTAAATTGCAATTTACGTTAACAAATAAAAAAAAAAAAAGATTTTGAACGTTGAATATCGGATTTCAATTTTAAGCACTAATTTTGCAACAATAGTTTTTATCTATGGATGACATTGTGATTGACATTCAGTTTGTTTTGATTCGATATTTACATAATAATATTAACCTAATTGGCATTCAACTTCATCCTTATTCCTTAACTTTTCTTTTCAGCTTTTTTTTTAAAGTCATCCCTATCCAGTATTGGCCTCATCAGCCATCTGCGAGACAAGAACCAAAATGATAGGACTTTTTATATCTTTTTGTTTGCAAAGCCAAAGCCGACAACACTGCATGTCCTGAAGTACGGACAAATCGGATCATTGAAATTAAGCAGCAATGAGCCTGTTTTTCTACTGGGATGGGTAACCACTTAGCAACTTTAAGTGATGTATGCTAGACTAATCAAATCTTAGGAGATGCTAGACTAATCAAAGCTTTGTAAATAACAACAGTACATCTTCGTTTTAATTTCAGACATTCGATTATACACGTGATGTTGATTTCATGATGATGATGATGATGATGATGATGATGATGTATAGCTGCTGTTCGTCACTACTGTTCTGTGATTTACTGTACATTCTCCTTCCTAAGCCCTGATGTCTTCTGCTGCTAACTATTAAACGAATCTCCATATAAGTAACGGAAAAGACGATGACTGTAACAACTCCCCAGTAACAAAGTTTCAATGAAGAATTCACGTATTAAGAGAACGAGTAAAAAGAAAACTTTTGAATGAACGAATTTATTAACCGACTTACTATTTTCGTTTCAGCTTTTAGAGTTATGCCTCCAAGCCGGTTTTTAGAATCTACCTAAATGTATTCCGGCCAAAATTTTAAGCATAAATATTAGGACACAAATAGGACTTATCTATTTACTAGTAGGGATACACGGCATTGCCCGAAGCAAGTAAATTGAAATATGACCAAGCAGTCAGGTTATATAGTTGTTTATTTTTTCTTTCTTTTTTTTTTTTTTTTTTGATGCGACACGAACCTAGCACTTTTTCGTAGAAAGGGTTCCAGGGTTTTCAAAATCCCTTTCTCTGGCAAAGCGTAATTAGTTTTGTTTAAATAAAGTCGTAAATTTTACACAAAAATATTTTATTTATATGTGCGTAATAATATGACCCCACTCCCATTTTTTCTCAAAAAGTGCAATGGAAACTTCTGTCAAAATAAAAATCCTATCAAAATATTTATAAAAATACAATGGGTTTCTGGTCCAGAATATCCCTCTGATAATGTTGGCAGTAATGTAAAAATATATATATTTGTCATCATCATTAAGCCGTGCTGATTGCACGAAGTCCCCTGATTCTCTTTCACCATCCGTTCCTATCAACCATCGATCCTGGCAGGTCCTCTAGACTGCATCCAGTGTCTGCACAAAGCTGCTGTGTATAATTTTTTTCTGGTCCACGAACACTGGTGTGTCCATGGATAAGAATGTTACTCATGAGTTCGTCTTTACAGTGTCCAGTATATTGTGTTCGTCTTATTTGGATGGCTTGTGAGATGGGAGGCAAGTGGCTGCACTGGTGCTTTTTTGTGGGTTGCTGTTTTCAGGAATCGTTCAAAACAGTACGTAATATTCTTTAGCCATTTCCACCTAGCTTTTTAGAGTGCTCAATACAGGCGATTGAGCGTAATTATCTTGGTCCTTGGACTGATTATTGCACAGGTGAAAAACTTAGTCACCAAGCACTCTGTCAATGCTATCGTATATATATATATATATATATATATATATATATATATATATATATATATATATATATATATATACAGTAAGTGCGTGCGCCTCTTTGTGTCTCTCTCTGTGTTTGTGTGTATGAATTTCAGCAGCAGATGTTATGCAGTTATATTTTATTAAAAGTGACAGACAAGGATTGAGTTTTTTGTTAGCTTTTAGCTTTTTTTTTTTGTTCAAAAGTGAGATGTCACAAATGAGGATGAAGCCTGTTTAATAATTGTGCGATTTTTTTGTCATCTTTTGTGGATATTATATATATATATATATATATATATATATATATATATATATATATATGTATATATATATATATATATATATATATATATATATATATAGGGGGGGGTGATACTCTTACATTCACCATCAAAATAAGAATAAGTTACAGTCATGATCTTTATTTTCTTACCACTTCAACTCACTACAATACATGGATACGCTATATTTATTTATTCTTTCCCTAGTCCAACCAATAAGATGGTGACTTACAGTCGATTGTCGAATGAATTATTTTAGAGCCTAAATATAAATTTTCAGTACAAAAATTATGTAAGTAACTGAAACTTACTCTAATCTGATTGTTGAATGTAAGTATTGCACACACACACACACACACACACACACACACACACACACACATATATATATATATATATATATATATATATATATATATACATATATATATATATATGTACATATGTCGCATACACACATAACGGGGGACATCTCCACTCTAGAAGGAACCCCTCTTAAACTAGTAGACAAATTCACTTACCTAGGAAGCAGCGTCGAATCAACCGAAAAGGACATCGAAACGAGGCTAACGAAAGCATGGACAGCTATCAATAGGCTATCGATTATATGGAAATCAGACCTAACCGATAAAATGAAACGCAGTTTCTTCCAGGCAGCGGTCACATCGATACTGCTATACGGGTGCACTACATGGACGCTAACAAAACGGCTGGAGAAGAAGCTAGACGGCAATTACACAAGAATGCTGCGTGCAATCTTGAACAAGTCCTGGCGGCAACACCCCACAAGACACCAACTGTACGGCCACCTGCCTCCTATCACGAAAACTATTCGAGTTAGACGAACCAGACATGCAGGACACGGCTGGAGAAGCAGGGACGAACTCATAAGAGATGTACTCTTATGGACCCCCACACGTGGCCGTGCAAAAGCTGGACGACCAGCACGAACATACATTCAGCAGCTATGTGAGGATACGGGATGTTGTCCTGAAGACCTGCCTAGTGCGATGAACGATAGGGAGGAGTGGTGAGAGAGGGTCAGGGATATCCGTGCTACTAGCGCGACATGATGATGATGATACACACATAAACTTATATATATACATATATATATGGGGGTACGCACGCGTGCGTGTGCGTGTGCGATACTTACACTATCCAGATGAGAGTAAATGTCAGTTATTTACATAATATATATAAGTATGTGTATATCTTATAAATTTGATGAAAAAACTTCAATTTAGTGTTTTCATAAGAAATTTATTTCTTGATATGACCTTCATCAGATGGAGTTAATACATTGGTGCTTCGACTATTATGTGGACTTCCCCACCTCGTTTCCTGCTAGAAGAGAGAGAGAGATAGAGAGAGAGAGAGACTTATTTATTTCCTTATGAAATATTCCTCTATTTTATTTTATTTTATCTTATTTTATTTTAAAGAATTCTTTACTTATATTTTAAACTGCTATTTATTATTTAAAAAAGGTGTTCCTTGTGAGTTTGAATAAGAAACCTAAATTCCTACAATTAAATTAAAGATAGCTTTGGAAATAGTGTTTGTATTCAATATTTAAAGATATTGTCCAGGTATTTTTGGTAATTAATATTAGAAGTAAATTAACTAAATATTTCTTTTGTGGGTATATAGTAATCAACTTCTAGTTGTTTTTTTTATTACGGAGAGTTACTTTTTCATTTTATTTTCGAGTTAAGTTGATGGTGATGAGTAATGTATTCATATTGTAATAGAATTTGTCTGGTTGGTTTTTTTATATTTTTTTTTGTCTCTTCAAACCGGAAACGAAGTAGAGAAGTCCCCCATAATAGCCGAAGCACTAATGTATTAACTTCATCTGATGAATATATTGGTATATTTTTAATCGAAAATTAATTATATATCCGATAGCCATTGTCATTGAGCCCTCAACGGAAATTCCAATCAACCGTGGATAACGACAAAATAAATCTAAACACTCGACTGTTTTCCTCGGATTATATATATATATATATATATATATAAACTCACTCCAAATAAATATGAATAAAACACACAGCAACTCAAAGCAACAAACAACCTAACACAACTCCTGATAATGACCAGCAAAATGGTCGAAAGCGCTTGGGCTAGTATGGAGCACTTTCTTCACCACCTTGACTCAGACATAAGAAAAATAATTATAAAAAAGACTTGAACATTTTCATTTAAAGATCTTAAAAACTAAACACCCCGCGTCTTCAAGAGAACATACTCAGATAACGACTTGCTGCCTAAGTACACAATATATATATATATATATATATATATATATATATATATATATATATATATATATATATATATATTACCGTAGACATTTGTTCAGTGGTATATTCTGGACAAGGACCTAAGATACTTCCTTGACTCTCTTGATGTATTTTAAAATCGAAGTATTTCTTTGCCATCATTTGGTTATTCAGTTTTATTCACGAAGACGTAGTGAGCGTCGTAGAAAATGGAATTGGCGATCAGAGTTCAATTCCTACATCTGATCCTGTTCTTCCTGCAATTATGAGTAAAATACTAAAGTAGACTGGCTTCTTTAGCCTTGGTTAGACAACCAGTAGAGGAAAAAGAAAACTCTGAATTCAAATCAGTTTTACTCAGCTTAGAAAAAATGTTAATCATGTGTAACATTCAACAAGTGGCAGGGGAATTAGGTAAATACATACACTATTTTACACAAAAAAAGAAACCTAAATGTGTGCGTGTGTGTGTTTATGTATATGTGTGTGTGTGAGAGAGAAAGAGAGAGAGAGAACAGTATGGAAGTAAATAATGTAGAAATTAGTATATTGAACCATCGTGTCAATTGCAAGATTGATGAATGGAGAAAATACTGACGAAAGAAATTAGAACCGGAGATTTAATTTTTTTTTTTTTTTACCTCTGGTTACCTAGAATGACTTCCAGTGTCAACCTTACATATCACGAGTGAAATTTTTGAGTCTTCATGGCAAAATTTATGTCAAATCGGTTTCGTAGGTTTAGCGTGAAAGTGAGGCAGACAGATACACAAACTTAAAGGTCATTTATTAGTATAATTTTTTTTATTAAACTTGTATTATAGCGCCAAGGAATAAAATGCAATCAAATTTTATACACGAAATTCGATAGTGTTTTTCAAGCAGAAGAAAGTGGGTGTAGACAAAGACGAGATAACGAAGAGTTCATAGGAAACTCAGACAGGGAGTGATAGAAAAAATACCATTCACTTTAATTAATGTTTCTACATCCTTCCGGACCGGCTCCAAATCAGGAAGACATGAAGTGGTATTTTTGAGTCGAAAAAGGAATTGTTAAGTCATAGCCCACCTTCAATGTGGAGGTTTACTAGTTTCGAAATTTAATTTTAATCGTACCGATTAATACCTGACTGACCCTTTTTGAATATTCATAATCTTTGTATGACTGCCTTTCGCACGTACCGCGAGAGTTCTCGGAGTTGATCTTTTGTCGTCGGTGACAGAGTCTGTTACCACTCTCTCTTTCTCTCTCTCTCTCTCTCTCTCTCTCTTTCTCATGCACACACACACACACATATATATATATACACCATCCGTGCACAAAAAGTAAGCATTGCTTAGTTTCGGCGTTTGTCATATAATGGTTATCGTCGTAAGAAATGGACAAGGCTAGCCGAGTTCAATTCTTGAACGAAGCTCTTTACATATTTTCATAGTTCTTGAGAAAAGTATGAATCCGACTATTCTCCTTTCAGTTATGGAGAGATAGCAGAGCAAACTGAGCTCTTTAACCTTGGTATGGTAACCGGTCTAGGAGAAGGAAAAACTCTGAATTGAAAATGACCTTGTGTCGCATTCTTCTCGTGCGTAGGGGTTCGGTAAATACACATTTACTATCATTTACTTTTAGCACAAGACTGCAAGTATGGGGGTCTTCATGATGATAGAACTCCCTGCTCAAGGAAAATCAGTGGGACTTACAGGCTAACAATTACACCATGACGAGACACCTCAATTTACTAAGCTTAGCTTAGACTGGCACAAGGTCAAAAATATCTGGCGCTTAGAATGGATCTTACGAGCAATTGCCTGCTAGCCTTTCAATAAAAATAGATAAAACAATAATCAAACTTAGCTTAAGCAAGACTCAGCTGGTACGAGGGGGAAACGTCTAACGAGGATTGATCTGATTACACTTTAATGATTAATTAATTTGCCAACTATTATACCACGATGAAATACACACAAACTCGATACCCTTAGGAAAGGCATGACTCCCATTATCCCCTTAGTTATCGGTTAAATAGTATCACTGCTGTTCTTCTATAAGGATGGATTAGACATTAAATAATCCACAAAGGTTTATATGCCATTAAAACGAAGAAATAGCCCACAAACACTATTAATCAAAGGAACCAAAGCAAGCCACAAACTTAGACACAGTAAAAGTAATCAGACGTTGATGAATAATTTCAAACATCTTAAATAGAATTTATAGCCATTGATATTTGATATAAGAAAGTTCAAATTTCAGAAAGTATATACTTAGCAAAATATGTGCCGAATTTTACGTTTACGTGGTTCAGTTGAAAGCAGAAAGTTGTAAGTGGGACTGTTGTGTACACATTTTTTTCAGTCAGATACTCAGCGATAATTAGATGAGCCGGTTTATATTTCAAGCAAAGGTTTCAATGGTAAATAACTACCAAGTAGATAGGTTTTCAGATTTCTATTTTTAGAAAACAACATACAATAAAATATTTCGTAACTATTCTGGCAACTTCTAGAATGAACCAGAATCTGTTGTCATGGTGTTTTCGAGGCTTTACACTGGTAACTCTGAAGCAGCCATTTTCTTCCTTAACAAACTCTGAACATAACCTGATGTCCTTCCAGATTATAATGAATAGTGGAAAACTATTTGTGACATATACAGATTAGCTAAGTTCAAAAGACCTTGTGGCACACACACACACACACACACTGACATACAGAGCGAGAGATACCAATACACACACACACACACACACACACACACATATATATATATATATTAAATTTCGTGTACAGCAAAATTTGTACAATATAATAAGCAGAGACACCACTGGTAATTGTAGTCGGGGAACTATATATACACGAAGATCATTAAATAAGTTCCCAGACTTTTTTGAATGGGCACTTTTATTCATAGTACACATATGAAATTCTAGTCCCCTTCGATGTAATCTCCTCCGGCTGCAATGCATTTGTTATACCATTCCAACAACTTCTGGAAGGCCTCATGGAAGTCCTCTTGTGTGAGCGTGTCAATGTCTTTCGTCACAGCATCTTTCATCTCCTCAATTGTCTCATAACAACAGCCTCTGAGCTTAGGGAATAACCAAAAGTCACAGGGAGCAAGGTCTGAATTATAGGGAGGCTGACGAACTGTCTTGATGCCCATCTAGGTCAAATAGTCTGTGACAAGGATGGAGTTGTGGACTGGTGCGTTGTCCTGGTGGAAATGCTACGGACCCGATTTGAAGAGTGCTGACCTCTTCCGACGGAATCTCTCCCTGAACTCCCTTAAAACCTCAACATAGTAACCCTAACCCTAACCCTTTAGCCAATCAACTCTGGTGTATTGACTTCCTTACTCCTCTCACACCTCTCATCATCCCTCACAAACTCCCTGTCTTCCTTGAATCTCTTATGTCACTCAAAAACTGCTGCTCGATTCATGCAAGATGGTCGAAAAGCAGTCTGAAGGATTCCATACGTTTCTATGGCATTTTTTCCAAGTTTAAAACAGAATTTTATTACATATCGTTCTTCTAAAGTGTCCTGACGTCCAGATTGCATTTTTGAAATTCACCAGCAGTGACAATCAGGCTTTAGTAGGGTGTATTCCAATTGCTGCTGTGGCTGTTCATTTGAACCTGAAATCATAAAAATTGGTCAGTCATCTCATAAGATGTATAGCAATAACATACTGCATTTTCAAGAGTTTACGACAATTTTAAATGCCTGCACAAAAAGCCTGGAAACTTATTGAAGACACCACGTATATACATATATATATATATACATATATACACTCACACACACACACACATATATATGCCTGGATTCAATCCCAGGTCGCGTCATACCAAAGACTTTTAAAATGGTACTTGATACCTCCTTGCTTCACAATCACCAATATAAGGTATGTATCAAGAGTAAAGTGGAGCAATCTAGGTAAAGGAGTAGTAGCTATTGAAAAGGGAGCCTTCTGGTCGCCCTTGACTACGGTCGCCAACAACAATACATATATATACCTATATATATATATATATGGAGAAATGGTAGATTTTAGTAAATCTGAGAAGATGGGAAAATAAATGAAAAAGTGAATAAACCAAAACACTGACAACGGATTTTACAATGATATTTCGTCTTTATTTTAGATAAACTTCATCAGAATGACGGTTTTTTTTCTTAAGTTCTACATAGGAGAAAATAGAAAAATAAAATTGAAATAGAAATAAAAATAAAAGTAGGGATGTGTCATAAGGAGAGAAGGAAAAGAAAGAAAGGGAGAGATAAAGATATATTTCAGAATGGTGACGGTGGGGGTTATTGGCTGTGACTATGATTTATTTTTGGAAACATCTGAGCAATGACTAAGTAGACAGGGGGAGTCTATACCTATATATATATATATATATACATATGGTTGAATATGTAAATAAATATAGAAATGTGTGTATGTGAGTGTGTGAATAGACGCATAAAAGTTGACGACCGTAGTCGAGGGCGACCAAAAGGCTCCCTTTTTAATAGCTACTACACCGAGGTGTACGGGAGGGCGCTACTACTTTCCCTGGATTGCTCCACTTTAACCTCGATATGTACCTTATATTGCTGAGTGTTAAGCAAGGTGGTATCAAGTACCATTTTTAAGTCTTTGGTATGATTCGACCTAGGGATTGAACCCCGGTCTCCTGGACCATTGGCGAACACTCTACCCACTGGGCCATCGGTAAATAATGTTTTGCATTTGGTTCGTAATCGCCACCAGTTTTGATATTTGGCCATTAGAAGAGAATTTTTACGCCCTATGAACGGATATTAGAATACGCTGACTGTGTCCCTTACAGAGGAGTAAGACTCCCCCCTCATGCACACCAAAAAATAGATGTCCTGGATATGACACTAGACTGCATCTGATCGTGATGTTCTATTTCTAGATATCTAGAGAGTGTGAAGTACCCTTTCATTGCCATTATTCCCATGTCCACTCTGACCCAAATTTGTAGCACCTGTTGGGGACCCATCAATGGGTCAAATATCTGTTTGAAAAGTAATTCGTATTTGATAGAACCATGTGCAAAAAAGCTCTTAAGGGACAACTATACAAACATTGTATATATGAAAGCTAATCCTTAATCACTAGGCATAAAGATCGGTTGACATGCTCTTCAATCATCGAATGTTTATTCAAAGAAAACATTCTAAGACTGATTAAACTATCTAATTCTTATAATTTTCAAACAGATCTATTTCATCCATTGACGGGACCCTAACAATTACTTTCACTCTGAGTCTGAGTGAACCTGGTAGTAATGGCAATGAACAGGTACACCACACTCCCTAGATCCTCAGAACTTGGGCCTCACCACCGGATGCAGTTTAACGTCATACCCAAGACCCCTGAAGCGATGACCCTGTTCAGTAATGAGGGAAGTAATCACTAATGACCTTTTGGAAAAGTCGACAACCTGAAACGTTTGCTGTAAACTAAGTTAAGCTAAGTAAAGTCTTAGCACAATACGGGTTAATCTTCATTGGTGTTGAAACGAGATGACATGACAAATGAACCAAATGAAAGAAAGCGAACAAGTGACATAAAAAAAATCCTTTTAGCCATAAACAAAAACATAAAGAACGTTAGGATTAGGGGATGTTGCTTTATTAAGATGATTTTCAATAATAGATAAAACAGAACACAAATATCAATTGTTTCTTACAGACTTTCGCAACATTTCCTTTTATTCTTAGATATTAATTTTATAAGAAATCGTTACCATTTAACGTATTCAGACAACTACATCTCCGCCGATATGTTCTTTGGCCTTCTTCAGGTGTTACATGTCGAACTCAGGAATCTACACAGAACTTCGAATAGAACCATTTATTTAATACACGGATTGGAGGTGCCCGTGGTGTAATGGTACTCGTCGTAGGAAATGGACACGGCAACACGATTTCAAATCCTGGAGGAGACTGATTGTATTTCACATTGCGCTAATACCCTCGGGAAAGGTATGAATCCAATTATTCTCCCTCTAGCTATGGGTAAAATAGTAGGGCAGACAAGCTTTTTCAGCCCTGGTGAAGCAACAAGTCTAGGAGAAGGAAAACCCTGAATTCAAACCTGTTAAACTCCGCTTAATAATTGACCTTGTGTCATATCATGCCCGAGCGGAGTGGGTGGTAAATATGATTTATTTAATACACGGTGGTCGATTGTTCTAATTCCGTTAACCATGACCAGATACAAGTGTTAAGCTATGATAGTATTCCTTGTTATTTAACTATTGTGGGGATTCAACCCCCAACTTCTAGATGATTTCAGTTTAAAAAAAAAGCACAGTAAGCAAATGCCACACGTCCAACTGGACAACTCGGAGTGAGTTATTATCTGGTTTTATCAACCTTTGAGATGCTACTTATTACTATTATGTACGATTTTTACCTGAGTTCATATTGAATTTTTAAACACTATTAGCTGCTTTTATTTTAACTATATGATGCATAAACATATTTTTATAAAATAAATTGAAATATAGAATCGTATGTCGTGGGGCGCACGTGCGAGTCGTTGCTTTGTTCATCATAATGCAGATTCCATAGAATTATCATCAAGCTTTAAATAGGACGAAATGCTGCTTCCTTCTCAAAGTGCGTCGTTCTCAAATAATCTTGCTATGATGTGATGTTTTTGCAATAGGAATATTTGTATTATATTGATAACCCTTTATCTAAAGGGCAAAAAGAATGTTGAGTTCTGAATTAAATGGTCCAGTCGGTAGGGGCTGTAGAATACACCGACTGCATCTCTGCAGATGGGTAAGATTTTCCCAACGAGTGTCCTAGATATGACACTAAACAATTTGATGATGAAGCTCCAGTCCCCCTTTATTACCATTGTTCCCAGGTTCACTTTGGTCCGGAGTGGTAGCACCTGAAAGGAACCTATCTATGGGTCAAATAGAACTGTTTAACATTATCTGGGTGCAAAAAATGACATGCTGAACTGAGTTGCTTGAAATAGAACTGTTCGATCATTTAACAATGTGTGAACAATTGACTGATGCTTTAGTGTTAAATAGCAATACTTGAAAACATTTAACAGTGCAAATAAACGCCTAATAGTATTTGACAGAAATAAATGAAATCATTTAACTGTGTAAAAAATGAGTTCAGGCACGTTTTAAAATGTTATCTACCAAATTTGTTTTGAGATCACATACTTAATATATATATATATGATTTAACATTTAAACTGTGTACTTATATCAAACTGTGTTATTTGGGATATAATTGTTTTTACATTTAACTGTGTCTAAACAAAAAACTGTGAACTTATATTAAATTGAATTGTTTGAAATAGAACAGGTTTTTACGTTTAACGGTGTGTTTATATTAGATAGAAATTAATGGAACCATTTAACTGTGCAAAGAAAATGAGCACAGGTTCGTTTTAAAATGTTATCCACAAAATGTGTTTAAAGATCATATACTTAATATATATGTATAAAAAGGATATGGCATTAAATAACCTATCATGGTTGATATGCCATATAACTAAACAAAACTAAAACAATATAAATTGAAAACAGTTATTTTATAATTAAATGAGATACATGTTTAAGATACTACTACTCCAGGCCAAAGTGGACGCACAGTACTTTTCCAGAGCTTCAGAACTGGAGCCTCATTTCCAGCAATAATTTTTTGTCAGACTCATGGAACCCATTTTTTAAATGGTCTTATCCCTTTACAGAGCACGTAGTCGGTGTACTGTATGCCCCGCCAACAGTGAAGTGGGATCAAATACTTTTAAACAATAATTTCTATAACCTTTATGGGCATTACCATAAAGTAAGTACTTCTGGAGGCATCCGCGGTGTAATGGTTATCGTTGAAGGAAATGTAAAAAGGCAAACAGGGTTCAATTCCTTGATGAGGCTATTTTCATTTCACATAGCGCTAATACTCTAGAAAAAGGTATACATTCAACAATTCTTCCTCCAGCTATGAGTAAATAAAAGGAATGACTGGGCTCTTTAACCTTAGTAAGGCAACCAATCTCGGAAAATGAATAACTTTGAATTCAAACCTGTTAAACTTTTTTGCATCACATCCTGCTCTTGCGGGGAGATGGTAAATATATATAATTTTATAAGTATTTGAAATAAAAAGATTTAAACTCTCAAGTTTCTGTAACAGTGTATCTCCTGATGGGTACTGGCTCCAATTGCCAGATTTGTCCCAGTCCCTGAAATTGTAAGGACACTAGCTTTGGGTTGGGGTTGTGGGAAGAGATATTGGCATTTGTGAGTTCACGCCTTAAATGGTGACGCAAGATGACACAAACAAAAAGATAATCGCTAAGAACTTTCCCACTCGCTGGTTAAACTGAAAAGTTTAATTAAAAATTCTCTGAAGGTTACAAGATGCAGTATACACCTGGAGAGAGTCGGAAAATAGACCAATCGAAACGTAGTTCGAAAGCAGTATGAGAATAACATAAACATCTGCAAGACTGACCGTAAGAATAATTGGCTATTTGATCTTCAATGTGGTGTTCCGTTGTTAAAATATGTTAGGAAGTGCGACCTCACTTCCCGTTTGCAAGGAGTGCCGTTGTACCCAAAATATTTACTCATTTTTTTTTTTGTGGAAGGAGTGGAGGATCGTTCGCAAATGATCAAACTTGGTTGTATTGAGAGTTTGTGCGTGAAGATATATATATGAGCATTTTGGACAGATGCCAGAAAAATAAGGAAAACATGGACAGAAAAAGAACACTGGGTATAAGAAAGAAAGAAAGAAAGAAAGAAAGAAAGAAAGGGCAAAAACAGTCCAACGACAAATGTAAACGTGAAAGAAGTAAAATGTAAAAACGAAAACTATAGACTGCAAGAAGAAGAAAAAAATGAAGGAACGAGAAAATGAAAAAAGAAATAGAAGAAAACGTGTAATATAGCAATAAGAAGCGCGGAGAGAAGAAAATGAACAAAAAGAAGTTGTGGATAAAGAAAAAAGAGAAAGAAAAACGAAAAAAGTGAAGAAGAAAAAAAGAAAGAAAAGAAATAGCTGATAAAGAAGAAGTAGAAGGAAAAATGAAGAAACGGATATATAAGGTATAAATGAAGAAATATAGTCGGTGTATTCTACAGTCCCAGCCGATTGGGTTAAATTTTTTACGATACTATATTTTATAAATGATAAAAATGTCATGTTTGCTAACAAATTTTGTACCATTTTCGTGCGATGATTTTTAACAACTACGTACGACAGCCGTTTGCGCAGAAAATATATCCTGTTACTATTCACTAACTTTTGCTTTGATATGGTATACAGGCCCCAGGTTGTTTTCAGTGCTTTCTGTTGCTTAGATTGTCACCCATCTAAGTATTGAACATGATCGTCGCTGTTTAACTTCAGTGATTTAGCGGGAACCAGAGATTTCAGCGTGACTTTACAGTAACATAAGTCAGAAAATATATCATGTTGATATGTCGGAAAATGAGGAGCATAATTCAATATTCAATTACGAATATCCCCATTACTGTCTTGTAATGAAATGTGAGTGTAACCTTGATTTAAAACGATATTATTATTTATTCGACTTCCATCTGCTAGTTCAACAAAGTGGTTGGTTGGTTTGGTTGTTTGGGTTTATGGCATATCAACCTCTGTAGGTTATTTAATGCCAAATCCATTTTTTATACAAATAATCAGTTCTATTTCAAACAATTCAGTTTAGCATGAGTACACAGTTTAAGTGTTAAAAACATTTCTATTTCAAACTATTCAGTTTAGTCAAACAGTTCTAATTCAGAAAATTCATTGTATAAGTACAGTTTTTGTTTACACACAGTTAAATGTCAAAACAGTTCTATATTAAGCAACACAGTTTGGCCAAAGTACAGTTTCAATGTTAAAAACAGTTCCATTTCAAACACTTCAGTTTAGTACACAAAAACAGTTCCCAAAAAAGGGAGGGGAAATTATGGACTTACACATACGCGAATAAGAGTAAAGCACAGATAGACTCCGTCTTTATAAACAGGAAATGGAAAAACTGCGATGAATTGCGAGGCATACTCCTCTTTCGAGTGTGTGTCCTCCGATCATCGAATAGTTACGGCCAAAGTACGACTAAGCCTACGAAAAAACGCCACACGTAAAGCGACAACCAAACACTATGACTGAGCCCTACTTAACAACAGAGATATTAGAGACAAATATGCATTAGAATTAAGAAACAGATTCGAAGCACTACAAGAGAAGGCAGAAAAAGGTACCCCAAATGACGAATATAAAAATTTTGTAGAAGCACACCTTGAGGCGGCATCAAAGTGTATTCCAACAAAACCTAGAACTAAATATAGAGTCCCTTGGGAAACGCTAGCGGTTAGAGAAAAACGTGCACTCGTGAAAACTGTCTCCAAAAGCTATCGAAAGAACCCAACAAACACAAATGCCCGAAAACTAGAAAAGGCACAATATCAATCAGCAGGAATATATCTAAAAGAACAGGCAGAATACATACAAAATCAGATAGATAAGATTAGAGACTCGGTGGAAGACAGACACTCCAGGATAGCCTGGCAAACAACAAACGAAGTAAGTAGAAGGAAGAGCACAGCCAAAGCAAAATTGAAAGCTGCAAGCCAACAAGAAAGAGTAAAACTGTGGGAACAGCATTTCAAAAATCTACAAGGAAACCCACCGAAAATAACGGATGAACCGATCACCAGAATTATCAGTAAGCAATTAGACGTTAAACTAGGTCCTTTCACCAAAGAAGAACTCGACTCAGTTCTTAGAAGAATTAAAAATAGGAAAGCTACAAAGCTAGACGAGATCCCCCCAGAATTGTGGAAGACTAGACAATTCGACGATATACTGCTCCGGCAATGCAACGCAGTCTATAGTCAAAATAGGATAGAAAGATGGACGAAGTGATGCATCCTTCCTTTCCTTATAAAAGGCGACCTCGGACTAGCCAAGAACTACCGAGGGATAACACTTACATCCATAGCAGCCAAAATCTACAATGCCCTACTACGAAACTGCATGGAACCTAAAATAGACAATATCCTTAGGAAAAACCAAAATAGCTTCCGGAGAAATAGATCCACAACCTCACAAATACTGACCATCCGTAGAATCCTTGAAGGCGTTCGGGCAAAAAACCTTTAGGCGACATTACTATTTGTCGACTTTACCAAGGCCTTCGATTCCATACACAGAGGGAAGATAGAGCAAATCCTACTAGCATACGGCCTACTAAAAGAAACCGTAGCAGCGATAATGATTCTCTACAGAAACACCAAAGTGAAAGTACGTTCACCAGATAGAGACACGGAATACTTCGACATTGTTGCAGGAGTACTACAAGGAGACACACTAGCCCCGTACCTCTTTATCATCTGTCTAGACTACGTGCTTAGAACTTCGATCGACAAAATCAGAGAAAATGGCTTCGAGCTGACTAAGAGAAGAAGCAAAAGGTACCCCGCAAAAACAATCACGGACGCCGACTACGCTGATGACTTGGCGTTACTGGCGAATACGCCTAATCAAGCAGAGACACTACTGCATAGTCTGGAACGAGCCGCAGCTGGCATTGGCCTCCATGTCAATGCAAACAAAACTGAATATATGTGTTACAACCAAACGGGCAACATTGCCACACTAGACGGAGCCTCTCTGAAACTAGTAGACAAATTCACCTACCTAGGAAGTAGCGTCTCATCAACCGAAAAAGACATCGTCACACGACTGACGAAGGCATGGACGGCTATCGATAGGCTCTCAATCATATGGAAATCAAACCTAACCGATAAAATGAAACGCAGTTTCTTCCAGGCAGCGGTTGTGTCGATACTGCTATATGGATGCACTACATGGACGCTTACTAAACGGCTGGAGAAGCAACTAGACGGAAATTACACAAGAATGTTGAGAGCAGTATTAAACAAGTCTTGGTGACTACAACCCACGAGACACCAACTATACGGACACTTGCCCCCCATCACGAAAACTATACAAGTTAGATGAACCAGACACGCGGGACACTGCTGGAGAAGCAAGGACGAGCTCATAAGCGATGTACTCCTGTGGACCCCCACATATGGACGTGCAAAAACAGGACGACCAGCACGAACTTACATACAGCAACTATGTGAGGACACAGGATGTAACCCTGAAGACCTGCCGGAGGCGATGAATGATAGGGAGAAGTGGCGAGAGAGGGTCAGGGATATTCGTGCTGGCGGCATGACATGATGATGATGATGATGACACAGTTTAATTGTCAAGAGCATTTCTATTTCAAGCTTTACTGTTTAGTCAAACAGTTCTATTTCAAACAATTCAGTTTAGCATAAGCACGCAGTTTAGTTCTATTTAACACATTGATAGGAACCCGTCAGTTGCTACCACTCCGGGAGCGATAGCAATGAAGGGGTACTCTGCATTCCCAAAAGCTCCAGCATCACCTCACCATCAGATTGTTTAGTGTCATATACAGGACACTCGTTGGGGGGGGGTCTTACCCCACTTCAGAGGCGCTGTCGGTGTATTCTACAGCCCCAGCCGACAGGTCAATTCAACAAAGTGGCTTCCCGGATAAAAGTTTCAACAAAAATCATTATATTTTGTTTTATCTGTGATTTCGGGGGCAGTAGCCCCACAATCAACCAGTAAAGCTTTGGTATTTGCAATATTATTGTAGCTAAATGAGATGAAAATATGGTCTTTCGAACAATTTTTAAAGTTTTTTTTTTACCGGGGTTGAGTGTTCGCCAATGGACCGGGATATGTATATTCATATTGGCCAAAAATTAGGCCCGTTGGCTTAATGGGTAGAGTGTTCGTCAATGTTCCAGGAGACTGAGGTTCAATCCCAAGTCGAGTCATGCCAAAGACTCAAAAAATGGTACTTGATAATACTTTTCTTAACCATCTGAATCATAAGGTACGTATCAAGGGTAAGGTGGAACAATCCAGGGAAAAGAGGTGAGCTCTCCCCTAAATCTCAGCGTCGTAGCTACTGAAAAGGGAGCCTTCGGGTCGCCCTCGACTACGGTTGCCAATTTTACTTTACTTTTACGTACCATATCTATAACTAAAAATTCCAGGATTTTCGAGCTATTGTTAGAGGAACTTTTTGTTTTTAAATAGTGATTTCTGTTTTATTTGTGACCTGGACAATAACAATCAGTAACAACTTGATTTGAAATTAAAACTATAATAAAGAGAATAAACTTTGTAAACTCACAAATGGTTCTTCAATGTCAATATCCATTGTTCAGCATTTACAAATGCATTCATTCCTGTAGGCAAAACTTCAAATCGAAAATGGCCGACGTTGGTGAGGTATTTTATGGGAATTAAAATATATATTTTTACTAGAATACAATGTCAAATTGCTAAATACTGAGCGACTTCCGCTGCTGCATCGACATGTCTGGCTGTCACTGGGCTGGTACACACTTCGGCCGGCCGTGTTCGCAGGCACGGATCAGGTCGGATGCGTCTTTGTTCCGGTGGCAGTCGGTCGAGGCCGTCTGACATGGTTTCCGGAAGCCGGCATTTACGTCATGCGCACTGAGACCGGCGTTCCTCAAGCCTCAGTGGGCCGTCTCCCAAGGTACTAACCCTTCTAGGAGGGGCAAGGTTTATCGCCTTTTTAGAGTAATGCCGATGGTGCCAGAAACATTTTTGGAATGCCGGGCGTGTTTGGGCTACGGTCTCGTGCCTAGACCCACCTTTAAAAGACCTCGCCCATTTGGTGAATACCTGTCGAAGGAGCCTTCAAGTAAATATCCACAATTCTGTTTTGCATCTAAGAAATTATGGTTTTGGCTCTGTAACTGCCACTCGAAAACCGTGGCTAGAGCCCCAGATTTAAGAAAATGCGTCCCTTTTCACGAGTGACGCGTTTAGGACATTGGGTTTAAAGCATGGTAATCTTCTTTCTCGTCAATAGACGTCTCTCTTATCAATTCAGTTCCCTGACTGAAGTATTTTTTGGTTTGGTACCACCGCCCAGCGTCAGTTAACCTGCTTTTGGATTCGTCCACCATGCTGCACCCCGTGGTTTCCAATGTTATACGCTTGTGTGACTCATATAAAACTCTCCTACTGCAAAATCTGTTTACCAGTAACAAGCCGAAACGAGATAATAGAGGCCACATGTTTGAAAAATCGTGAGGTTTGACCTTTCCGGTATGATCATAGTTTTATTGTCACCGAGTTACAGATCTCCGATGCTACATTTGTAGGGTTTTAATAATCTAAGTTTTTCTTCAAAAAACAACATCAAACTAAAACATCAGAAAAAGAACAACTAAAATACATCCAAGGTTAGATCAATAAAATCAGAAATTTGGTAGAAGATAGACAATCACGATTAGCAGAGTAGACAGTAAATGAAGTTAGCGGAAGGAAGAGCATCTTGAGAGCAAGACTAAAAGCAACCAGCCAAGAAAAAAAACTTCACAAGTGGAAAGAACATTTCAAGAATCTACTTGGAAAATTTCCAGAAATTATGGATAAACCTACTCAAGAAATCATTAATTGCATCAAATGTTGACAGTTTACAAAGAAATTGACACAGTACTGAAAAAAATTCAAGCAGAAAATGGCAGGCCTCGATGAAATACCTGCTTATTGAAGACTAAAGAAATTGATGACATACTTCTTCGATTATGCACGAAATGGACAAAAGGCCGCATCCTTTCTTCCCCAAGAAAGGTGACCTCGCAATCACTAAGAACTATAGAGGCATTGCATTTAGTTTTTTTGCTGCAAGTGTTTAATTTTAATACCCTGCTTCTAAGTTGTATCCGACCTAAGGCTGATAATATTCTTGGGAAAAATCAGAAATTGATTAACAATATCCCAAATTGGGACTATCCGTCAAATCATCGAAGGAGTACGTGAAAAAATCTCAAGGCAACACTACTGTTCATTAATCTCTCCAAAGCGTTTGATTTCATACACAGAAGAAAGATGGAGAAAATTCTGCAATTATGTGGTCTCAACAATTTCTTTGACATTGTACCGAGTGTCTTGCTAGGAAATACATTAGTACTATTTATAATCTGCATAGATTACGTACTTCTAACGTCAATAGATCTAATGAATGAAAGTGATTTTTCATTTTAAAAAAAAGTCAGAGTAAACGACATTCTGCAGAAACTATGTCAGATGCAGACTACGCAGATGATCAAGCGCTTCTCGCAAATATACCAGACTAAGAAGCATTGGCCTCTATGTGAACACAGATAAAACAGAGTTCATGAGCTTTAAAGAAAAACGAGCCATCACCACCATATGAGTTCATATACTTCGGCAGCAATATCTCCTCTACTGAAAGCGATCTCAACATATCCCAAGCGAAGGCGTGGACTGCAATTAACAGGTAATCGGATCTTTCAGATAAAATAAATCGGTATTTCTTCGACGCAGTAGCCGTGTCGGCACGACTCTATGGATGCACTAGCTTGACTCTAACGAAACGCATTGAGAAAAATCAAGATGGGAACTATACAAGAATGCTACGTGCTGATTTGAACATATCCTGCCAGCCGCACTCCACAAATTAGCAACTGTATGTCCACTTGTCTCTCTTCTCACAAACCATCCGCGTAAGACGAACAAGATATACTGGGTGCTACTGAGGAAGTAAGGATAAACTCCTAAGTGATGTTCTTTTATGGAATCTAACACATACACATACTATATGAATTCGTCTTGTCTTTGTCTCCGCCAAATTTGGTCGTGACTCCACAACGCTATATTTTTCATCTCTCGCGATAATTTAATACAATTCTCTTTGCTAGAGTATTATTTTTTTTTTTTTTTTTTTTTTTTTTTTTACTTTTTTAACGAGATACCATCAAACTTTTTTTCCTGAAATTATTTCTCTCGAAACAAAAATTGAACAAGCCTCTTGTAATTCGGGAATTTATGCTTTGCAAGTTTAAACTGGGCCATAACACCGCCAAAATAACCAAAAACAATTATTGTGCGAAAATTAAAGGCACTGTCGATCACAGTATAGTAACTAAATGGTTTCACTCGGGTTGCAAGAACCTCGACTATTAGGCAAGGTCATGTAGGCTTAAAACAGTGGATTCCGAGGTCGTGTTCCAAGCCATATAGTCCAATCCGGTGATTTGCCCTCGAAGAGTATTAGGCAAGTCGAGCATCCCAAATGTAGTTTATCACCTTCAAAACCCCCGCAAAGGCATCTGGAACCATCGAATTGTGTCTCACTTTAATAAAATACTGCAAAACTTTTGACTCAGTCAAGTACTTTTGTAGCTTTTATCCCATATTCATTGGGGAAGTTCACAAACTTCTAATAAGAAAATAGCATTTTCTGTAATACACATCTCTATTATTGCATTAACGTTTCTACTCACCAAATCCCAAATAAACAATAAACATTATAATTAATTTTTAATTTAAATTTCTTAAAAATTTACTCAAAGACAGCGTGAACTTTTCCACTATCCCATGATACACGCTCTTCTGCGCATGTCAGAATAACGCAACAGGAAAGGAGTGTACTCAGTAATGATAACTTTCGCTTAAAGTTGAGTGAGTTAGCTAAGTTACTACATTCTTCTAGGAATAAAAACGCTAAATCCAATTAACGCAAAGACCCCTTACAATTAGACAGACATAAGTTGTACAACAGACTGCACGATAAAAGTTTGGGTTCAAACGTAAAAGTTCTGTATTGACTAAAGTGAGGCCTGAATTTCCTTAATTAGTAAATCCAAAGATATTATCATTACAGTAAGATAACCAAAGAACTCAAAATTAAGTTTAAACGAAACAACATTTTCTTAGGTATTATATATTTGAAATGATACAGACGTAACCTCGCATTTCTAGACAATTAGAATTGCCATTTATATGTTATTGTTCGGGAAAATATCCGATTGAACTTTTGTTCCTGAATTAATGAATTTAAACTGTCAAAATAGGATTCCTGAACATCGATTGACATAGTTATTTATGCCTGAACAAAAATTTGAAAGGTTTTGATGCCAAGAAATCTTTAAATGCAGTTTCTATTTTTCCTTTGAAATGGAATGTTTTTTGGTATAAAAGTGTTGAGATGCTTGAAAAAGATGTAATCGGAGGGTGAGAGATCAGGAGAATATGGTAGATGTGGCCAAATCTTATATCCCAAGTCAGTGAACTTCTACAGAGTCATTCTGGCCGAACATTATCATAAAAGAAAATTATGATCTAGCTCGAACTAATGTAAAAAAAGTAAATGCATCACTTCTTTTGTTCGTGTTCATGATTAGGGACATATAACTTTCAAAATTAAATTCTGAAAGAAGGGATTGAATATTAACAAAGAGTACACTTTAATAATTAGTATCTTTCTATCCAATAAAGCAGTTGTTCGACCACTTACATCCCACCTCACAAAAAATCCAAATTAGACGAACAAGACATGCAAGTCATTGCTAGGGAAGTAAAGACGAATTTATAAAAGGCGTTTGCTAATGAACAGGTTCATGCTACACATGGATGCATCAGTATTGGCCGCTCAGCAAGAACTTACTTCAGCTCTGTGTGGACACTGGATACAGTCTTGAAGATCGACCGAAAGCGATGAATGATAGGTACGGATTGCGAAAGAGAGTCTGGGAATTCTGTGCTGTCAGCGCGACTTGAAGATGATGACTGTTAGAACAGAATTTTAACAAATTAAACTAAAATCGGACGGTATTTTCCGAACAACCTGATATCAATCAATCTATTTTCTATCGATTGATTGATTGATTGATTTTAACGGCATGTTGACCCGTCTGGGGTTGTTTTATGCTGAGAGGTTAGGAATAGCTTTCTATATATGTGTATTTTACAAACCTCTCTGCACGCCTTCCCGTGCATACAAAAGTCAATTTTAATACAAAGTGATACAAAGTCAATTTTAAGCGGAGTTTAACATGTCTGATTTCAGAGTTTTCCTTCTCCTTGACTTGTAGCTAAACCAAGGCTAAAGAGCCCAGTCTGCTCTAGTACAGAAGGGAGAATAATAATTCCATCGCAAAATGCTCACCGCCCCCATGTTTATATTGTCATTGAGAAAGACTGTTTCATTGTATCACAACTCTTCTGTGTGACGAAAAATTTCAAACCGGGATCGAAACCCGTCAAAATACACACACACATACACAAACACACACACACACACATATATATATATATATATATATTCAAGCGAGTTTTGTTAAAGCCGATGGTACACTGTTAATTATTTCTAATTTTATTTTTTCAAACAGTGTTCCATCGTTTTTAACAAAACTTGTATGAATAACTTGTTGCCTAAATATACACTCTTCATATATATATGTATATATATATATATAATCAGAGTGGTTGAAAAGTTACTCCCAATTTTAAGATTTCAATGATTTATTGCTTAGCTATATATATATATATATATATGTGTGAATTAAAAGTATTTTAAAATCGTGAGTCATTTTTCAATCACCCAGTATATAATTCTTCGTGATTTTTTAAGGTTTCTATGAATAAATAATTTCTAGTTTTGACAAATATATAATTGAAAGAATTGTTGTATACAGTATTCGTTATATACAATTGTTTTTAATCTACTGCACTAGTTTAAAGCCTATCTAAAATTTAAAAAAGAAAACAACTCTTCTTTCAAAAGAACATGCAACACTGATTCTTTATAAATTACAGTGAATCGAATACGATGGCAAATCCTATACTTCAAGTCTTCCATAGACTGTCTACTAGCACTTGGGAAGCACGCAACGCTGGCAATTATATCCGCGTGTCCTTTCATAGAACCCTGGCCCAAAAATTGAGAAATACCTGACTTACTGAATCAGCTAGATGGTGGCTGCTGGTATATCTTGTTTAGAGTGTCCGGGGAGTCGGTCTGGGCACGAGAGTTATTTTCGTTTTGAAAGTAAGTGGAGTGATGCCAGGCTTTGCAAAGAAGCGAGGCAATTGAAACTTGTGTGTGTGTGTGTATGTGTGTGTGTGGGGGCACACACGCGAATGTGTGTGTGAGACAGAGCATACGTGTTGGAGTGCGCATAGGGATGCATGTAAGCGTGGGCGTATTTGCGTGCCGGCAAGCTTGTCTTTGCGCCACCATAGATTGGTCTCTGCTTCTTTATCAACGTCAGTCTAATCCTGTCTATCACAATGTGTGAATCTCTCTCTCTCTCAATATATATATATATATATATATATATATATCTTCTGGCCCTACTATTCCAATCTCATATGAATATGCATTGATATTTATAAGTAAATATAAATAGGTGTGTGTGTGCATGAGAGAGATGAGAGAGAGGTGAGAGAGAGATGGAGAGAGGGGGAGGAAGAGGGAGAAAGAGAGAGAGGGAGAGAAAGGTGAGAGAGAGAGAGATGGAGAGAGAGAGGGAGAGTGAAAAAGAGGGAGCGGGAGAGAGTGAGGGAGAGAAAGAGGGAGAGAAAGAGAGAGATGGGGAGAGAGAAGGAGAAAGAAAGAGATGGAGTGAGAGAGAGAGAGAAAGAGAGAGAGGGAAAGAGAGAGAGAGAGAGAGATTAGAGATTAGGTATGAATGTCAAAATATATGAAGAGGGAAACGTTCTCGGTCCAGCTAAGAAGTGAATGATCTTTTCTTCATTTTAATTGGAAGTGAATTTTTAAGTTGAAGAATTAGAATTGCACTGACGTTTCATGGCTCTACATCGTTTTGAGAATCCCAGAGCACGTCTTCGTATATATATATATATATATATATATACACATACATATATTGAGAGAGAGGGGTGGAGAAAGAAATCCATACACGAGAAATGTTTTTCTGAGCTTTAACCAAATATCAATTAAGGATATATTGCTAAGTACATTTTACACAAACACGCATATCTCACTCACTCACTCTCCGTGTTTCTCTGTCTGTCTCTCTCACATACACGCACACACACGAACATACTCACGCACACACACACACTATATATATATATATATAAAGAGAAAGAGAAGTAGAGAGGGGGGCAGAGAGAGAAGTTGGGAGTGTCGAGAATATTCGCCTGTCTTTGACGTATTTATACGGGGCGAGTTCAATGCTACAAAACAAAAACAAAAAGATACTAAATAAATATCGCCCACACATTTAAGCTTTTCTGCGTGGGGCAAGGCCCAAAAATAGACATGGAGGAATTGGCGTGTTGTCCAAAAGAAAAATAATGCTGGGAATTGCGCCGAGCGAATAAACAATTTGCGCATGACGAGCAGCTCGCCTCGTGGTTACGCCAATTGCAACCCGGGAGTTAGACGCCGATTATTATATCTAAAGCATTTTTATACAAATATAAATACTTGTACACACACACACACACACTCACGCACGCTCACAAACTCACACACACACACACACACACACACACACACTCACACACACATATATATATATATATTGTCTCGCTGCTATGAAAGTAACAGTTTTTTTTTGCGTCTGCAAAGCTGATAAGGTTGTTATGAAATATTGTTTCTCTACGTCTTCACTCGCCGACTCTCTTTTTCATCAACACTTGTGCCATGCCAGTAATGTGACGTTTTTACAAGATATCCAGTAATAGTGTCGAACTAAGTAAATCTGGATACTGAAATTCAAACTGTAGTCATCGATTTCTTCTTACATGTTGATTATCCTTACAGTAGTATATGTAAGCACACACACACACACTTATATGTAAGGGTTAATTCGAAAAGTTCCTAGCCTAACCAATAAAGAGAACCCAGAACATTTTTGTTGTGGCATCATGCTTCAGCTCCTTATAAAACTAGAAAAATCTGAATTGGTTTTTTAAGAAGTGGTAGTGTGTTGTCATAATAAAAATGTTCAGCTATGTTCTTCTTTCTTGGTTAGGCTTAGAACTTTTTTGAACGACCCTCTTGTATACAAGCAATATATTTCAAGTATAAAATAAGATAATAACAAAACAGTGCAAGAACTCACGACTCAGAGTTTCATGTTGCCGATCCTCAGGTGAATTAATACTTAACATAGACGGATCGACAATACCAAATTCTAAGTCGTGGGTTCTTATTCTACTTTATTATAATTATCTTACTCTTTCGAGAGTTTTTCACACCAGCTAATGGTTTTTCACTGAAGTTTGAGTGATAGCAAGTCTCTTCAAGTCTCCAGGACTGTTCTCTGTATACTGACCGATCTTAATAATGCTGTGGTCTAAATGGTCTCCATTTGTCCTCTTATATTCCTTCTAATCCATTTACCAATCCTTTGTGCATTGTTCCAAGTGCACCAAGCACAATTGGTATTACGTCACCTTCATGTTCCATAGTCTTTTTAGTTCCCTAGCAAAATCTTGGTACTTATCTCTCTTTTGGCATGGCTTCTCTTACTTAGCCATATACAAGTCTTGTCGTGTGAGATTTCCCTTGTTAGACACTTGAAATTATTATTATTTACCTCTTCTTGGAGTTTTTCAAACCTGCGCTATCTGATGGTGTCCTACTGCAGTTTAAGCGACAACAAGTCTCCTCAAGTCTCCAGGACTCTTCTTAGTGTTCTGGCCGATCCCACAAAAGCTGTAGTTTGGATAGTATCCCCTCATTGTCTTATTTCCAAGTCCTCCAATCCCTGTACCAATCTTTTTGTGACTATACCGAGCACGCCAACCACAATTGGTATCACCGTCACTCTCATATTCCACAGTTTTTTCAGTTTCCAAGCAAGGTCGTGGTACTTATATCTCTTTTCGCTTTCTTCTAATTTTACTTTGGGGGTCAGCCTGAAGTCCACTATTCGGCAGGTTTTCTTTTTCTTTTTCTTTTTTTTTTTCTTTCGTTGGCTATCAATAGATGCGGTCGTCTGGTCGAGAATAAGTGATTCGTTTGTGTCTCAAAATCCCAGAGAACTTTGTGATCTCATTTTCAAGGACGGATTCTGGTTGTGCATACCATTTAATAACAAACAAACAAACCAGTGGATCACCTTCCCCATCCTGTCATGTCTAGTCTTATACTCTCTTGGGGCTAACTTACTTCATTCGCTTCTGTGATTGATCGTTTCGTCTCTATCACCACATAACGTACATCTGCTATTTTTTGGCGTCTTGTCTATTTTCGCTTTGACAAGATTAGTCCTTATGGTGTTGTTTTGTGCTGCTATCAGAAGATATTCAATTTCTCTCAAAAGTTTTCCTTTTCATATCCATATCCAAATTTTTTCGTGTGATATTTCGCTTGTTTGTCGCTTGAAATGGATTGACAAGGATTTGTAATTGAGTTCTATTTGCCTTTTTTTGTTCACGAGTGAGATTTCACAAATGAAGATGGATGTTTGATAATTGTCCGAAATCTCGGGGACAAGAAAAAACTAATAAAAAACCCCAATCCAAAATCTTTGTCCGTCGTCTATGATAAAATGTGCCCAGAAGAAAATCTGCTGCCTAAATACACACCATACAGATGCACCCCGTATTCAAATCCTGAACGAAGCTATTCGAGTTTTACTTCGAGCCAATGTGCTTGAAAAAGGCATGAAACCATCTGTTCTCCGCCTAGCTACAGATAAATAGTTGGACTGACTTGGTTCTTCAGCCCCAGTTATACATACAGTCAACGAAAAGGAAAACTCTGAAAATTGACCTTGTGTCAGATCCTGCTTGTGGTGAAGGGGCTGGGTAAAAACATAAATAAGAAAGGATAGATAAGAAATAACAATAAAAAATTTAAAAAATCAGGATTTAGCTTTATTTCATCTGGTATGAAGCCACAAATCTGGTGAGTGGGTGTCCTCATGGTGTAACGGTTAAAGCGCTGGTCTGTGGAATCATAATAAGCGAGTTCGAACTCCAGTCACGCTATTATGTTCACATTTGGACAAATACCCTTGGGAAAGGTATGAACCCACCAGTACTCCCAGCAATGAGTTAAATAGTACCTCTACTGTCCTTATAGAAGAATGAATTTGGCATTAAATAGCCCAAGAAGGTTGATATTCTATTAGACATAAAAACAAACAAACAAACAAATCTGGTGTTCTGACAAGGTCACCCATTCACTCATAAGTACTGATTAAGTTCGATATTACTTTGCTGTCCAGTTCTTTCTGCGTGATGCTTGAACCTTTAATAAGTTGGTTAGATCAAGAGGCAATAAAGATATGGAGACTGTCTCTCTCTCTCTCTCTCTCTCTCTATATATATATATATATATATGTGTGTGTGTGTGTGTGTGTGTGTGTATACCAACCCATTCACATATATAGACAGATCTAAGTTTGAACATTGGCGAGAAACTGACAGTCATCAATTGCCGTTGATTCTGTGTTTGCACACTTCAAACTAAAATCTACGTATCCTCCATCACCGGTATTAAGCACATCTTATCAATATATATATATATATATATATATATATATGAAAAAATGAAAACATTCATTTTCATTCCGTTAAAAATTTATTTCAGATCTACAAAATTGACCTTCATCAGGTGGAATTTAATGCATTTATGCTTTGAATACGATGTGAACACCGCTACCTAGTTTTCGGCGAAAAATATGATTTTATTCGTTAGAAATATCTTTTTATGTTAATAGAAATAATGCTTATGCTTTCCTCTTTTTTATTTTAAAGAACCTGTTACTTCCTCGGATTATACATACATATATATATATATATATATATATATATATATACATTTTATGGAAAACTTGCGTTTGTCTTGTAGTCTTTTCCGTGAAAGGGCTCTGTATACAAGACAATTATGTTTGAATATATATATATATATTTATATATATACGTGTGCGTGTGTGTGTTTGTTATGAAACCTGATCTTACTGCAGAGTAATGAGAAATTACTTACTTTATGGTAACACGTGTACAAAAAAGAACGTAAAAAAAGAAAGCAAAAACACATGAACAAAGAAAGAAAACCTACGAAGTGAATGGGTAATAGGTTGAAATGAATGAGAAATTCAAATAGGGAAAAACAACACGAAATGAAGCAGATAAAAGGAGGAGAATGAAGTAAAGACAATCATGACAAGTGTCTAAAAAAAAAAATTTTCAAGAGTACGATCGAGACGAAGTACTAATCTGGACGTAAATAAATCCGTAATTTTTTACAGAAAGTAAGCTAGTATATATATATATATATATATATATATATATATATATATATATATATATAATTGCTACTGCAAATACAACAGCAGCGGTTCTACCAACAAAGCCTTCATCAGATGATGACCCTAAAATCAGGCATGGTTTCGGGGATGAAACATCATTATCACTAACCTAGAGTGAACCAGCAATAGCTTACAATACAACTGTTGGTTCTACGTCACGATGTGGGAATACCAGGAGCCTCTTTATATATTTTCTTGTTATATTTTGCTTGTTGGTACCAAGCCGAGTTTAGTTAGATATACTGAAGTCAGCTTCTGACTTCAACGGGAAATATATCTGTTGTCCAGCCGTTTTGTACACTTTGCTCTCACTGGCCGTTCATGTGTTCAGTCAATATTTTCATAGAAAGGACTTGTAAATTCAATGCTATAAACACGTTTTGATTTAACTGACCAGATCCACACACTCAGCGGTTAGTATTTTGTTAGCTGGAAAGGTGAGATGACGTTCCAAATCTACAGCGACTCTCCAGTCCATAGAACCATCAAATACTCATTTGATCCATTGACTTTAACGGAATGTCAATCCATCAAAGGTTATTTTATACGAAAAGTTTAAGGAATTGCATTCATATCAACATTTTTTGTGTAGCTTCTTAAGTGTTTTTTAGGGGGTTGCATATGTTTCTATCGTATACGAATGATTCTTAAAAAGATCTATTTGGCCAATAGATTAACCGGTACTATGACTCCAGGTCTAAGTAAACTTGGGAGCAATAGCAACATAGAGGTCTCCACACTTCTCAGATCTTGAAAGGTGGTGCATCACCATCAGATGTAGTTTCATCTAAGGACAACACATTTTGTGGGTGGGGGGATAGCCTTTTTGCAAAGCACCGCCAACAGGGCGTATCAAGCAACGAGGAATTGTACTTATTTGGAAAAGTAATTTTTCGAATGTTTCCAGCGAAAATCTTATTAGCAGCTTCGCAAATACACACATACACATATAAGCATACATGTACACACACACACACACATATATATATATATATATATATATATATAGAGAGAGAGAGAGAGAGAGAAGGGGGGAGAGAGAAGGAGGAGACAGACCAAGACGGAAACAGACAGACAGACAGACAGAGAAACAGAAATCATTTCTTATTACTTGTGAAAGCAGAATATTTTATTTGCATTTTTGTTTTTTTTATATTTGACTTAATTTATTTGCATTTTGTCGTTGTCTGTTACATGTTTGTTTGGGGAAGTTGTTTTCTTTTTCTTTTTTTGCATTTTTTTTTCGTTTGATTTTTTGTTTTGTTTTTTTTTTTATTGTTTTTGCTTTTTTTATATTTTGTTATTTTTTGTTCTGTTTTTTATTGATTTTTTAAAATCTTATTTATTTATTTATCTATTCATTTATTTTCCTTCTTTCATTTTTCTAATCTGTGATTGCGAAAGAGAAATTACTTTTTAATAGAATCTAATTTTATTACTGACGATTAAAAAGGCATTTTTCTTTTGTAAGAGAACCATCTATCATTAAGTAAAAAGTAAGAAAGAAAGAAAAAAAGAAAGAAAGAAACGTCCATGACGATATTTATAGTCCCTATTTCGACATCCTGATAACATTTTTATGGCTTTTTCCATGTTAAGTTGACTGTTGAAAAGTGTCGCCTTGAGTAGAAAAGTGTCCGTTAAGGATTAAGTAGCGATTCATGTCCAATGAGCAGAGTTTACGAAAACAGTCTTGACTCCGCCTCCTTTATTAGACACTTTCTGCTTTCTTCTCTTCGAAACTAATACGTGAAAGCAAGCGTCGCTTACAAAGAACAACACTAAGATCTCACACAGCCCAATCGAGAAGGCTTAAAATTCGCTTACTGTATCCCTTGCAGTGGAATAAGCGTCGCCCATCCAAAAAAGAGGGATCTCCTAGATATGACACTGAACTGTATCTGATGCTGAGGCTCCCGTTCTGGGGATCTGAGTAGTCCTGATAATGGTTCGTAAGAACCGAAACGTTATAATAGTGATTTCTTTTACATTAAATTCTACTTAGATTACCTTGTTTATCAATTTTTCTCTATTTGTCAGATTTATTTCCATTATTTACTTTCAGATCTGAGTAGTGCAAAGCACTCCATTGCTATTACTCTCAGGTCTTCTCTGACCCGGAGTGGTAGCACCTGTTAGAGTCTCATCAATAAATCCAATATATCCATTTTAAAATTAGTCCTATTCGATAAGACCACGTGAAAATATTCTCAAGAAATTACACAAAAAATGTAAATATGAACATACAATGAACACGACTCTAGGCATAAAATAACCCAAGACAGGTTAGCATGTCGTAAGAATCAATCAATCGATCGATTAATCAAATTACCCTGATGATCTTGGTGGATGCGATAGTTATATATTTCCAGACCGAATTGGGTTTATATTATTGAAGATCTGAAAAATATGTAGAACAATAGACTTAAGAATTCTTCGGGAAAAAAAAATTCCAATTCAATTTTGTATTTCATACTTTCTATCTACCATTCTCCTGTAATACTAGTAATTTTGAATGTAAAACTGTCTGATAATCAACAAAGGTATCAAACTATTAGTTGTAATATGTGGTTTTAAATTATCTGTTATACAGCCGAAATATGTTCCGTCTCATATATCAAGCATACACATTGTAGATACAAAAAAAAGCAACATTCAAATAAAATTAACCCTTCGTTCTCATTCAGTTTCATTTCATCAGTGGATTCAAATCTTATATCAACGAATTAATCATTAATTGCTGCAAAGTTGCGAATAGAACAAATGATAATTAGATATGGCTGCATCCTAATTGGGCATTCCAACGATGTGAGAGAAATCCAAAACTGTCTGGTGGCATAGACTAATACTGCTGGAGGTTCATTGATAAAGATGCATGGGCAACAAAATGGAAAGTTTCTGCTGTACTTTTCACTGTTTGTATTCCTTAATTTAAAATGTAAATTTACTGCTGTTCTTTTCAGTTTCCATTCCTTAATTGGAACCAAGATGTTTCTGCCGTACTTTTAACTGTTTGTACTCCTTGATGGTAGATGGAAAATTTCTACTGTACTTTTCACTGTTTGCATTCCTTAATTGGAGAAAGAAAGCTTCTGCTGTACTTTTCACTATTGGTACTCCTTAATTGGAGATGGAACGTTTCTGCTGTACTTTTCATTATTTGTACTCATTAACTGGTGATGGAAAGTTTCTGCAGTACTTTTCACTGTTTTCATTCCTTAATTGGAGATTGAAAGTTTCTGCTGGACTTTTCTATATTTGTACTCGTTACTTAGAGATGGAAAGTTTCTGCTGTACTTTTCCCTGTTTCCATTCCTTAATTGAAGCCGGGAAGTTTTTGCTGTACTCTTCAATGTTTCAATACCTTAATTTGAGATGGAAATTTTCTGCTGTACTTTTCACTTTTTCAATTCCTTCATTGGAGATGGAAAGTTTCCGCTGCTCTTTTCACAGATTGTACTCATTAAATGGAGAGGGAAACTGTCTGCTGTACCTTTCACTATTTGTACTCCTTAATTAGAGATGGAGAGTTTCTGCTGTTCCTATCACTGTTTTCATTCCTTAATTGGAGATGGAAAGTTTCTGCAGTACTTTTCACTGTTTCCATTCCTTAATTGGAATCGAAAAGTTTCTGCTATACCTTTCACTAATTGTTCTCCTTGATTGTAGATAGAAAGTTTCTGCTATACTTTTCATTGTTTCTATTCCTTAATTGGAACCGAGAAGTTTTTGCAGAACTTTTCACTGATTGTAATCCTTGATTGTAGATGGAAAGTTTCTGCAGTAACTTTTCACTGATTCCATTTCTTAATTGGTGACGTAAAGTTTCAGTTGTACTTTTCAATATTTGTACTCCTTAATTGGAGATGGATATTTCCTGCTGTACTTTTCACTGTTTCCATTTCTTTATTGAAGATGGAAAGTTTCTGCTGTACTTTTCCCTTTTTGTACTCCTTAAATGGAGAGGAAAAGTTTCTACTGTACATTTCAATATTTGTACTCCTTAATTGGGGATGAATAGTTCCTGCTTTACTTTTCACTGTTTCCATTCCTTTGTGGGAGATGGAAAGTTTCTGCTGTATTTTTCATTGTTTCCATTCCTTTATTGAAGATAGAAGGTTTCTGCTGTACTTTTCCCTTTATCTACTCCTTAATTGGAGATAGAAAGTTTCTGCTGTATTTTTCACTGTTTCTACTCCTTAATTAGAGATGGATAGTTCCTGCTGTACTTTTCACTGTTTCCATTCCTTTATTTGATATGGAAAGTTTCTGCTGTACTTTTCACTGTTTCTACTCCTTAATTGGAGATGGAAAGTTTCTGCTGTATTTTTCATTGTTTCCATTTCTTTATTGAAGATAGAAGGTTTCTGCTGTATTTTTCACTGTATCTACTCCTTAATTGGAGATAGAAAGTTTCTGCTGTATTTTCACTGTTTCTACTCCTTAATTAGAGATGGATAGTTCCTGCTGTACTTTTCACTGTTTCCATTCCTTAAGTGGAGATGGAAAGTTTCTGCTGTACTTTTCACTGTTCGTACTCTTTTTAATTACAGATGGAAAGTTTCTGCTGTACTTTTCACTGTTTGTCCTCCTTGATTGTAGATGGAAAGTTTCCGCTGTACTTTTCACTGTTTCCATTCCTTAATTGGCGATGGAAAGTTTCTGCTATACTTTTCACTGTTTTCATTCCTTAACAGGAGATGGAAAGGTTCTGTTGTACTTTTCAGTGTTTCCATTCCTTAATTGAAGCCGGGAAGTTTCTGCTGAACTCTTCACTTTTTCAATTCCTTCATTGGAGATGGAATGTTTCCGCTGCTCTTTTCACAGATTGTACTCATTAAATGGAGAGGGAAACTATCTGCTGTACCTTTCACTATTTGTACTCCTTAATTAGAGATGGAGAGTTTCTGCTGTTCCTATCACTGTTTCCATTCCTTAATTGGAGATGGAAAGTTTCTGCTGTACTTTTCACTGTTTCCATTCCTTAATTGGAATCGAAAAGTTTCTGCAATACCTTTCACTAATTGTACTCCTTGATTGTAGATAGAAAGTTTCTGCTATACCTTTTATTGTTTCTATTTTTTAATTGGAACCGAGAAGTTTTTGCGGTACTTTTCACTGATTGTAATCCTTGATTGTAGATGGAAAGTTTCTGCTATACTTTTCACTGATTCCGTTTCTTAATTGGTGACGTAAAGTTTCAGTTGTACTTTTCAATATTTGTACTCCTTAATTGGAGATGGATATTTCCTGCTGTACTTTTCACTGTTTCCATTTCTTTATTGAAGATGGAAAGTTTCTGCTGTATTTTTCACTGTTTCTACTCCTAAAATGGAGAGGGAAAGTTTCTACTGTACATTTCAGTATTTGTACTCCTTAATTGGAGATGAATAGTTCCTGCTTTACTTTTCACTGCTTCCATTCCTTTATGGGAGATGGAAAGTTTCTGCTGTACTTTTCACTGTTTCCATTCCTTCATTGGAGATTGAAAGTTTCTGCTGTACCTTTCACTGTTTCCATTCCTTACTTTGAGACAGAAAGTTACTTCTGTACTTTTCCCTGTTTCCATTCCTTAATTGAAGCCGCGAAGCTTCTCCAGTACTTTTCACTTTTCATATCCCTAAATTGGTGATAGAAAGTTTCTGCAGTACTTTTCACTGCTTCCATTCCTTCATTGGAGATGGAAAGTTTCCTCTGTACTTTTCACTGCTTCCATTTCTTAATTGGTGATGTAAAGTTTCTTCTGTACTTTTCAATATTTGTACTCCTTAATTGGAGATAGATAGTTCCTGCTGTACTTTTCACTGTTACCATTCCTTTATTTGATATGGAAAGTTTCTGCTGTACTTTTCACTGTTTCTACTCCTTAATTGGAGATGGAAAGTTTCTGCTGTATTTTTCATTGTTTCCATTCCTTTATTGAAGATAGAATGTTTCTGCTGTATTTTTCACTGTATCTACTCCTTAATTGGAGATAGAATGTTTCTGCTGCATTTTTTGCTGTATCTACTCCTTAATTAGAGATGGATAGTTCCTGCTGTACTTTTCACAGTTTCCATTTCTTAATTGGTGACGTAAAGTTTCAGTTGTACTTTTCAATATTTGTACTCCTTAATTGGAGATGGATAGTTCCTGCTGTACTTTTCACTGTTTCCATTTCTTTATTGAAGATGGAAAGTTTCTGCTGTATTTTTCACTGTTTCTACTCCTTAATTGGAGATGGAAAGTTTCTGCTGTACTTTTCCCTGTTTGTACTCCTTAAATGGAGAGAAAAAGTTTCTACTGTATATTTCAATATTTCTACTCCTTAATTGGAGATGAATAGTTCCTGCTTTACTTTTCCCTGTTTCCATTCCTTTATGGGAGATGGAAAGTTTCTGCTGTACCTTTCACTGTTTCCATTCCTTCATTGGAGATGGAAAGTTTTTGCTGTACCTTTCACTGTTTCCATTCCTTAATTTGAGACAGAAAGTTACTTCTGTACTTTTCCCTGTTTCCATTCCTTATTTGAAGCTGCGAAGCTTCTCCTGTACTTTTCACTTTTCATATCCTTAAATTGGTGATAGAATGTTTCTGCAGTACTTTTCACTGCTTCCATTCCTTCATTGGAGATGGAAAGTTTCCTCTGTACTTTTCACTGCTTCCATTTCTTAATTGGTGATGTAAAGTTTCTGCTGTATTTTTCAATATTTGTACTCCTTAATTGGAGATGGAAAGTTTCCGCTGTACTTTTCACTGCTTCCATTTCTTAATTGGTGATGTAAAGTTTCTGCTGTACTTTTTAATATTTGTATTCCTTAATTGGAGATGGATAGTTCCTGCTGTACTTTTCACTGTTACCATTCCTTTATTTGATATGGAAAGTTTCTGCTGTACTTTTCACTGTTTCTACTCCTTAATTGGAGATGGAAAGTTTTTGCTGTATTTTTCATTGTTTCCATTCCTTTATTGAAGATAGAAGGTTTCTGCTGTATTTTTCACTGTATCTACTCCTTAATTAGAGATGGATAGTTCCTGCTGTACTTTTCACTGTTTCCATTCCTTAAGTGGAGATGGAAAGTTTCTGCTGTACTTTTCACTGTTCGTACTCTTTTTAATTACAGATGGAAAGTTTCTGCTGTACTTTTCACTGTTTGTTCTCCTTGATTGTAGATGGAAAGTTTCCGCTGTACTTTTCACTGTTTCCATTCCTTAATTGGCGATGGAAAGTTTCTGCTATACTTTTCACTGTTTTCATTCCTTAACAGGAGATGGAAAGCTTCTGTTTTACTTTTCAGTGTTTCCATTCCTTAATTGGAACCGGGATATTTCTGCTGTACTTTTCAGTGTTTTTACTCCTTAATTGGAGATGGAAAGTTTCTGCTGTACTTTTCACTGTTTGTACCCCTTAATTTGAAATGTAAATTTACTGCTGTACTTTTTACTGTTTCCATTCCTTAATTGGAACCAATATGTTTCTGCCGTACATTTAAATGTTTGTACACCTTGATTGTAGATGGAAGATTTCTACTGTACATTTCCCTGTTTCCATTCCTTAATTGGAGAAAGAAAGTTTCTGTTGTACTTTTCACTATTGGTACTTCTTAATTGGAGATGGAAAGTTTCTGCTACCTTTCACTGTTTGTACTCTTTAATTGGAGATGGAATGTTTCTGCTGTACTTTACACGGTTTCCATTCCTTAATTGGAGATGGAAAGTTTCTGCTGGACTTTTTAATATTGGTACTCCTAAATTGGAGATGGAAAGTTTCTGCCGTACTTTTCATTATTTGTGCCCATCAACTGGTGATGAAAAGTTTCCGCTGTACTTTTCACTGTTTTCATTCCTTTAGTGGAGATTGAAAGTTTCTGTTGGACTTTTCAATATTTGTACTCGTTACTTGGAGATGGAAAGTTATTGCTGTACTTTTCCCTGTTTCCATTCCTTAATTGAAGCCGCGAGGTTTCTCCTGTACTTTTCACTTTTTGTATCCCTAAATTGGTGATAGAAAGTGTCTGCAGTACTTTTCACTGTTTCCATTTTTAATTGGTGATGTAAAGTTTCTGCTGTACTTTTCACTGTTTCTACTCCTTAATTGGAGATGGAAAGTTTCTGCTGTATTTTTCATTGTTTCCATTCCTTTATTGAAGATAGAATGTTTCTGCTGTATTTTTCACTGTATCTACTCCTTAATTGGAGATAGAAAGTTTCTGCTGCATTTTTCGCTGTATCTACTCCTTAATTAGAGATGGATAGTTCCTGCTGTACTTTTCACAGTTTCCATTTCTTAATTGGTGACGTAAAGTTTCAGTTGTACTTTTCAATATTTGTACTCCTTAATTGGAGATGGATAGTTCCTGCTGTACTTTTCACTGTTTCCATTTCTTTATTGAAGATGGAAAGTTTCTGCTGTATTTTTCACTGTTTCTACTCCTTAATTGGAGATGGAAAGTTTCTGCTGTACTTTTCCCTGTTTGTACTCCTTAAATGGAGAGAAAAAGTTTCTACTGTATATTTCAATATTTCTACTCCTTAATTGGAGATGAATAGTTCCTGCTTTACTTTTCCCTGTTTCCATTCCTTTATGGGAGATGGAAAGTTTCTGCTGTACCTTTCACTGTTTCCATTCCTTCATTGGAGATGGAAAGTTTTTGCTGTACCTTTCACTGTTTCCATTCCTTAATTTGAGACAGAAAGTTACTTCTGTACTTTTCCCTGTTTCCATTCCTTATTTGAAGCTGCGAAGCTTCTCCTGTACTTTTCACTTTTCATATCCTTAAATTGGTGATAGAATGTTTCTGCAGTACTTTTCACTGCTTCCATTCCTTCATTGGAGATGGAAAGTTTCCTCTGTACTTTTCACTGCTTCCATTTCTTAATTGGTGATGTAAAGTTTCTGCTGTATTTTTCAATATTTGTACTCCTTAATTGGAGATGGAAAGTTTCCGCTGTACTTTTCACTGCTTCCATTTCTTAATTGGTGATGTAAAGTTTCTGCTGTACTTTTTAATATTTGTATTCCTTAATTGGAGATGGATAGTTCCTGCTGTACTTTTCACTGTTACCATTCCTTTATTTGATATGGAAAGTTTCTGCTGTACTTTTCACTGTTTCTACTCCTTAATTGGAGATGGAAAGTTTTTGCTGTATTTTTCATTGTTTCCATTCCTTTATTGAAGATAGAAGGTTTCTGCTGTATTTTTCACTGTATCTACTCCTTAATTAGAGATGGATAGTTCCTGCTGTACTTTTCACTGTTTCCATTCCTTAAGTGGAGATGGAAAGTTTCTGCTGTACTTTTCACTGTTCGTACTCTTTTTAATTACAGATGGAAAGTTTCTGCTGTACTTTTCACTGTTTGTTCTCCTTGATTGTAGATGGAAAGTTTCCGCTGTACTTTTCACTGTTTCCATTCCTTAATTGGCGATGGAAAGTTTCTGCTATACTTTTCACTGTTTTCATTCCTTAACAGGAGATGGAAAGCTTCTGTTTTACTTTTCAGTGTTTCCATTCCTTAATTGGAACCGGGATATTTCTGCTGTACTTTTCAGTGTTTTTACTCCTTAATTGGAGATGGAAAGTTTCTGCTGTACTTTTCACTGTTTGTACCCCTTAATTTGAAATGTAAATTTACTGCTGTACTTTTTACTGTTTCCATTCCTTAATTGGAACCAATATGTTTCTGCCGTACATTTAAATGTTTGTACACCTTGATTGTAGATGGAAGATTTCTACTGTACATTTCCCTGTTTCCATTCCTTAATTGGAGAAAGAAAGTTTCTGTTGTACTTTTCACTATTGGTACTTCTTAATTGGAGATGGAAAGTTTCTGCTACCTTTCACTGTTTGTACTCTTTAATTGGAGATGGAATGTTTCTGCTGTACTTTACACGGTTTCCATTCCTTAATTGGAGATGGAAAGTTTCTGCTGGACTTTTTAATATTGGTACTCCTAAATTGGAGATGGAAAGTTTCTGCCGTACTTTTCATTATTTGTGCCCATCAACTGGTGATGAAAAGTTTCCGCTGTACTTTTCACTGTTTCCATTTCTTTATTGAAGATGGAAAGTTTCTGCTGTATTTTTCACTGTTTCTACTCCTTAATTGGAGATGGAAAGTTTCTGCTGTACTTTTCCCTGTTTGTACTCCTTAAATGGAGAGAAAAAGTTTCTACTGTATATTTCAATATTTCTACTCCTTAATTGGAGATGAATAGTTCCTGCTTTACTTTTCCCTGTTTCCATTCCTTTATGGGAGATGGAAAGTTTCTGCTGTACCTTTCACTGTTTCCATTCCTTCATTGGAGATGGAAAGTTTTTGCTGTACCTTTCACTGTTTCCATTCCTTAATTTGAGACAGAAAGTTACTTCTGTACTTTTCCCTGTTTCCATTCCTTATTTGAAGCTGCGAAGCTTCTCCTGTACTTTTCACTTTTCATATCCTTAAATTGGTGATAGAATGTTTCTGCAGTACTTTTCACTGCTTCCATTCCTTCATTGGAGATGGAAAGTTTCCTCTGTACTTTTCACTGCTTCCATTTCTTAATTGGTGATGTAAAGTTTCTGCTGTATTTTTCAATATTTGTACTCCTTAATTGGAGATGGAAAGTTTCCGCTGTACTTTTCACTGCTTCCATTTCTTAATTGGTGATGTAAAGTTTCTGCTGTACTTTTTAATATTTGTATTCCTTAATTGGAGATGGATAGTTCCTGCTGTACTTTTCACTGTTACCATTCCTTTATTTGATATGGAAAGTTTCTGCTGTACTTTTCACTGTTTCTACTCCTTAATTGGAGATGGAAAGTTTTTGCTGTATTTTTCATTGTTTCCATTCCTTTATTGAAGATAGAAGGTTTCTGCTGTATTTTTCACTGTATCTACTCCTTAATTAGAGATGGATAGTTCCTGCTGTACTTTTCACTGTTTCCATTCCTTAAGTGGAGATGGAAAGTTTCTGCTGTACTTTTCACTGTTCGTACTCTTTTTAATTACAGATGGAAAGTTTCTGCTGTACTTTTCACTGTTTGTTCTCCTTGATTGTAGATGGAAAGTTTCCGCTGTACTTTTCACTGTTTCCATTCCTTAATTGGCGATGGAAAGTTTCTGCTATACTTTTCACTGTTTTCATTCCTTAACAGGAGATGGAAAGCTTCTGTTTTACTTTTCAGTGTTTCCATTCCTTAATTGGAACCGGGATATTTCTGCTGTACTTTTCAGTGTTTTTACTCCTTAATTGGAGATGGAAAGTTTCTGCTGTACTTTTCACTGTTTGTACCCCTTAATTTGAAATGTAAATTTACTGCTGTACTTTTTACTGTTTCCATTCCTTAATTGGAACCAATATGTTTCTGCCGTACATTTAAATGTTTGTACACCTTGATTGTAGATGGAAGATTTCTACTGTACATTTCCCTGTTTCCATTCCTTAATTGGAGAAAGAAAGTTTCTGTTGTACTTTTCACTATTGGTACTTCTTAATTGGAGATGGAAAGTTTCTGCTACCTTTCACTGTTTGTACTCTTTAATTGGAGATGGAATGTTTCTGCTGTACTTTACACGGTTTCCATTCCTTAATTGGAGATGGAAAGTTTCTGCTGGACTTTTTAATATTGGTACTCCTAAATTGGAGATGGAAAGTTTCTGCCGTACTTTTCATTATTTGTGCCCATCAACTGGTGATGAAAAGTTTCCGCTGTACTTTTCACTGTTTTCATTCCTTTAGTGGAGATTGAAAGTTTCTGTTGGACTTTTCAATATTTGTACTCGTTACTTGGAGATGGAAAGTTATTGCTGTACTTTTCCCTGTTTCCATTCCTTAATTGAAGCCGCGAGGTTTCTCCTGTACTTTTCACTTTTTGTATCCCTAAATTGGTGATAGAAAGTGTCTGCAGTACTTTTCACTGTTTCCATTTCTTAATTGGTGATGTAAAGTTTCTTCTGTACTTTTCAATAATTTGTGCTCCTTAATTGGAGATGGATAGTTCCTGCTGTACTTTTCACTGTTACCATTCCTTTATTTTATATGGAAAGTTTCTGCTGTATTTTTCATTGTTTCCATTCCTTTATTGAAGATGGAAGGTTTCTGCTGTATTTTTAACTATATCTACTCCTTAATTGGAGATGGAAAGTTTCTGTTGTACTTTTCACAGTTTCTATTCCTTAATTAGAGAGGGAAAGAATCTGCTGTACTTTTCACTGTTTCTACTCCTTAATTGGAGATGGAAAGTTTCTGTTGTACTTTTCACTGTTTGTACCCCTTATTAGAGACGGAATATTTCTGCTGTACTTTTCATTTTTTCCATTCCTTAATTGTAGACGTAAAGTTTCTACGGTACTTTTCACTGTTTGTACTCCTTGATTATAGATGGAAAGTTTCTGCTGTACTTTTCACTGATTTCATTTCTTAATTGGTGATGTAAAGTTTCTTCTGTACTTTTCAATATTTGTACTCCTTAATTGGAGATGGAAAGTTTCTGCTGTACTTTTCACTATTTGTATTCCTTATTTGGAACCGGGAAGTTTCTGCTGTACTTTTCACAGTTTGTCCTCCTTGATTGTAGATGGAAATTTTCCGCTTTACTTTTCACTGTTTTCATTCCTTAATAGAAGATGGAAAGCTTCTGTTGTACTTTTCAGTGTTTCCTTAGCTTAATTGGAACCGGGAAGTTTCTGCTGTACTTTTCACTGTTTTTATTCCTTAACTGGAGATGGAAAGTTTCTGCTGTCCTTTTCCATTTTTCATTCCTTATTTGGAGATGGAAACTTTCTGCCGTACTTTTCACTGTCTCTATTCCTTATTTGGAGATGGAAAGTTTCTGCTGTACTTTTCAATATTTGTACTCTTTAATTGGAGATGGAAAGTTTCTGCTGTACAGTTCCCTGTTTCCAATCCTTAATTGGAGATGGAAAATTTCTGCCGTACTTTTTACTGTTTCCATTCCTTAATTGGAGCCGCGAAGTTTCTGCTACTTTACCAACAACCAAATTTTATGATACATCTAAAATGAGTAAAATGAGTCGAAATTAACGAGAAGTTACATATGCTGCTTTTTTCATATTCTAAGTCTTTGCTAATGACTTGCTTAACATGGTTGTTTCACACACGCATACACACAAGCGTACACATATCCGTATACCATTCGATCCAATCTGCTATTTTCTCGGCAGAACACTGTTCTTCCCCAAGATTTGTATGATAGAGACTAATGTAACTTAGTCTGCCGAGCTACCAACGACGAGTTGGCAAATGATCGGGATTCCTTGACCGGTTACCTTACCAAAACTTGAGAGTTCAGTTGGTGCAACAATTTACTAATAGCTAATGGTAGAATTGGGAAGGGCTTTAGTGTGAAGGTAATACAAACAGCTTGGTTCACCGATTCCTTTTTCCACGGCGATGACCATCGCGCCGGATAGATAGATAGATAGATAGATAGATAGATAGATAGATAGATAGATAGATAGATATGTGTATGTGTGTGTATATATGTATAATCTTCACTGTAAAGGTGAGAAGCAGAGACGACCCTAGTCATTTTTAGTTTCTTGAAGAGGATCAATGAAATCTGAAACACGTATAGAGCACAAATACATGAAATAAAAACTTAAAATATCAAATTCAAATTTATTTGCAGACTTATTCAATTTAATATATATATATATATATATATATATATATATATATATATAATTAAAAACGTTATGTAATCACCTTTCATGTAAAACTTTTTCGTTTTATTATTCCAGATGATTATTTATTCGGCTTTATGCTTACATATCTATATACGTACGAGGTGCATACGATAAGTTTCAAGACTTTTTTCGTATGGGCACTTTTATTGATATTATACTCATGAAACTCTAGTCCCCTTCGATGTAATCTCCTCCGGCTGCAATGCACTTGTTTTACCGTTCCAACAGCTTCTCGAAAGCCCCATGGAAGTCCTCTTGTGTGAGCATGTCAATGATCTTCGTAACAGCCCCTTTCATCTCCTCAGTTGTCTCATAGCGACAGTCTCTGAGCTTAGGGAATAACCAAAAGTCACAAGGAGCAAGGTTTGGACTATAGGGAGGCTGAGAAACTGTCTTGATGTACATCTTGGTCAAATAGTCTGTGATAAGGATGGAGTTGTGGACTGGTGCATTGTCCTGGTGGAAATGCCACTGACCCAATTTGAAGAGTGCTGGCCTCTTCCGACGGAATCTCTTCCAGAACTTCCTTAAAACCTCAACATAGTAACCCTAACCCTAACCCTTTAGCCAATCAACTCTGGTGTATTGACTTCCTTACTCCTCCCACACCTCTCATCATTCTTCACAGACTCCCTGCCTTCCTTGAATCTCTTATGCCACTCAAAAACCGATGCTCGATTCAGGCAGGATGCTCCAAAAGCAGTCTGAAGCATTTCATACGATTCTTTGGCTTTTTTTCCAGGTTTAAAATAGAATTTTATGCACATCGTTCTTCTAAAGTGTCAGATTGCATTTTTGAAATTCACCAGCTGTGACAATCAGGCTTTAGTAGGGTGTATTCCAATTCCTGCTGTAGCTGTTCATTAGGATCTGAAATCATAAAAATTTGTCAGTCATCTCTTAAGATGTATAGCAGTAATATACTGAATTTTCAAGCGTCTACGACAATTTTAAATACCCATACGACAAAAGTCTGGAAACTTATCGTATGCACCTCATACGTATGTGCGACCGATTATAATTGATATTTCTTATCGATCATAATCTATATTTCTTTCTTTTTGTCTAATAGACTATAACATTATCATTGCTGATTTATGTTTAACACTTTTATTCAAAGTGAATAATTGTGTCAAACATGAAACACCTCACATGAGATATTAAATAAGAATGAAAATTAAGAATTAAAAATACATAGAATATAATTAGTTATTATTATTTTACTCCTTGTGAGTCTTTCACGCCAACTCTAAGCAGTACTTTTTTCAAAGGAGTTTTAATTAACATCAAGTTTCATCATATCTCTAGAATTCTTCAAAGTATTCCAGCTAATTTTAGCAGTTTTATGCCCCGAATAGTCTAGATTCTTCTTATGATCACCATTTCATCTTTTCAATTTTCCAAATTATTTGAGACTGTTCCAAGGGCTCTAACTTCGATTGGTATCACTATCACCTTCATGTTTCACAACTATTTATGGTTCGTACATATTCCAGTTGTCAGTATGGTTAAACATCAGTCTCTTGCGCAATTCCCAGTGAGCCGCCTCACCCATCCATTATAATTATCATTATTCAAATCACGCTGACAGCATGGATGTTCCTGACTCTGTGTGTGTGTGTGTGTGTGTGTGTGTGTGTGTCTCTCTCTCTCTCTCTCTCTCTCTCTCTCTCTCTCTCTCTCTACATCCTGTGTTTCCACGGGGCTAATGTAGATAAGTTCTTGCTGGTCAACCAACACTGGCTCGTCAATGTCTAGGGGTGCATAGAAAAACGTCACTTATGAGTTCGTCCGTGCTTCTCCAACAGGATCAAGTCTTCTTCGTCTTACTTGGATGGCTTTTGAGATTGGAGTAAGTGGCCAAACAGCTGTTGTTTCGAGGGGTGTTGCTTCCATGATTTGTTCGATATAGCTCGTAATATTCTTGTGTAGTTCCAATCTAGCTTTACAGGGTGCAGAAGCAAAATATGGAATAATCTTTAAAATGTTTTTTTTACTCTGATTAATTTAATATTTGTCGTAAAAATAACGCGATAAATCTAAATTTTCATGATTAACTCTTTTATTCAAGTACTTTTCCATTTAAATTCAGCCCAGTCTGAGTGAGCAAGAAAAGAAACAAAAAAGAATCTATGTTTTGCTTAACGCCGAAACTAAGCCAAAAAGATTTCCGTAATAATTGGAGTTTCTTTATGACCTCCTTCAAGCCCAAACCTTAACTCCCTTGATTATGCTGTATAGGGCGTTTTAGAAAAGAAAACAAATGCAACTCCCTATCCAAATATTGGTTCGCTTAAGACTGCAACTGAGGAGGAATAAAATAAAATGTATGAAGAATTTATTTTGAAGGTATGCAAATCGTTTCGAATGTGTATTGATACAATAATTGAAAAAAAATGGTAGCTTTATGCAGTAAATTTGCCGTTTTGCGTCTTTCTCCGTATTTTGTGGTTTATTTTTTTAAATTAATCTTATTTTATCATAGAGTCGTTTATTATTATAATAGAATATTCCTAATTTTGTTTCTGCACCTTGTATTATTATTATGATTATAATTTTACTCCTGGTGAGTTTTTCTACTAATTAATTGTTATAACATGGGTACTAAATTGCAATAATCAATGATAATAATTGTAAAACATGGGTATTAAACTGTAATAATTCTTAAGATTAATTGTAATAACCTGGGTATTAAATGGTAATAATTCATGACAAATGAATCTCATTCTCCCATCAAAATCAATCAATGATGCAATGGATGAATATTAGGTGTCTTCTGCGTTTTGTTCATCTGTTATATACTCATCTACATGTTCATGCAGAAATATACATATATATGCAGGATACATACCGACGCAATGATAGCAGACGCAGGAAGGAAGACTTCTTTATAAAAATATTTACCTCTCACTTTATTGCAAGGGTTCGAAAAGGGTTACTCAAGGTTTGCGTGTGAGAGGGATCTGGACACCGAACATAAACTGTAATATTTTGACCCCACTGTTATGGCCGTCAGCGTTGTGTCTTTCTCGTTCTCCAGGGCTGCTCAACCGGAGGTCCAGAGGCCACTCTGCTGGGTGATGACTTTCTTTACGGCATCTTATCGACATCTTCTCCGGACCTCAACTCATCAGGGCCCAAAGGCCCCTTCGGCCTGATGTGGCTTTCCCAACCACATCTCGTCTATCTCCGTCCGTTCTCCAACTGAACTGCCTGCAACTCCACTGGCTCGTCGAACTCAACTGAGTTATATAATCGTTCGACGCCCACTCGATCTTTGAAATCGAATGTTTAAACGTCATCAAGCGGAAATAACTGTCATGCAGTTCAGAGGTCATTCTCTTCCGGTGCATCACTCTGTAATGGCACAGTGGGACCTTCACCTTGTCCCATATTATCAGCCTTAATCCGCCTACGCGATCTCTTTCGATTACTGGCCATTGGAATGTGTCACTTCCTTCCGGTGCATCACCTGAGAATAGCATTTTTGGGCCGGGTCGAAGGTCAAAATATTACACATCTGCTAATCTGAAAATAAAGATTTGTCTATGAAAACTTGGCATTTGCTTTGCCTTCAAGTATCCATACATAAATGGTTTTTCGCTGGAATCGGAGCAACAGGAACTCTTCTCAGGCTTCTAAGCTTCTAAAAATCCAACACTTTTCTACTAGTACTGTCATCTGGATAATTTCAATATTTCTTTTAATCTTTAATTCTTCCAGACACTTTTCCAAATTCTTGAGGACTGTTCCAAAAAAATCCAAATACAATTGGTATCAATGTCACCTTCATATTCTACAACTTTTTTTCTGTTCTTTGGCAAGGTCCGTGTATTTGTTCAGTTGCTTGATTTTTTTAACTTCTACTCTGTGGTTCACTGGAATGGCAAAACCCACTAGATCACAAGTTGTGTTCTTCTTGTAAATTAACACAACGTCTGGTCTTCTGCTGGGACTGGGTGATCCATACGTATCTCAGAGTCTAAGAGAACTTTATGAGTTTCATTTTTCTGGACAGATTCTGGTTTCTGCATATACCATTTGTCAGCACGGTGAAATTTGCGTTTCTTGCACAATTCCGTGTGGATCATCTTTTCCACCCAGTCATAGCAGTTGTTGAATTCCTTTTTTGCCAGTTTGTTACATTCCCTTGTTACGTGATTAACGTTTTCATCTTTATGATCACTAACCTATACTTGTAATTCTATTACGTGTTATCAAATTTTACTTCGATATATTTCAGCAATGGTATTACTTTACACAGTGATTAATAGAGGTTCGGTGTGTCTGTTTAATTTTCTCCCTTTGTTACTCTAAGTTATCTCATGTACAATGTCCAAAGTTTGTCACTTAACGCATATAGTTCTTTTTGTTCACATTCCTGTTTTTTTTTCTTTCTTTTTTTTTTCTCCTGTTATTGCTGTCAATGGCTGTTGTAATCAATCTCTCTTTTTTCTTGTTTATATATGCTTCAAGTGCTTGTATTGCTCCGTCCACGCAGTCCAAAATGCTTGTCAGTACTCTTCCTCCTTCTTTTCCAGTCACATAGAGTCTTTCGATGTCATCTCTTCGATGTAAGGCCTTCATAGTCATCAATTTCCTTGTTCTGTTGTCTATATTTCTGGTGTCCATTTCTAATATTCCCATATTATTATAGCTTTTGTTTTTTGTTTTTGTCTTCGTTTTTCATTTATTTATTTACTTATTTATTTTTCTTAATACTAAGAACTCTACCTAAAATTAGTTCGATCGGGGAATTACTGCTGCTCATCTATAAGGGTGGCTTCAATGGATGAGAATAAAAAAAAGCCAACGAAAGATAACCATGACCCACACTCAAACCACTTGTCCAAACTGCATCGCTCTTCGCGCGGGTAAAAAAAGGGGCACGTCCTGCTGAGGTTGGAGCCCTGGACACAGTGTTCGAAAAAACAGCTACAGAGTTCAATCAAAAATTACTAAAATGCAAAAAAAAAAAAAAAAACAATACAAATAGCGACTTTCAACGTTAGACCCTTAAATAAAATAGGACAATAACCGGAGCTAACTGCATCGGCCATAGAACATAACATAGATATAATATGCATTCAAGAGCAAAGATACACATATAGCGAGGATATTAAATATTATGATTCTGGTAATGAATGGATGCTAGCCACTGCATCAGCATGGAAAAATTCTGTCCAGGCTACGATAGGAGGTGTAAGTATGCTTATAGGACCACGAGCCCTAAAATCACTAAATAGCATAGAGAAAATACAACCTAGGATGATAGTAGCCACTTTCAATGGCAACCCCAGAGCAACAACAATCTCCTGCTACAACCCTACCAATGTTAGTGAAGAAACTGAACTCATCGCCTTCTATGATGAGTTATCCTCACTTGTTCGCAGGATCCCGAAACTCAACGTTCTCGTCATTGGCGGAGACATGAATGCCCAAATTGGCAAAAGCCGAAACCATAAATTCAGCCTACACAACTCTTCAAACAAAAATGGACAACATCTAGCAGATTTCACGATAGAAAATAGATTAACATGCCTCAATACAAGCTTTCAAAAAAGGGAAGGAAAACTTTGGACCTACACATACCCAAACAATACCAAAGCACAGATAGACTACGTATTAATAAACAAGAAATGGAATAATAGTGCATTAAATTGCGAAGCTTACCCCTCATTCGAGGGTGTGTCCACCGATCACTGAATTGTCACGGCAAAAAATACGACTGAGCCTACGAAAGAATGACAACCGAACAACGACCACCAAACACTATGACTGGGCCCAGCTGAATAACGAAAATATTAGAGAAATATACGTTAGCACTAAGAAACAAATACGAGGCTCTACAAGAACAGATAGAAACACCTATTCCGAATGAAGAATATGAGAATTTTGTCAACGCCCACTTGAAAGCGGCAGTGGAATTCATTCCAACTAAACAAAGAAGAAAATATAGAGTCCCACGGGAGACATTAGCAGATAGAGAAAAGCGTGCAGACGTGAAAACTGCCTCCAAATGCAACAAGAAGAACCCAACCAATACCAATTCCCTGAAACTTAAAATGGTACAAAATGAATTAGCTAACATATACTTAAAAGAACAGACAGAATACATACAAAATCAGGTCGATAAGATTAGAGACTCGGTTGAAGATAGACTATCTAGGATAGCGTGGCAAACGATAAACGAAGGGAGCAGATGGAAGAGCACCGTCAAAGCTAAACTGAAAGCTACCAGCCAACAAGATCAAATACACCTGTGGAAACAACATTTCGAGAATTTACTCGGAAACCCTCCGGAAGTTACTCAAAAACCAATCACGAGAATTATAAGTAAGCAATTAGACATCAAACTAGGACCGTTTACTCAAGAAGAACTCAACTCGGTACGGAGAAAAATTAAAAATAGAAAGGCAGCAGGGCTCGATGAAATACCCTCAGAAGTGAGGAGACCAGAAAATTCGACGACATACTGCTCAGACACTGTAATGCCGTATATAATTAAAATCCAATTGACAGATAGATGAAGGGATGCATCCTCCCCTTCCCTAAAAAGGGCGACCTCGGATTAGCCAAGAACTACCGAGGTATAACTCTTACGTCCATAGCGGCCAAGATATACAATGCCCTACTATGCAACCGCATAGAACCCAAAATTGACAACATGCTTAGGAAGAACCAAAATGGCTTCTGGAGAAATAAATCCACGACCTCACAAATTCTGACAATCAATCGAATTCTTGAAGGTGTACACTCAAAAAACCTAGAAGCAACAATATTATTTGTCGACTTTATTAAGGCCATTGACTCCATTCACAGAGGAAAGATGGAGCAAACCCTTCTCGCATACGGCCAACCAGAAGAAACAGTCGCAGCCTTAATGATGTTCTATAGAAACAGCAAGGTAGTTGATTTGGCATCACTTGTGTGCGATATGAACTGATGGCTCAGTTGTAGTGTTTCGGCACTGTAATCTGTGGTCGCTGGTTCGATCTCTAGTGGTGGAGATTACGATATACACTGCTGATGCGACCTAATAAGGTCGAAACAGCTGTCCAGTGTTCCCGTATATCGTGCGTAGGTGTTCGGCGGGTTTTCTGGTCATGGTAATTCAATTCACAATGTTAATTCCTCTACTTAAAAAAATAAAAAAATATGTACACCAAGGTAAAAGTCAGTTCTCCGGATGGAGACACAGACTACTTTGACATTCTAGCAGGTGCACTTCAAGGAGACACATTAACCCCAAACCTCTTTATCATATGTCTAGACTACGTGCTTAGAATATCTGTTAATAAAATCAGAGAAAACAGTTTCAAGCTAACAAAAGAAAGAAGCAAAAGGTATCCCGCTAAAACAATTACCGACGCTGACTACGCCGGTGATATAGTACTTCTGGCAAATGCACCCGCACAAGCTGAAACCCTGATACATAGTCTGGAACGAGCCGCTGCAGGTATCGGCCTCCATGTCAATGCACACAAGACAGAATATATGTGTTTCAATCAAACAGGCAACATCTCCACACTAAACGGTTGCGCTCTGAAACTAGTTGACAAGTTAACCTACCAAGGGAGCAGTGTCTCATCAACCGAGACAGACATCGACACACGAATTACAAAGGCATGGACAGCTATCGATAGGCTATCGGTCATATAGAAGTCAGACCTGACTGATAAAATGAAGCGCAGTTTCTTCCAAGCAGCGGTAGTATCGATACTGCTATATGGATGCACCACGTGGACGCTAACAAAACGTATAGAGAAAAAACTTGACGGCAATTACACAAGAATGCTGCGGGCAATATTGAACAAGTCCTGGAGACAGTACCCCACAAAACAGCAACTGTACAGCCACCTACCTCTCGTCACGAAAACTATCAAAATTAGACGAACAAGACATGCGGGACGCAGTTGGAGAAGTAGGGATGAGCTCGTAAGTGATGTACTCCTGTGGACCACTTTACAGGGACGAGCAAAGGCAGGACGTCCAACTCGAACATACATACAGCAGCTCTGTGCAGATACTGGATGTAGCCCAGAAGACCAGTCAAAAGCAATGGGCGATTGGGAGGTTTGGCGAGAGAGGATCAGAAATATCCGTGCTGATAGCACGACATGATATATATATATATATATATATATATATATATATATATATAGTAGAGGTTTATGGTTATCTCTAACTCACTTAGTGAGATGATAGTGGACTAAATTTGGCGGTATTATTAAATAGTGCTCAAAATCAATGATAGAGCTTATATATATATATATATATATATATATGGTAGTGTCTGTGATCCTGGGTTTCATGCTTTACGTATTCGTCCGACAGAGTAAAAGATTTTTAAAAAAAGACCGATTAATATGGTTCATCGGTGTTTTTTTTTTAATCTTTTACTCTGAAACCTAGGGTCTAGACACTACCATGTAATAAGCACACACACACACACACACATATATATATATATATATATATATATATATATATATATATATATAAAGAAGTCTATATTAGCATTTTTGTTGTACTTGGTCCTAGTTTTTAAATGCAATCAAGGAACTCAGTTCAGTTTCTATTCAGGGAATCTTTCTTCACTTTAGCGATAATATCATGAGAGTAGGAATGAATCCAGTTTTTTCTTCAGATTTGTCCTTTAACCAGTGATCTTATTATGAGAGTATCAAATTGTAATAATTCATGGCAAATAAATCTCATCCTTCAATCAATACCAATCAACGATGGAATTGACGAACATTTGGTGTCTGCTACGTTGCATTCTTCCAGTGATCTGAAAATAAAAAATTGTCAATGAAAACTTGACATTTGCTTTGTCTATCAAAATCCGACATGCGCAGTTGGATAATTAGCACGTACATTCGTCAACAAATAGGTCAGTAACCTGCGTATTTTTAAAGAATTTTTTCTTGCTATATAGCCAGATGATATGAGTGGTAGGAGAGAGGTGATTTGCGTAATAATGATAATGAAGCGGGGGAAGTTTTCAGTTCTTAATGAAGGCAAATAAGAACGCGGAGAATAACGTAAACTGCCGCTTACATTAGAGATTTTGTCGTAGATAATTCGGATAAAATAAGTTAATGGAATTCTTCTAATGGCGATCATTATCAATATGGCAAAGAGATGAATGGCACTTTTCTGGCCACTTCAAAGGGTAACGGGTTGAAGAAGAACAGCAATAAAAGAGAAAAGATGGGATATTAAAATGAAGTTATTTTAGTTTTTATGTAATGTCCTTGCAGGGTTGTATCTGTCTGGTCGGACTCCTGTCATAATCCAAATGTCATAATGAATTTATTCATGTAAAAACAGGGTTTAACACATCAAAAATAAATAAGAATTAACTGGATTTAGGTTAAAGAAACGCTGCCTTTTTAAAAAGTTAGTGGAAGAAAGAAGGAAAATTTGTCACAGAAAGAAAGAAAGAAAGAAAGAAAGAAAGAATAATTGAGAATTTTGTTTGTTAGTGACTGAGTGAGTGGATGGGTTAGTCTTTTTTTAGAGTGATTTAGTTTGTATTTCTTTTTTCAAGTTTAGGAAAAGATCCGATAATTTTATCACAACTCGTGAGTTTTTCTCACCAGGTTTAGATGGTGGTCTTTCACTAAAGTCTGAATCATAGAAAGTCTCCTCGGGCTTCCTGAACTCTTCCCAGTATTCAAACCGATCTTAATGATGCAGTAGTCTGAATGGTCATGATCTTCCTCTAATTTCTAGTTGGATTTGTCCTTTTACAAGCCTTTTGAGACTAAGTACTTGTCTCTCTTACCGTTTTCTTTGATTTTCACCCTATGATCCACAATGACGGCAAAGTCCACTATTTGACTTTTTTTGTTAATTATCTCTTGGTCTGGTCTTTGGTGGTCTGTTTGCATCTCAAAATCCCCAAAAGTTGTGTGTCTCGTCCTTCAGGACTGATTCTGATGTGAGCATATAACATTTGGTAGTATGGTCAAACTTCAATTTCTTGCACAATTCACAATGGATCACCTTGCCCATCCAGTCATGTCTAGTCTTATACTTTTTTGTGCTAGTTTGCTGCATTCGCTTATTATGTGATTAATCGTTTTTCTTTCAATAAACAACCTGCACTTCCAATACTTTTGTGTCTAATCTATTTTCGCTTTAATATGGTTGTTTTTATTACTATTACTCCTTGAGAGTTTTTCACATCAGCGTAAGCTGATGGTCTTTCACTGGAGATTGAGTGACAGCAAGTCTCCTCAATTCTTCAGGACTCTTCTCAGTATTCTGGCCGATCTCAATAATGCAGTATTTTGGATGGTCGCCACTCGCCCTCTTATTTCCAAGTCCTCCTGTCCCTTTACCAATCCTTCGTTGACTGTATCAAGAGCACCAATTACAATTGGTATAATCGTCACTTTCATATTCCACAATTTTTTTCAGTCCCCTAGCAAGATCCACGTTTTAATCCGTCTTTTCACTTTCTTTATTTTTTATTCTGTGGCCAGCCGACACAGCAAAGTCCTCAATTTTGCAAGTTCTCTTTTTCTTTTCCTTTTCTTTCTTTTTTTTTTTTTTTTTTTTTTTTTTTTGTTAATTATTATAAGGTCTGGTCGTCTGGCTGAGACTAGGAGATCCGTTTGTATCTCAAAATTCCAGAGGAGTTTGTGTGTCTCATTTTCCTGGACAGATGCTGGGTTGTGCATATACCATTTGTTCATATGGTCGAATCTAAATTTCTTGTACAACTCCCAGTGGATCACCTTGCCGACCCAGTTGTGTCTAGTCTTATACTCCTTCTGTGCTAATTTGCTGCATTATGTGATTGATCGTTTCGTCTTTATCTGCACATAACCTACATTTGCTGTATTGCTGCGACATATCTATTCTTGATTTGATATGGTTGATCCTCATGGCGTTGTTTTGTGCTGCTACAAGAAGAGATTCGGTTTCTCTCTTAAAGTTTCCCTTTCTTAGCAACATCTACGTTCTCTCGTGTAAAATGCCACTTGTTAGTCGCCTAAAACGCCCATAAGGTTATTATTATTAATGGTTAGAGTGTTTGCCAATGGCCCGGGAGACCTGGATTCAATCCCAGGTCGAGTCATACCAAAGACTCAAAAACTGGTACTTGATGCCTCCTTGCTTAACACTCAGCATTATAAGGTACGATCAAGGGTAAAGTCAGTCAATCCCGGGAAAGGAGAGGCGCCCTCCTCTACACATTGGTGCAGTAGGTATCGAAAAGAGAGCCTTCGAGTCACCCTCGAATACGGTGACCAACAACAACATTAGAGTTTTTCACATCATCGTTAACTGATGGTCTTTCACTGGAGTTTAAGTGACAGCAAGTTTCCTCAAGTCTTCAGGACTCTTCTCTGTATTCTGGCCGTTCTCAATAATGTAGTAATTTGGGTGGTCTCCATTCATGTGCCAACTTCCATGTCCTCCAGTCCCTTTAATAATCCTTTAGTTACTTTTCCAAACGCACCAATTACAATTGATATAATTGTCACCTACATGTTCCTTAGTTTATTCAATTCCCTAGCAAGGTCGAGGTACTTATCCTTTTCATATTCTTTCAGTTTTATTCTGTGGTCAGCCGGGACTGCAAAGTCGACAATTTTGCAAGTTCTCTATTTTTGTTGATTATTATTATTATTATTATTATTATTATTATTATTATTATTATTATTCCTACCAAGATTTTCATTCACTGGAGTTTGAGTGACAGAAAGTCTCTTCAGCTCTCCATAGCTCTTCTCAATGTGTTCGCCGATATAAACAGTTTTGCGCTTTGGTCAGTCTCAATTCTTTGGTTCATCTCAATTCTTCCTCGGATTTCCAGTTTCTCTATTCTCTTTTCCATGGTTTTCGCAACCGTTCGAAAGACTCAACCGACGATTGATTCTACAGCCACTTTCATATGCAACAACTTTTTAACTTCATGACAGTCTAGGTATTTATCCCGTTTTTCGCTTTCTTTTAATTGTGATTTCTTTTTTCCTAAACTGAACAAGAAAATAACTCATTAAATGACTTTTTCTTTAGCTCACTCACTCATTCACTTTCTTTCTTTCTTTCTTTCTAGAAAGGGAAGCGAAAAATTAGATCGATACCAAGACCTTACTAAAGAGATGAAAAGTTATGATACTTAAAGGTGACAGTGACACTACACAAATTTCAAGTTCTAAGGGTCAAAGCAAAAAAGTCCGAAAAACAAATGTTTGCAGATCATTATTAGTGAGTTCGATTTTCACTGGCTGCTCTTTGCTTTTGACCTTGTGCCAAACTAAACTAAGCTTACTTAATGACATATAGTGTCTATAGTAATAGAAATTAAGTAGATGCCACTGGCTTTCTTTTTATGATGATTAAAATTTAGTTTTGGATATAGCGTCAATACTTGGTAAAATGTCTACTGCAATACCTCATATTCGTGATGATGATTGCCTTACCAATATCACCCGTCATCATCGTCATCGTCCTTGTTCTGAGTGGCTGCTGCCAAAAATATACAGATGCCAGGAATTCTCACATCCTCACAAAGAAAAGCAAAGCACCAAATAAACAGCAAAGATTATAAGCAACAGAAATTCCTAGAATAGCAAGAAGAGATTTATTATTCTTATCTCTTTCATTATTGTTAAGCCTTCTTTTTTTTTTCTTTCTTATTATTTTTAATTTTTTGCTTGTTTGTTTGCTTTTGTTGTTTTATTTTATTTTGTTTTGTTTTGTTTTTTAAGTGGTAAGTATTGCTACTGAATGATTTCAAAATATTCTAAACTATGGCCGAAATTTACTTGGTCACTTCAAGTGTTTAGTAACGTCATTTCTGATGAATATTAACACTAGCGAAGGTAGGGTTAGGGTTTTTCATTGCGCAGAAACGCTAAATACTTGGCAACGATTTTGCTTCTCTTTTATGAAGGAACTGATGCCAACGCGTAATTAAGCATTTTGTTTATTTATTTATTTTATTGTTTTCGCGTTAATCAGGTAAAAAAAACATTAAATGAATGTCTGATCTCAACTGATTCCATTTTTTCTTATCTTTTTGCCTCCATTTTCACAATGAATGACATTGAATTAATTTACCTTATTAAAAGGATTTATCACGCGACTTTTCTATTGTATTTGCTAAATAATTCTCGCCTTGAATCACGAAAATATTTACGAAGAGACTGACTGGTTTGATTATTTGGTTCAATGGCATTCAACCCTGGTGTATTATTCAATACCAAATCTTGTTTATATATATATATATATATATATATATATATATATATATATATATATAGGGTGAGTTCTCTTGGCTAATGTACAGGACTGTGAGATCGCAGTATATATATATATATATATATATGTGTGTGTGTGTGTGTGTGTGTGTGTGTGTGTGTGTGTGTGTGTGTGTGTATTTATTTTATCATAATATACATATATATATATATATATATATATAAGTTATTGGTACATATATATATACTATGATCTCGAAGTCCAGCACTTTAAGCATTACGCCAAGGGAACTAACCCGATACACACACACACACACACACACACACACATACATACACATACACACACACACACACACACATACATATATATATATATATATATATATATATAGTTGCAAGATAATAATTTTTAGTTAACTGTATTTTTAAACAAGTTAGAGCATATTTGTTTGCACACTGTCAAATGGTTTTAAGTATTTTTATCTAACACTATTTTATTTAATATTAATCATTTTTGTCCACAGTTGAATGATTTCAAGTATTGGTATCAAATACTTATAAATCTATTTGATAGCAATCAATTGCCTTTACTCAGTTCAATGATTTCTGCTGTAGATAACACTGACTGCTACCCTACAGAGAAGCAAGACCCTACCCCTACGAGTGTCCTAATATGACACCAAACTATCTGATGGTGAGGCTCCAATCTTGGAGCTCAGGAAAATGGGGAGTATACTTCATTGCCATTACTCCCAGGTCCACTCTGACCTGCCGTGGTAATTCCTGTTAGGGTCCCATTGATGCATCAAATAGAACTGTTTAAGAACTGTGTGAAAACAAATAACTGATATTGAACTGAATTGTGAGTGTTACATAACGATGCCGGAAACCATTTAACCGCGTACGAAAAGTGAATTATTGGTATTACATTAGTATACTTGAAACTATTTGACTACAAATAATATATATATATATATATATGTGTGTGTGTGTGTGTGTGTGCAAACAGGATTTGGCATTAAATAACCAACAAGGGTAGATATGCCAGAAAACCCAACCAACCTAACCTAACCTTAAATGGCTTCAAATATTGTAATCTCAGTGAAATTGTCCCTTCGCTAACACCTTCGGGCACCTTTAAGATAAAATATTCTTCAGCCCCCTGTCGACAGGTTTTTAGACTGACTGGCACTTCTGCTTATCTATGGTTGAGTGTGGTGTAGTTGTTATTGTCATAAAAAGGTAGTCCTGGCGTCCCCAGTTTGAATTCTGGACAAAGCTGTTTGCGTTTCCTTTTGCGCTAATGCCCTTTGGATTGGCATGAATATGACTCTCCTTATCCCTGCAATAGGTAAATTGCAAGGCAGACCGGGCTCCTTAACCTTCGCATGACACCCAATCTAAGAGAAGAAAAACTATAATTTCAAACCAAACTAAAAAAAAGAAATAAGACTCTGAATTCAGACTAGCCTAGGAGAAGAAAAAATCTGAATAGGTTCTGGAGCTCTTTGAACAGTGGAATGACTGCTTGATTGCCCTTACTTCTTGGTCAACTCTGACCAGAAGTGGTAGTTCCTGTTAACATCCAATCTATGGGTTTTGAAGATAATTATTGTTAAATGAGACCTCTTGAAACTATAACTGTGAGCTTTTCCAACCACTAACGCTCGTGAATTTTCACTGGAACCTGAGGGACAACAAATCTCTTCATATCTCTCTTTCGTCAAGATTCTTTATCTAATTTTCAATTCCTCCAGTTTTTTTTCTGAATCTTTGATGATAATTATTTTAGTCCCAGTGAGTTTTTCACGATGGCGTTAGCTGGAGCCTCGGTAACACCAAGTCTCCTCAGGTCCCCAGCACTCTTCTCAGTATTCTAGCTGTTACGGTAATTTACCCCAAAACGCCTGAACTCTCCTAGCTATAAATAGCAGCAAGTACTGCTCTTAGGCGGAAGGCAATATTCCAGATATTCGAGCAGACAGCCTTGGCAATCGAATCGAAACAGTCTCGCTGGTAACCCTCTCATTTGTATGTATTGTATTACTTTTCTTTATTAATATATTTTTTTAACCCAATTCCTTTCTTGTATCTTTTTTATGGCCCCTAACAAGACCACAACACTAGCCGACCTTAACAATGCCGTGGTCTGGATGATCTTGATTCTTCCTCTAATATCCGGTTCCAAATCTTTGGGAACCGTTCCAAGAGCTCCAGCCACGATTGGTATCATCGTCAATTTCATGTTCAACAGTTTTTGTTTTGTTTTTTGTTTTTTTCAGTTCTATGTAAGCCCACCAGATCGACAAAATCCACTAGGCAACACGTTCTTTTTTATTTTCTTTTTTCTTTTCTTTTTTTCTTGTTAATCAACTATAGGCTTGTTTATTGGGCTGGGATTAGGGGATCTGCTTACATCCCCGAGAATTTCATGCATCTCATTCTTTTGGGTGGATTATGGTTTGTGCATATACCATTTGATAGTATTATCAAATTTTAATTTCTTGCACAATTCCTATTAGATCGCCTTTACCACCAAGTCGTGACTAGTCTTATACCCTTTTGAGGCTAGTTTGCTGCATTCACTTATTTACCGTTTCATCTTTCATCCCGATCTTAATAAGGCTTTAGTTTGGATAATCTCCACTTATTCTCTTATTTCCAAGTCTTGCAATCCCTTTACCAAGCCTTTTGGGGTTGTTCCAAGATCATCAGTTATAACTGGCATCACCTTCACCTTCATGTTCCATAGTTTGTTTTTTGTTTTAGTTTTCTAGCAATGTCTTGGTACTTATCTCTCTTTTTGTTTTTTCAGTTTTACTCTGTGGTCAGCCGGAACAACAAAGTTCACTATTCATCAGGTTCTCTCTTTTTTTCTATTTAAAACATAACTATGCAAGTGAATGAGTATTCCTAATTAGGAATAATAGAATGACCTCGGCATAAGATGACACGACTAGTGTTGACATGCCGTAAACCAACCAACCAACCAACCAACCAATCAACTAACCAACTAACAATTCGGGATGAATTCCACCTATGAATTTGTATCTGGGAAAACCTCTATGGCTGGTAACAAATAGTCTTAATCTATCGAGCTGGCAATTTATGAGTAGAAATTAGGGTGATGAATTTCAAATGCGCAGTTCTGTGCTCAAATCAAGTACATATAACCATTCTCAAAATAATCCAGTTGACTCTTTAATTGTGGGTGAATCTTTGTGGCATCGTAGCTAACATACTTGACCTTGCAGTAAACAAGTTCGAATTCCAGTCGAGAAATTACGTTCTCTTTCGGACTAATGCTATTGGAAAAGATATAAAGTTTCTTATTTCTTCAATCTAGGTTTTAAAAGTACCTCTACTGTATCTTTTAAATAGATGTCTTTTGTATTAGATAACTCACGAAGGTTGATATGCCATTAAACAAAGAAGCCAAACCAATCTTCGAGGGTGGGGATTGTACGAACTTTGAAATTGTTTTTTCTTTCAAAATGTGAACGAATTATCACCGTCTCGTCACTCGGCGGAAAAGTTAAAACCCTGTAACTTTAATTGTATCCGCCAGGAAAGAAAATGTTTATACATATATATATATATATAAGCTTCCAATTTTATTTTATCTCGACTTTTTGGAGAAACATGTAGCAACCTGCTGAGTGAAGAGAGTGCTGTCATCCCCCAACCCATACATTTACATGGGTGATTTAGATACTGAAGACCTTTCGTTCTCCTTTTTTTTCTTTTTTCTCCTTTTTATGACATTGAATCCTGTCATAGGTGGCCACCCACAGACTTGGACGTCTCGCTGCGTCGAGGCAATAAAAAAAAAAGCAAAAACTTACAATTCTTTTTTTTCTCGAAGACACTCGAAGCGCCTGAGTCATTTCCTCGCTACAAAGAATTTGTCAGACTGGTTAAGAAAAATAAAAAAATAAAAATAAAAAAGATAAAGAAATTGAATATCGCTCGAGGATTCTATTTTAAATTCTCAAACCGTCGAGTCCATCTTTTTGTTCAAAACGAAAATAAACTATACATCATCATCATCATCAAGGCATGCTAACAACATGAATTCCTCCATATCTCTTTCTCTCTCTCTCTCTCTCTCTCTCTCTCTCTCTACATCCACTCTCTCTCTATCCGCCCCCCTCTGCCATCGCTCTTGGTAAGTTCTCTAAACGGCATCCAGTGTCCGTACAAAATTGATCATTGTTAGTTTTTGCTGGTTGGCCAATACTGGTGTGTCGATATGTAGGAGCCAATAAACAAGAGTCGCTTATTAGTTCGCTCTTCCTTCTCTAGTCGTTGGATGGTTTGTTGCGAGGTAAGTGACTCTACAGTTGCTGTTTTATAGGGTGCTGCTACCAGGACTTGTTCAAAACTGCATGCAACATCCTTGTGTAGTTTCCATCTAGATTTTTTTAGGAGGTGCCCGTGGTGTAATGGATATCGTCGTAGGAATTGGACACGGCGACACGAGTTGAAATCCTGGACTGATTGCATTTCACATAGCACTAATACCCTTGGGAAAGGTATGAATCCAATTATTCTCCCTCCAGCTATGGGTAAATAGTAGGGCAGACTAGGTTCTTCAGCCTTGGTGCGGCAACTAGTCTAGGAGAAGGAAAAACTCTGAATTCAAACCTGTTAAACTCCGCTTAAAAAATTGACCTTGTGTCATATCCTGCCCGAGCGGAGGGGTTGGGTAAATATGATCTAGATTTTTCTCCTGGCGCCAAAGTGATCCAACCATATAGTTGTACTATCACTACGAAAACTTGAATGAATTCCCGTCTAATTTTTTTCTGAGAGATCAGATTTCCACATGGTCGTTAACCAGTCAATAGCAGTCCATACTTCACCAACGCAAATGTTGGGATTGCTTTGATTTGAGGAGATATTGCTACCAAGGCATATAAATTGGTCTACTAATTATAAAGGCTCCTAAATAAGCTTGTTCTGACGGGATTTGTCAATAAGGTTTTGATAGGGGAGTTTGATCAAAGAACTAATATAAGATAAAGCATGAATATAGCTTAAGACAATTCGGCATTAATTATTTATTTTACTTACAATGACAAACCATTGTAGCGGGAGCTATTGTGGCAAGTAGTAAAGCGAGGCCGTGTACTAATGTAGTTGTCTAGGGGTACCGCATATTAAAGTGAGAAGAAACACAACTATGGAGACGAGACGTGTTTGAAAAAAAAAAGAAAAAATGTTCTCGTTTATGGTCGCTCGGGACATCGTTCGCTTGCTCATTCAGGAATATATAACGTGGGCATTCAATAAGATCCCAGACCTTTTTGTACAGGCATTTAAAATGGTCATAGACTTTTGAAAATTCAGTATGTTATTGCTATACATCTTATGTGATGACTGACCAATTTTGATGATTTCAGGTTTAAATGAACAGCTACAGCAGGTATTGGAATACACCCTACTAAAACCTGATTGTCTCAGCTGATGAATATTCAAAAATGCAATCTGACACTTTAGAAGAACGATATGCAATAAAATTCTGTTTTAAACTTGGAAAAAAAGCCAGAGAAACGTATGGAATGCTTCAGACTGCTTTTCGACCATGTTGCATGAATCGAGCATCAGTTTTTGAGTGGCATAAGAGATTCAAGGAAAGCAGGGAGTCTGTGAGGGATGATGAGAGGTGTGGGAGGAGTAAGGTCAATAGACCAGATTTGATTTGCCAAAGGGTTAGGGTTACTATGTTGAGGTTTTAAGGGAGTTCAGAAAGAGATTCCTTCGGAAGAGGCCAGCACTCTTCAAACCGGGTCAGTGGCATTTCCACCTGGAGAATATACCAGTCCACAACTCCATCCTTGTCACAGACTATTTGACCAAGATGTACATCAAGACAGTTCCTCAGCCTCCCTATAGTCCAGACCTTGCTCCCTGTGACTTTTGGTAATTCCCAAAGGTCAGAGGCTGTCGCTATGAGACAATTGAGGAGATGAAAGAAGATGTGACGAAGGTCATTGACACGCTCACACAAGAGGGCTTCCATGGAGCCTTCCAGAAGGTGTTGGAACGGCACAACAAGTGCATTGCAGCAGGAGGATATTACTTCGAAGGGGACTAGAGTTTCATGAGTATAATATCAATAAAAGTGCCCCTACGAAAAAAATTTGAAAACTTATCGTATGCACCTCGTATATATATATAATATATATGTATAAACAGGATTTGGCATTAAATGACCTACAATAGTTGATATGCCATAAAACCCAACCAAAACAAATCATATATATTTAATATATATGTATTAAAAGGATTTGGCTTTAAATTACCTACAATGGTTGATATGCCATAAAATCAAACCAAACCAAAACCAAACCAAAAGCCAGGCCGCTTATTATCATCATTCTAAATGATTGTCTTCCACCCGTCTCTGAATATAGAATATTCTTGATCGATTAAAGATATCTGTTTTTTTACTGGCCTAACGTTCGATTCGAGAAATAGGAATTACGGCAATGTTAACTCCTTTTAATTCGTTTTTTTTTTTTTTTTTTGTGGGTGGAATGAGCTGTCGGACAATGGGCAAGTGACAGAGGATCCGAAGCCCAGGTGGTTCAATTAGCAAAAGGCTCAATTTAGTGGCAAAAAAAGTCAATGTATTCTCGCTAAAATGTTTGATTACTTCAGGTCCCCGTTGCTCCATTAATGTAACCCGCTGAATATAATAGTTCTGCTTGGCTCTAGAAATAGTGGGGATTGACAGATTGATAATGTTTTAAATAAAACATATTATACAGTTGATAAAATATGACAATTGAAATTAAAACCAATAATAAAACACGAAAAGGAAATTAAAAATTAAAAATAACCTACAATTTCACTTCAGTCAAAAGTTAAACTTTTACAGCTAAAAAGAAGAACAGACTTTTCGAGCCTTGCCAACCTACCGAATAAGGCGTGCGTTTTGCAGCCTCCCGAAAAAGAGCAGACCATACTCGGTGACTTTTATAAAAGTAATTTTTGAGCTTAATAAACAAACATCTATAGGAAAAGCACATAAAATCAACACCCCAAAGAGATTTATTAATATAAAGGTTTATTTCGATTATGCATATCTGTATGGAAAGGTTGCTTTTAGAGAGCGGTTGCTTTTTTTGGTCAGGATTGATGGTTCATCTGCTCCTGAGTATGCAAAGTTCTTCGCTTTTTTTTTTGTTCCTGTCAATGTTATAAATCTCTCAACTGTAGAATTTAAACCACATTCTCATATGTACAAATATTTATGAGTTTGTTAAATCTAGATTCAAGTTACAGCCCTGAAGATATCTGTCGTAAGCTAGACAAGACTTATCCCGTAACCAGTCTTAGACATGAGAGCGCAGCTCATTTCGCTTGTCTTGAGCACGAATAGCCTGGCGGAGCCCATCTCTCTTCAGGTCTGGTTTGAATTCAGAGTTTTCCTTCTCTTAGACCGATTGCCATAAAGAGCCCAGTCTGAAGAGAAAATTGTTGGAGTCATAACTTTTGCAGGGGTTTTAACGCTATGTGAAATTCAAACAGCCTCGTTCAGGATTCGAACTTGGGTAGCCAGTCTCATTTCCTACGACAATTAACGGAACGCCTCCTTTGTCGTAATCTGTATTAATAAACGAGCATCACCAACATAGTCGGTTCAACATGCTTTTTTTATTTATTACATTATCAATTATTCATCTATATGTCGTCAGTTTGAAGCTATGTGTTAAAATAATTATGGGTTTATCAATTTGTTATTTTAAATATTTATCAATTTATTATTTTAAAATTTTATCTATTTATTATTCTAAAATTCTAATTAATTTTAAAGTTGTTTTTTATAATGGTCTTTTCGAAAAAAAATTTGTCGGTACGTAAATAAGAATACTGGGGAGCGCCCGTTTGATCCTACCAAGTTTACCCAAATATTACACTGTGATCCTAAGCAGATACTACACACTTATCCTAAACATTATTCATAGGTAATCAATCCGTAAAAAATGAAGGTAACTTTTTCTACTAACTATAAATAACTATGTAGTCTCAATAATTTACACAATTTATTCTCCAGGTATTTTGAGTCATGTGCACTTCGAATTATTTGCACTTCGAATTATCTGCACTTCGAGTTATGTGAACTTCAAATTATGTGCACTTTGAATTCGAACTGTATTGGACTATTGATGTCATCTTCATTGTTATATTCCATACGTTTTGGCTGCTGTATCCTTTGGCCTACTTCAGGTGCCTTCTGGTCGTCGTCGGTAACCTTCAGGTCATTGCGAATAAAAATTTAGGCAGATATGACGTAGTCTCAAGTTTTATTATCGACCCAAAATGAGATGATAGACTTCGTCCTTTTCATCTTTGTGTTTTATATATTTGTTGATTTGTAGTTGATTGATTGATTAATTGATTGATTGATTGATTTTAATGGCGTATCAACCTGCTGGGGGTTATTTAATGCCAAGAGGTTGAAGAATTGCGTTCATTGTACGTTCATATTTACACTTTTTGTATAATTGTTTTTTCAGAGTTTATTTTTTTGCATAAGATCCAATCGAATACGGATATTTTTTAAACAAACCTATTTGACCCATAGATGAGTCCGTAAATGGTACAGGTCTTCTTGGTCAGAGTGAAGCTGGGAGTAATGGCATTGAAGGCGTTCTCAGCACTCTCCAGATCTGAATTTGACCCTCATCATTAGACGAAGTTTAGTGTCATCCTCAGGAAAAACCTTCTTTTTTTTTCAAAATAGGTGGTGGGTCTTAGCCCTTTGCAGGGGAAACGATAAGAGTATTTTAAGCCCCACAGACAGGGTTAGTTGTTGTTATTAATGGTGGTAGTGGTGGCTATTTTATCTTCTGTTGCCTAACTTTCTAAGGCGAGTAAAATATTTCGAACTATTTCTTGCAAGTGCAGTTAACAAGTGAAGGAAACACGGCCTTATTGCTACTTGTTATTGTTACAACTTATTACACGCGATGGGAGGATAATGAATCGCTTGTTGGGACGACAGCTTTGCACATCGTCCCTTGCAGCTGTTAATTCGACCATGACGATGCAGCAAGCTTTTGCAACAGGCATTCAGTTGTCTCTGACACATTCCAGGGTTTGTGTGTGTGTGTGTGTGTGTGTGTGTGTGTGTGTGTGTGTGTGTGTGTGTGTGCTTTATCAACTCCTGCGGGTCGCATTATGCATGCACACACAGACACAATGCACACTCGTTTCGCCTTCAGGCTACCGTTGACTTTTATAGATTTTTTTTCTCTATTTTTCTTACACCCTGGTTGTAAAGAGATATATAGTCATATCTATGATTTTCTGTCTCTCTGTCTCTCTCTCTCTCTTTCTGTCTCTGTCTCGTTCACTCGTTCTTTTCAGAGCTACCTACCACGGTCTTACAACAGGCATCCTTCTGTTTAATTCGTCTGCTTGTAATTATGATGATTGTCATGCTTTCTCTCTCTCTCTCTCTCTCTCTCTCTCTCTCAATCTCTCTCTCTCACACACACACACTCACATACACTCTCTCCATCTCCTTCTCTCGACCTTACTCGCTTTTTTTGTGTGTGTATGTATATGTGATGTATGTGTTAGAAGTGTAGATGAGAGAGTGAAGTTGTTTGGTTGGTTGTTTGGGTTTTATGGAATATCAGCTTTTGTAGATTATTTAAAGCCAAGTCCATTTTTATACAAATAATCAGTTCTATTTCAAACAATTCAGTTTAGCATAAGTACACAGTTTAATTGTCAAAAAATTTCTATTTCAAGTTATTCAGTTTATTCAAACAGTTCTAATTCAGCCAGTTCAGTTAAGTATAAGTATAGATTTTGTTTACACACAGTTAAATGTCAAAACAGTCTTCTATCAAACAATTCAGTTCAGTGTAAGTACATTTTCAATGTCAAAAACAGTTTCATTTCAAACAATTCAGTTTAGCATAAATATCCAATTTAAATGTAAGTACACAGTTTAATTGTCAAAATCATCTCTATTTCAAGCTTTTCAGTTTAGTCAGACAATTATAATTCAAACAATTCAGTTTAGCCTAATTATGCAGATTAGTTCTATTTAACTCATAGAGAGGACCCTATCAGGTGCTAGCATTCCTGGAGCAATGGCAATGAAGGGGTGCTCCGCATTCCCCAATTCCCCAGCATCACTGGAACCTCATCATCAGATTGTTTAGTGTCATGTTAAGGGCACTCGTTGAGGGGTATCACCCCTCTGCAGCGGAGCAGTCGGTGTATTCTACAGACCCAGCTGATTGGGCAATGAGAGAGTGAAGAGCGTTTAGCAAGAGTAAAATTGTTATTACTTTTAGAGAGGAAAAGTTGTAACGTGCATGTGTGTGTTTACGTTGAATTGTTTTCGCGCTAAGTTATGAGAAATAAAGGAGATGAAGAAGTAAGAAGACGAAGATGCCGTTAGCTTTTACATAAAGGTTTTAATGGCAGCATAGAATATAGAGTTTGAGTTTGTGCTGCAAGCCTCGTAGGAAAGGAAAGAAGTAAGGAGACGAAATGGAGTTATGAGAGAGTAGAGAAAGCAGCGCGTGTCGCTGGACGTACGAGGGATTATGTTCGCCGTATGTAGCAAAAGTCGTGTTTGCTGTTTGAGGAAATAGACGTTGAAGTCACCGTTAGTTTGTGGTTCTGGTTGTTCGTGGAGAAGCGTGAATGTCTCCAGAAAATGTTACCCAGAGGTGAAATAGTCGCTAGGTGCCGGAGCGAAATTAGACATTGCAGTCGACATAGCCAATTTTGGGGGTGACGTAAAATTGTTCCCGTGAATGTATCTAATCCATATTCAACTGGGAATCCTTGGTCTAAGAAAAATAACCAAGCAGTCCATGAATTAGGCTGCTTCCCTCATGGTGCCCTGCTGCTGCTGTTACTATTGGAGAGCAGACGGTAGACGTCTGTACAGAACGGAGTTGTTCTGTCAAAGAGAGTGTTTGACGGCTTTTCCCCCGTTTGTGCTGCCCGGAAAGATGCTCCGGGATAAATAGGATAAGTCATCCTGATTGAGTGAAATTATGCGTCGAATTAAATTTCGCGCCAAACCAAAATACGAAAATTCCTTCTGCTACAAGTGAATATATCTGTATATGCATTTATTGGAATATAAGGGCGACTCATGTGAATTGTTAACAATTTAGGATAGCGGACTCTTATTAACGACTTCAGTTTGATTATCACTGAATGCTATAGACTTCGAATTTTTTACCACAATTAAACTAAGGTCTGTAAATTAAATACATATATATATATATAGATATGTGTGTGTGTGTGTGTGTGTGTGTGTGTGTGTGTGATAGGTATCTTTCGGTTCCGGTTTCTTTGTTTAATGGTACACCAACCTATTTGGGTTATCTAATGCCAAAGCCATCCTTGTAAAATAAGAGCCGTGGTACTAATTAGCTCATAGATGGTGTGGGGTGAGGAGTTTATACCGTCCCCGAGGGCATTAGTCCGAAAGTGAATGTAATAACGCGACTATATATATATATATGTATGTATGTTTTTATGTGTGTGTGTGTGTGTTATTTAGGATAGTGTAGAGTCAATGGCACTTGATGACTGTCAGTTCCCCCCTTGTTCTTATGATTGCATCGGCGAGAAACTGACAAGCGACGTTGATTTTATGCCTTCACAACTGCAAATTATATATATACATGTGTATGCGTGTATGTGTGCGTGTGTATGCATATATGCGTGTGTGTATGTGTGTGTGACACAAAACAACAATTATTGGACATCCCCTGGAAATCGAACTTACTAGAAATAGTTTGTTTGTCTAGAACCTTCACTATTAGAATAGTTTCGAGTCTCAGCCTCTTCCACCCCATTAATGTATACATCCCCAATCAGTTTCACATAGATATACAGTCCAGGTCTCTATTATAGTTACCCTTTCATTTTTGCCGATATCTTCAGAAATAAACGGAAAATAACCAAATTTATATAAACTTGTTTTATCATTTTGTTGTTGTCAATAGACGAAAGCAATTTCACAAGATTCGTTTTGTTTTTATTTTGTTTATTCCGGAGGATATTCTTCATTATGTACTAAAATTTCGTGGCTGTTAATATTTATGATTTACATAGAGACATCAATAATTTCATCGCTCAGTGAAGAAAAAAGAAATCAATAAAATCGAAAACAATGAATTTGATGTTACATAAGTGTGATTGAAACTTCTGTTATGTTGACTGATTGATTTTTTGATGGCATATCAATCCTTGTGGGCTGTTTAATGCCAAATCTTTTTTATTTGTATACATGTTTTCATATGTATTACTATATTGAGAGAAATAATTTTCATTAAGTGTTTCCTTCGATGCGGCTGAGCCGCTGTCTTTGCCTTCAAGCCTCTTTAAGATAATAGTCAAGTCTTAATATAGGTGCAAGGGCTTATGATCGGTCGATTGACAGGATCAAACTTCTGTAATACCAATGACTCTCGTAGCCTAGGTGGTAACGCAGCTGGCATGAATGACCAAGCTTCGTTTTAGCTTTTAAGATAGACATCAAGCTGATGTATATACCCTCCTACATGTATCTTTAAAATTCAAGGGAATTCACTTGCCAAGCTTCAAGGTTTTCCCATTTACTGAAGAGTCTGATGGTAGAATGAATTATTAGACAAGGTTTTTCTTAAAATTTCTAGATCTTCGATCCCCACTCAAGACGAGGAGGCTCCCGTTGACGCCAATTTTATTTGCTTTCTATGTGAAATAGACCTTACTGATCAAACTAAAACGTACCAGTCACAACCAGGACCGAAAGGGAGCTCCCCATATACTAATACCATCAGAAACACTTTTTGATAAAATTTGATATGTTAACTCCTTTTACCTCAATATTGACCCATTATATAAGGTGGGTATTCTCGTGGCGTAATGGTTAAAGCGATGGACTTCGAAATCGTAGTAAGCGAGTTCGTACTCAAGTCGCGCTATTACGTTCCCTTTCGGGCAATTACCCTTGGGAAAGGTATGATCCCCTTAACCTCCTAGCTACGGGTTAAATAGTACCACAACTTTTCTTCTGGGAGAATGGCTTTGGCATTAAATAACCTACAATGGTTGATATGCCATTAAACAAAGAAACCAAACCATTACACTAGGTCATTGGTCACAAGTGAATTATGAGTTATATACAGTGTTTTTTACTAAAGAAATACAGTTTCAAAATAACCATCAAAACTTAAATTGCAAAATGAATGTAGAAAAGTGTATATATATATATATATATAGGCATGATATAGTGTTCGGCAGGAGACCGGGATTCAATCCCCGGTCGAGTCATACCAAAGAATAAAAAAATGGTACATGATGCCTCCTTGCTTAATACTCAGTATAGTAAGGTATGGATCAAGGGTAAGTAGAGCAATGCAGGGATAGTTATCGCGCTCTCGCCTACAACTCAGTGTAGTAGCTATTGAAAAAGGAACCTCATCTACGGTCGACCAATTTATACATATATATATATATATATATATATATATATATAAACTGATGTACTATTACCTCACTATCTTATTGTCATCTGTGATATTACTAGTTTCATCAGATTAGAGGTTGTGCCCAGAGGGTCGAGCGTTCGCCAATGGTCCGGGAAACTGAGGTTCAATCCCAGGTCGTGTCATACCAAAGACTTTAAAAATGGTACTTGATACATCCTTGCTTAACACTCAGCAATATAAGGTACATATTAAAGGTAAAGTGGAGTAATCCTAGGAAAAGAGTAGCACTCTCCTCCACACCACGATGTAGTAGCTATTGAAAAAGGAGCCTTCTGGTCGCCCACGACTGCGTTCACCAATTTTACTATATATATATATATATATATATATATATATAAGGTGCCTTACGTCGTCTATTCTTTAATGGTTTGGTTTGCAAACCAGTGTAAGTCTGTTCGATTCTTACTGGATACTCATTATTTCTGGTTTTGTACTAAACTAATTTAAGCTGTGTCAATGACTAATTACACCCATGTCATGCTTAAAGAAATGATTTCTGCTGGCATCCTCCGTGCCAATAAGGGTCAATTTATTTTTTCCCCATTATCTAATACATAACAATTATAATTATTATATTATGTATATTATACTATAAGTAATTTTCTATTATATTTGTATTAATATATAATACATAATTTTAATATGATATATCATAATAATTGTATTATCATCATCATCATCATGTCGTGCCGCCAGCACGGATATCCCTGACCATCTCTCACCACTTCTCCCTATCATTCATCGCCTCCGGCAGGTCTTCTGGGTTACATCCTGTGTCCTCACATAGCTGCTGTATGTAAGTTCGGGCCGGTCGTCCTGCTTTTGCTTGGCCATATGTGGGGGTCCATAGGAGTACATCACTTACGAGCTCGTCCTTGCTTCTCCTGCAGTGTCCGGCGTGTCTGGCTCGTCTAACCTGTATAGTTTTCGTGATGGGAGGCAAGTGGCCGTATAGTTGGTGTCTCGTGGGGTGTTGTCGCCAGGACTTGTTCAATATTTCTCTCAACATTCTTGTGTAGTTGCCGTCAAGTTTCTTCTCCAGCCGTTTAGTTAGCGTCCATGTAGTGCATCCATATAGCAGTATCGATACAACTGCTGCCTGGAAGAAACTGCGTTTCATTTTATCGGTCAGGTCTGATTTCCATATGATTGAGAGCCTATCTATAGCCGTCCATGCTTTCGTCAGTCGTGTGTCGATGTCGTTTTCGGTTGATGAGACGCTACTTCCGAGGTAGGTGAATTTGTCCACTAGCCTCACAGAGGCTCCGTCTAGTGTGGTAATGTTGCCCGTTTGGTTGTAATACATATATTCAGTTTTGTGCGTATTGACATGGAGGCCAATGCCTGCTGCGGCTCGTTCCAAACTATGCAGTAGTGTCTCTGCTTGATTAGGCGTATTCGCCAGTAACGCCAAGTCATCAGCGTAGTCGGCGTCTGTGATTGTTTTTGCGGGGTACCTTTTGCTTCTTTTCTTAGTCAGCTCGAAGCCATTTTCTCTGATTTTGTCGATCGAAGTTCTAAGCACGTAGTCTTGACAGATGATAAAGAGGTATGGGGCTAGCGTGTCTCCTTGTAGTACTCCTGCAACAATGTCGAAGTATTCCGTGTCTCCATAATGATTATATTATATATATGATTAATAATATTATATTTATTGTATCATAATTGCATTATAATCGATTATAAAATATAATTGTAATATTTAATTACAATTGTATTATAATATATAACAATTATAATCATTATATTATATGCATTATATAATTGATAATTCTATATTATAATTTTAATATAATCCATTATCATATTTGTTTTATAATACATAGCAATTATATATATATATATATATATATATATAATTTTTTATTGTATATCTAATATCATCTATTATTATATTTGTATTATATAGCAATTATAATTATTATATTATATTATATTATATCATGTTATGAAGAATTTTATATTATAATTGTAATATGATATATTGTTATAATTGTATTATGATATAAAGAGCGATTATAACCATTATATTATATATATTATATTATTATCATATTATTATAATTAACCAGTGTCCTGTTGTTCACATGATTTCTTTAAACTGAATATTTATGAAAATTGAAGGTTTTGTACATCAACTTTGCAGATCATCTGTTCTTCATACAAAAGAAATTAGGGATAAAATCTTATCAAAAAATAGTCAACTATTTTTGATAACCTGTTGAGAATTTTACGTATAAAAGACTTTATTTTTCTCTTGAAAAGAAATAGCAACATTCTCATCATAAAAAATTCACTTCTGAAGATGGTATCCTCAAAGCAAAATATATCGATTCAATTTTCCGATGATGATGGCTTCAATTCTGGAAATCTGGGAATTGTGGAATATTTTTTCATTGTCATTACTCACAAGTCCACTCTAACCTGGAGTGGTCGTACCCGATAGAGTTCCACGTATGGGTCAAATAGATCCGTTTGCATATTATTAGTATTCGATAGAAATATTTGATATCATATAACCGTGTGCAAAACAACAACTCCTCAGGAACAATGTAATTATAAGCGTGCAATGCATGCAATTCCTTAACCTCTAAGCATGAAATAACCCTAGAAGGGTTAATATGTTTGTTTGTTTGTTTGTTTTTTACATCTAACGTTCAATCATTTTTTTAATTACTAGATTTCGAATTTATCTTTTGTAATTCTAAAATCTCCCAAAAATTTATTATCCGCCATTTCGTTAAAATCAGAATTTTCTTGAGACCCAACGACCTAAGTCACGATGCTATATTTGCCAAGTTTATTTTTTAAATTTCTTTCGAACAAAAAGAAAAGCAAATAATGAAGTCGACTGAAAGCGCTAAAATTACTAAGAGAGAGACAGAGACAGAGAGACAGAGACAGAGACAGAGAGACAGAGACAGAGAAAGAGAGAAATCAACAAAGAAAGTCGGTTTAAAAGTAAATGAGTGTATAAAATAATGAGTTTTGATTAATGACACTGTGTCAATATGGCAGCAAAAGTGAATCACAAGGCAAAGCAACACCATTTGTTTTCATAAAATCTGATGATGATTCATAGAATATTTGACAGGTCGTGTTACCCGTTTTGTCATTAAACGTATCTTATAACCAACAGAAGACCTGCGTTCTGGTGCAGGGAAGACGCCCCGTTGGATAATTTCTCTTTCTGATCTTTGTAAAACGCAAAAAAACATTTGTCTACCTGTTTGAAGAGTGGGTGGTTCTTTTTCTTTTATTTTGCAACCTAATACTTTATTGTTGACATCATTGTAAACTAAGCTTTGCATAGTTTGACGCATAAGTCTCAAATTACTTACTGTAGCAGACGTTACTTACTGGTCACCCATCTAAGTACTTAACAAGCTGATCACTGCTCAACTTCGGTGATTTGGCCGAAATCGTTGTTCGAAGCGTAACTTGACTTCAAGTCAGTAATTTTACTAAGATAACCTTAGTTTGGTGTCAGACCATAATTGTGGAATATTCAGTGAGAATCGAACACTAACACTGGTCTTCAAGCCTAGCCACGAACCATTCACAATACCAGAGGTTTTGATAAGTTAAAAGATATACATTCATAACAAAAGTAAAGAATTATCAAATTCAAAATTTAAAAAAAAACATGGGTCAGCGACTCTAGTTTTTTGAGTCTTCAATGCGATCTTCTATACGTTTTGCATGTAGATTTTGTAAAGGTGCAAATGGCATGTTACCGATAAAGAAAGTTCAAATTCTGGATCATGTCTCTCAAACCTTTGGAAAAGGCATGAATCCATCTCTTCCCTCCCAGCTCCAATAGATATAGTATAGCTGTTTCTTCAAATATTTCGCTGAACAATTGAACAACAAACATTTATGAATAAAAATGTAAGCAGAATAATTTCTGGGTTGGTGATGTTTCTTTATATTTATTGATTATGAAAAGAGAAAAGTTGTTTTCGTTTGTATTTTTGAATTTGTTTATTTTGTCATCCGGTTCGTCTGTGTTTTTTCTTTTTTCTTTTTTTTTTACGCGTTGCTCTTCGCTGTCTTTGTAAAATCGGTTAATTAATGCTGCAACAAGTTGGGATGAAAATATGATGTTTCTCGTCTTTGCCGTCGTCTGATTTTCCCAGTAATGAGGTTAATAAGAGCAGGTTTAAAAAGAGAAATGCATATTCCGAAACGAACTTCGTATTGCACTTGGACCAAATGTAGACAAATGCATCATGTACTGTTTTACTTTTAAACTAGATTTAAAAAAAAAAGACTGAGAGATAAACATAATAGAAATTGGTCGTAAGGCTGGGAATTAAAATAAAAAACATTACAAATAAAACGAAAAGGAATACAAAAAGCAGAAAAGAAAGAAAGAAAGAAACTAAAAGAAAGAAAACATAACTCAGATTCCATGATTGACCTACTTATGAGGATGTACCAAAAGTATTGATTTCGTTATTTTGTTTTGTTTTTCCATTTTTTTTTTTTTTTAATCTTTTTGTGAGGAGACTTTTACTGTAAAGCTGACATGAATTACACATCTGAAAACTAGTAGAGTTTTTTTTATCAGTTTTAACAGGTGGTTTTTCACTGGAGTCTAAGCGACGGCCAAGGTGTTCTGGGCTCAGAATTCTTGTCGATCTCAACAATATATAGTCTCAATTTCTCCTCTGATTTCTAATTCATCTAGTTTTTCCCAAGCCTTTGGGAACCATTCAAATGGCACCAAGGTGTTCAGGACTCTTCTCAGTATTCAAGCCGATCTCAATAATGTTGTTATCAATATAGTCACTGTTCTTCCTCTGATTTCTAATTCATCCATTTTTTCCAAGCCTTTTGGGAACCGTTCCAAGGAAACCCACAAATATTCGTATCATCGTCACGTTCAGATTTCACAGCTTTTTTTAACTCTCTGATAAGATCCAAGTATCTGTCTATCTTTTATCTTTGTTATTATTTTATTCCTTGTGAGTTTTCCCACCAGTGTTGGCTGGTGAGTTTTTTCTTTGGAATCTATATGAAAGTAACTCTCCTCAGGTCTCCAGGACTCTTCCCAGTATTCTGGCTGATCTAGCAATGCTGCAGTCTGGGTGATCTCGATTCTTCTAATTCCTCCAGTTTTTTTCCCAGACCATTGAGTACCGTTCCAAGAGCAACAATTACAATTGGTACCACCATTACCCTCATATTCCACTGCTTTTTTGTTTTTCTTGTGGGGGTGGGGGTAAATTCTTTGGCAAGTTTCAAGTATTTCTCTTTTTCTTTCTTTTTTATTTTCACTCGGAATGGCAAAATACGCTAGAAGGCAAGATTGTTTTTCTTTTTAATTAACACTAAATCTGATCTTCAGACCGAAGATTTGGTGAACCGTTCGTATCTCAAAGTCTCAGAGACTTTTATGTATCTCATTTTCTCGTATGGATTCTAGTTTATGCATTTACCCAGTTTTAACATGGTCAAATCTTAATCTCTTGCATAATTCCCAGTGGATTACTTTCCCCACCCAGTCGTGCCTAGACTTGTACTCCTTTTGTGTTAGTTTGCTGCATTGGCTTATTATGTGGTTAACCGTTTAATATGTCTCCTTATTATCTACATTTGCGTTTCTGATGCGCATTATCAATTTTTACTTTGATATAATTGATCCTCATGGAGTTTGTTTAGCTATTATTCTTGCTCCTTTTAGAGTTTTTCACACCAGCGTTAGCTGTTAGTCTTCCACAGGAGTTTGAGTGACAACAAGTCTCCTCACGTCACCGGTACTCTTCTTGGTATTCTGGTTGATCTTAATAATGCTGTAGTTTAGATGATCTCAACTTGTCCTTTTATTTCCAAGTCACCAGTCCCTTTATCAAGCCTTTGAGGATTGTACCGAACGCACCAATTACAATTGGTTTCGCCGTCTACTTGAACACCTAGGAATACAAATCATGAAACCCTTTTGCCTTCATTTTTACCTGACTACTTTCAGCTGTTGTTTGAAGACAAAAAAATGGATTATTATCGAGACGAATCAGCCCCTTTTGCCAAACCACATCCATCCGCGTCTGAAGACGTGAAACAGTATAATAAGGAGACATAACTTTCTGCATGATACGCAGTCTCTTGTTTATCACTGGTGAAAGTAAGTAAGGCTATTTGGGAGACTTTAGGGTGGGGCAGCTAAAACCTTGCTCTATCTATCTGAGTTATTTTGCTACCTGTATCTCTTGTAGTTTTCATGGGGCTTTACTTTCGGTAAGTCCTTTGGCTTCTAATAAACCCCAATACAACAATTCCGCTTTGAATACGGAAAATTTAATTTATATCCAGATAAGACGGATATTAAGTCATCTTTCGCTGTCCATTGACTTGAACCAATGATTGTCTTTAACAGAAGCAGAATACTTAAATAATCCTATCCTCATTCAAAGATCCAACACAAGTTTGAAGCTCTTCCATGGAAACATATGTTCCATTACTAATTCATTTGATAAAAGAAAGAGAAACTAACAGATAACCAGAAATATATATTCTGATTGTGTTGAATGAGCGCTACGCCCTCACCAAACGGAAGTGAATTCATCATAAATATTAAGCTAACTCAATAATATAATCATGAAGACTAAAGGGAACTAATTTTTCTCTCCTTTGTTATTAAATATTTTGGCAGCTATTCTCAAATCCCACTAAGTATATTATAATGTAGGTGTCCTCGTGGTGTAATGGTTAAAGCGATGAACTGCGGAATCGTAGTACGCGAGTTCGTACTCTAGTCGCGCTATTACGTTCACTTTCGGGCAAATACCCTTGGGAAAGGTATGAACCTCCTTATTCTCCCTCCAGCTATGGGTAAATAGTAGGACGGACTAGGTTCTTCAGCCTTGGTTAGGCAACTAGTCTAGGAGAAGGAAGACTCTGAATTCAAACCTGTTAAACTCCGCTTAAAAATTGACCTTGTGTCATATCCTGCCCGAGCGGAGGGGTTGGTAAATAGTACTAAGTATATTATAATGTAGTTGTCTTGAGCTGGCAGTAGGTGGATGACAGATTAATAGGTGAGTGACAAAAACAAGGGACGAAAGGTGAGCGTAAGTTCCACCAGTGGGTATTCTGGTTAGAAGTTATATTTATCAATTTGCTAAATAAAGGATTTCTGGGAAATGGCATTTTGTAAAAAGTACAAATAAATACATAAATATGTGGAAATAATTCTTTTGTCAATCTATTCTCCGTTTGTATGATTTTATAAAATATCTATCAAATATTTTTAAATATTTACTTTTCTATAAAAATAAATATCTGAAAATGAAAAAAATCCTAATTGTACAAGAACAGTTGTACACTGTGTCACAAAACTACCCTACGTCTTTTTCATAAGAATACGCAGTCAAGGATTTTAATAAAGAAATACAATCGAAATCATTTTACTACAGAATTCAATGCTAATGATTTTACAAAGGGAATGTAATGTTTTAAGCTGATTTTTGGTGGGGTTGTTTTTAGGTTGTTGTTGTTGTTGTTGTGTTAGAAGTGTAACACCTATGTTATCATAGTAGTTTTATCATCGTTGTCTACCTTTAAAAAAAAAAACGCCCCACGCTTTTACTATAGAAATGATTTAAAAATCATTTCATTACAGAAATGCGTTTTTAATTATTTAGGAAGGTATCGCATTTAGCACAACGGTTATCCTTGAAGGAAAGGGAAGCTGTGACCATAGTTCAAATCTTGGATAGGTTTGTTTTTGTTTAACTTCGCGTTAATGCCCTTATGAGAGACATGAATCAATCTGTTCTCACCAGCTATTGATAAATAGTAGGGCAGATTGAGTTCTTTAGCTTTGGTTTTGACTATCAATCTAGGTAAAGAAAATCTCTGAATTCAAACTGGCCTTACTCCGTTTAAAAATTGACCTTGTGTCATACTTTACTCGTCGTTGAGAGGTTGGGTAAATGCATACTTTAGAAATTAGATTTTACTATTGGAACGCATTGCAAATATAAATGCGCAGTGAAAACTTTCATTAGCAATACTTATGCCATAAAACTACAGTAAGTTACAGCGTATAAGTCGATCTTTTAAGCCAGAAAAAATCTCTATAAATCTTGGGGTTGACTTATACGATAGGGGTGAAATCCAACCCTTTACCACAGATTGGTCAACCAGTTGAACAGTACTCTGAACTATCGATATATACCACTTACCATAACTCCAGCTGACTCGTGTTTAAAAAATCAACACAGAGATTAACATAAAATAATAAAGCTGTTGAAAAAATTATGTTTTATACTAACGCGATATCTCATACTAGCAGATGCACTGATAGTAAACACTAATCAGAACGTCACAGTAGTCTAGCCAAGAATTTTGAGCCGGAAATCTTGAGTTTGACTTATATGCAGAGATCGACTTGTACGCTGCATTTTACAGTAGGTTCATCATTGCTGTAAACCCTTTAGCAATAACCATCATACGCTTTTGCTATAAGGATATATTGTTAATGATTTTGCTATAGAAATACATAGTATATCATTTTCCTATAAACCTGCATGAGTGCCTGGCGTGCTATAATACCTATTTAGCAGATCGCTGTCAGTGAGTTCGATTCGTACTGGGTACCTCAAAAGCTTAGCTCAGTTTGGATTTATAACCATCTAAACTTAGTAAATTATTACTTTAGAAATGCATTCCAAAATATTTTGATGTAAAGATGTTTTGAAAATTTTACAAGAGGAGTGCTGGAGTAGTGGAGAGACTTGCTGTCACTTAATCTGCTGCAAGCGCCACCTGATACTGCTGGTATGAAACGCTATTAGATGTAAATAGAAAGTTGATTTTATTACTATCTTGAATCCGTTTTTGCTGTCGCTCGGTATGTACAACTGAATTTTGTTTTTAAAATGACGGAAGAAAATATAAATACATTTTAATCGTGTTGGATTGGTTAACTTGTTCGCTTCTATATTTGCTTCTTTTGTTACAGTTTTATTCATTATGCAAGCTATGCTTTGATGAAATACACGATACTGAAGACGAACAACAAAGAAATTGCGAATGAGTGAATGAGAAAGAGAGAGTTCCTTATATTATTAAACACTTCAATTCTTACATGTGTTTTATTGATTTAGTTGTTTGTTTTAATGCATATGTTTCTCTTTAGCCCTATCATCGAGTTGTGTGAATGTACTTAAATTCCTACCAAAATGCTATGTTCGACTGTAGTCGATTTCGTAGCACTGTACTGTGTGTGACTATGATCGAAATTCATATTAAGTTCTCTTTCATGGTCTATATTTTCTATCCACTGGCGAATTTTGCAGAAGAGTTTCTCGTGACCAAATTTGACTATTTTCTAGCCATCTACTTCATCCAGATTGTCGTCATGAAAACTTGTTGAGATGAACGATATCAGCCATACCTGTCCAGAAAACCAAACCTAGTGTTAATTATCTAGAAGAAAACAGCTTGTCAACAAGTGGATTTTAACGTTCCAACGGACCCTAGTGTGAAAAAAAGTATATTGGTAGATATATGGATCTTGCCAAGGAGCTGAAAAAAAACTGTGTAGCATGAAGGTGACGACGACACGAATTGTTGTGGGCACCCTTGGAACAGTCCTCACAGGCCTGGAAAAAGACTAGGTGAACTGATCAAAAGAAAAATCGAGACCATGTGGATCTCGGCTCTGTTGATATCGGTTAAAATACTTGGAAGAGTCCTGGAAACCTGAAGAGATTTGCTGTCACTGGGAAACAGCGAAAAGTTACCAGTTAAAACTGGTATGAAGAACAATAATAATAATGATGACTCAGAGTATTTGTCCAAAATTTCTGAGACGAAGCTTGATGATTTTTATCATTAAGGGTTTTCGGACTATTGTCTTCATCTTTATTGCTATTTCCACAACGTTTCGGCCGATATGTCCTCCGGTCTTCTCCAGGTGTTTGTCGAACTCAGGAACCTTCACGGAACTTCGAACTACGTCCTTTATGGAATCCACGGGGGTCGCTTGTACTAATTCCGTCAGCCATAACCAGGTATAAGTGTTAAGTATTCCTTTATTGTTACTCGTCTGCAGTCAGGATTGAACCTGCAACCTGCAAATGATTGTCTCCTTAGAAGCTTAGGGAACCAACGCCTATAACCGTTACGCAGGACACATAGCGCAACGGTTATAGGCTTTGGTTCCCTAAGTTTCAATAAAGGACTTATTCTCATTCATCATCACCATTTTCGGCAGGGTTAGGGTTAGTAAGACTCAAAAAAGTACCAAATTGGAAAACGCCGGGCCATGATGACATAAATGGATACTAGTTTTAAAAAATCACTTCCATCCACGACAGACTGATAATCGAAATAAATGGACGCTTACAAGAAACAAACATACCATAATGGATGACAAAAGGAGAGGCCACCCTGATCCAAAAAAACTCCCAAAGAAAGGAACCGCCCTCAGTAACTACATACCTATAATGTGCCTACCGATGATGAGGAAAATACTAAGGGCACAAATTAGGAAAGAGATTTACTATTCGCTTAGAAGCCGCAGAATGTTCTTCGAAGAACAGAAAGGATGCTGCAAAGGGACCAGAAGAACAGGATATTTACTATACATTGATCAACACATCTTCAAGAAGAGCAAAACGAGACGAAAAAAATGTTTCTATGGAGTCGATTAACTACAAAAAGGCATACGATATAGTCCCGAAAAGCTGGATAATAGACTGTCTCACAATGTACAAGATATTCGACGAAGTTGTAAAGTTCATCGCGGAAACCGTGAAAAACTGAAGAGTGGGACTAACAGCAGGAGGAAAAAGATTAGCTGAGGTGAAAATCCGGGTAAGTATCTTCCAGAGAGATGCGCTATCACCATTACTATTTGTAACAGCGATGATGCTACTCATTCACATACCAAGAAAATGCACAGGCGAATACAAACTTCATAAATCGAAAAAAAAATCAATCACCTAATGTACATGGACGACATCAAACTGTTTGCCAAAAAGAAATAAGAATTGGAAACCCTAATACAGTTAGGATTTTGGGATGGGAATTGACATAGAAAAAATGCCATGCTAATCATTAAAAGCGAAAACGGCAAATGTTGGAAGGAAAAGAACTACCAAATCAAGAAGAAATCAGAACACTCGGATAAAAGGAAACTTAAAAATACTTGGGAATATTGGAAACGGACACAATTAAACAAGGGGAGATGAAAGAAAATTTTTTTTTAAATACCTTAGGAGAACAAGAAAACTACTCGAAACCAAACTATATATCAGAAATATCAAAGGGATAAATACCTAAACTGTTTCTCTTGAAAGATAATTGGGACCATTCCTACAATAGACAAGGGAATAACTTCAACAAACAGACAAGAGAACAAGCAAACTCATGACAATACATAAGGCCTTACATCCCAGAGATGATATAGATAGACTATATGTGTCAAGAAAAGGAGGAAGAGGAATCGTCAGTATTGAAATAAATAAATGCAGCAAACAGGTACAAAAAAAGTACAAGACTAGATACGAATGGAAGCGAGGAGGTAATCCACAAGGAATTGTGCAAAAGATTAAAACTTGACAATGCTAACAAACTGTATATGCACAAAACAAAATCTGTCCTCGAGAATGAAACGCACAAAATTCTCGGGGATTTTGAGATACAAACGGATCACCTAATCTAGGTCAAAAGACCAAACCTAGTGTTAATTAATTAATAAAAAAAAAGAACGTGTAATCTAATGGAGTTTTACGTACTATTTCTTTGTTTAATGGCATATAAACTTTCGTACTGTACGAGGAAACCACAGAGTGAAAATAAAATATAGCAAAAAGATAGAGAAATACTTGAATTTTAAGATAGAACTAAAAAAAGGGTGACGGTGGTACCAATTGTAATTGGTTAACTTGGAATGATATTCAAACGTTTGGAAAAAAGACGAGAAGAATTGGAACCAGGATACAGGAATGGAATTTAGCATAGAAAAATGTGATGTACTGATAATAAAAAGTTGAAAAAAAGAGATAACAGAAGATATAGAACTGCTGAATCAAGAAAGAATAAAAACGCTTGGAATAAAGGAAAATTACAAATTCTTGGGAATATTAGAAGTGGTCACCACCAAAAATGTGGAGATGAAATAAAGAATTAAAAAAGAGTACCTTAGACGAATTTATAGGGGTGTCCTCGTGGTGTAATGGTTAAAGCGATGAACTGCGGAATCGTAGTACGCGAGTTCGTACTCCAGTCGCGCTATTACGTTCACTTTCGGGCAAATACCCTTGGGAAAGGTATGAACCCCCTTATTCTCCCTCCAACTATGGGTAAATAGTAGGACGGACTAGGTTCTTCAGCCTTGGTGAGGCAACTAGTCTAGGAGAAGGAAAACTCTGAATTCAAAACCTGTTAAACTCCGCTTAAAAATTGACCTTGTGTCATATCCTGCCCGAGCGGAGGGGTTGGTAAATAGTACCTTAGACGAATGAGGAAGCTTCTTGAAATCAAACTCTTTAGCAGAAATCTCATCTATGAGAATAAACAGCTTCTCCCCCCCCCCTCACCGCCGTGAGATACTTGTGACCATACAAAAACTTACAAGAGAATAACTCAGACAAATGGAGCAAAGAATAAAAAAGTTTATGAGGATGCACAAGACATCAGAAAAATGACAAGAAAAAAAGGAAGAGGACTCGCCAGCATTGAAGATTGCGTAGATGCATTAATACAAGGGATCAGAGACTACATTCAAAAGAACAAATAAGGACTAATCACAGCTGCCAATAACATCACAAACAACATAAGGACAAATAGAACAACAATAACTAAGAAACAGATATGGGAAGAAAAACAACTGTACGAATATTTCAAGCGACAAACTGACGAAATTTCACTCAAGGAGAGCGGGATGGCTCCGAAGGGAGACCTGAAGAGTGAAACTGAATTTCTTCCAATGGCAGCACAAAACAACGCCATAAGAAAGTTGTTAAAGCCAAAATCGATAATACGCAACAAAAAAGCAAGTGCAGATTAGGTGGTGATAGAGACGAAACGATTGATCACAATGCCACAATTTAACGCAAAGGGAGGAGTATAAGACTAGATACGACTGGATGGGAAAAGTGATTGTGCAGGAAATTGAAATCTGACCATACTACCAAATGGTATATGCACAAACTGGAAACCGTGTTACTCATAAAATTATCGGGAATTTTTAAATACAAACAGGTCACCTATTCCCGGACAGAAGACCACACCAAATGATAGTTAACAAAAAAAGGACTTGCCCTATAGTGTACTTTGCTGCCCCAGCGGATCACAGAATGAAAATCAAAGAAAGCGAAAAGAGAAGCCAGTACGTGGACCTTGCAAGAGAACTAAAAAGGCAGTGGAGCATAAGGGTAACAGTGATACCAATTGTAAATGGCACACTTAGAACAATCCCGAAAAGCTTGTAAAGTAGGTTGGAAGAGTTAGAAGTCGGAGAGCTAATCGAGACCATCCAAACTGCAGTATTGTTGAGATCGGACAGAATATTGAGAAGAGTTCAAAAGACCTGAAGAGATTTGCAGTCACTCACACTCCAATGAAAGAACATCAGCAAACGCTGGTGTGAAAAACCCAAAAGAAGTATAGAAGGATAATAATGATAATTTCAGCAGTATCAAGAATCAGCGAGAACGACAGAGAAATTAGCCGGCAAAGGAGTCAGAAAAATGGTGTTATGATTTCCCTAGTCCAGCCTGCTGTTTGGGTAGTTAGAAATAATGAGTCTGTTGTTTGATTGAAATATAATGAAAATAATACATACATACATACATACATACAAAATAATGCATACGTACATACGTACAAAATAATACATACATACATACATACAAAATACATACATACATACATACAAATAAAATAATACATACATACATACAAAATAATACATACATACATACATATAAAATAATACATACATACATACATACATACATACATACATAAATAATACATACATACATAAATAATACATACATACAAAATAATACATACATACAAAATAATACATACATACATACATACATATATACATACAAAATAATACATACATACATAAATAATACATACATACATAATACATACATGCATACATACATACGAAATAATACATACATACATACAGAAATAATGCATACATACATACATACATACATAATAATACATACATACATACATACAAAATAATACATACATACAAAATAATACATACATACATACATAATACATACATACATACATACAAAATAATACATACATACATACATAAATAATACATACATACATACATACATACAAAATAATACATACATACATACATACATACATATTTGCATAAGAATATGTGCATTTAAATATTCGTCTTTAGATCCTTACATCGACTTTGAAGGAAGCAGAAGAATCGCTTAGCGTTCTTCGGCATAGAATCAGTGAACTGAGTTTGAATTCCATCCAAGAGTTTTCGTTTCATGTCCACTGCACCTATGGCTTTAGAAAAAAAGGATTAAACTACTTTTACTTGCAGATTTTTAGATAAAGAAGTAAACGGAGGAGTTACCACTGTTCATCTCCAATGGTCAACTTTGAAAGGGTCCAGTAACATCGATTTTAATGGATGTGTCTGCTTATTGGCTAAGCTACTTACATATTTCCCATCAGAAATCAGAAATCAGGAATTAGAAATCAGTTTTGAAACAATATGAAATATTCATAACGATTATAATCCACCAGTAATATGAGGATCGAGACCATCCAGACCACAGCACTGTTAAAATCCTCATCGAGACTTCAGCACTGTTCAAATCAGCTAGAATTCTTGAAAAACGTTTCAAGTGCTGATTTTCAAGACCAGAAAAGAGTAATTCGAAATACGTGCGCATATATATATATATATATATATATATATATATATATATATATATATATATATATGTGTGTGTGTGTGTGTGTGTGTGTGTGTGTAAAACATGAAATATATATATATATATATAAGAAGCACTGTGTACAAAGAAGCTCTCAAAGCTTATCAGATTGTTTTCATATTCAAAACTGTTTGGAGGGCAGAGGTTTATTATATTTAAAAGTTGTCTTTTATATATATATCTAAAATTGTTGGGACCATTTGGTTGGGGCTGTAGAATACACTGACTGCACATCTGCAGAGGGGTAAGTCTCTCCCAATGAGTGTCCTGGATATGGCACTAAATCTGATGGTAGGGCTCAGTAATGCTGGAGCATTGGGAAATGCGGAGTAACCTTTTATTTCTATCCCTCCCAGGTTCACTTTGACCCGGAGTGTTAGCACCTAGGGCCCTATCTATGGTTCAAATAGAACTAAACAGCGTACTTATGTTAAACTGAATTCTTTGAAATAGAACTTTTTATATGTATAAAAATGGATTTGGCATTAAATAACCTACAATGGCTGATATGCCATAGAGCACAACCAAACCAAACCAAACTAAAACTGTTTGTGTCATATTCTGATTTCTGGAAGAAATACTCGTATGTATGTAAAAATATAAATTTTACATTTTGTTGTAAATATAAGTAAAGAAAAGTTGGCGACCTTACTCGAAGGTGATCCGAAGGTTCCCTTTTAACTAGCTATTACACCGTGGTGTAGAGGATGGTCCTACTCCTTTCCCTGGATTGCTTCTCTTTACCCTTGATCTTAACCTTATAATGCTGAGTGCTAAGCAAGGTGGTATCAAGAAATATTTTTTGAGTCTTTGGTACGAATCGACCTGGGATTGAACCCCGGTCTCCCGGACCATTGGCGAAAATACTAGAAATATATTGAGTGCAGTCTTTTAAGTAAACAGTGATATTTATGGTGACCTTTAAATATGAAAAGTTCTTCACCTCCGAAACTTACTTCCCTTGATATCTTATAACCTTTTGAGGTCGTTTGCTTGTCACGTTGAATTTCTGTTAGAGCAATACTTGGTGATGTCCATCTCCACCCTAAGCACTTATGACAGATTGTACTGAGTTACATGAATGAAGGGATGCATCCTCCCCTTCCCTAAAAAGGGCAACATCGGATTAGCCAAGAATTACCGAGGTATAGCACTTACTTCAATAGCAGCCAAAATTTACAATGCCCTACTACGAAACCACAGAGAACCCAAAATCGACAACATCCTTAGGAAAAACCAAAATGGCTTCCGAAGAAATAGATTCAGGACTTCACAAATATTGACCATCCGTAGAATCCTTGAAGGCGTACGGGCTAAAAACCTACTGGCGACATTACTTTTTGTCGACTTTACCAAGGCCTTCGATTCCATTCACAGAGGGAAGATGGAACAAATCCTACTAGCATACGGCCTGCCAAAAGAAACCGTAGCAGCAATAATGATTCTCTATAGAAACACCAAAGTGAAAGTACGTTCACCAGATGGAGACACAGAATACTTCAACATTGTAGCAGAAGTACTACAAGGGGACACACTATCCCCATACCTCTTTATCATATATCTAGACTACGTGCTTAGAACGTCGATCGATAAAATCAGAGAGAACGGCTTCGAGCTGACAAAGAAAAGAAGCAGAAGGTACCCTACAAAAACAATTACCGACGCCGACTACGCCGATAACATAGATTTACTAGCAAATACACCCAACCAAACCGAAACACTACTGCATAGTTTGCAACGAGTCGCCGCAGGCATAGGCCTTCATGTCAATGCACACAAAACTGAATATATGTGCTTTAATCAAGCAGGCGACATTTCCACACTAGACGGAACCTCTCTGAAAATAGTTGACAAATTCACCTACCTAGGAAGCAGTGTCTCAACAACTGAAAAAGACATCGACACACGGCTAACGAAGGCATGGACAGCTATCGATAAGCTATCGGTCATATGGAAATCAGACCTGACCGATAAAATGAAATGCAGTTTCTTCCAGGCAGCGGTCGTGTCGATACTGCTGTTAGGATACACCACCTGGACGCTAACAAAACGGCTCGAAAAGAAGTTAGACGGCAACTACACAAGGATGTTGCGAGCAATATTAAACTAGTCCTGGTGGCAACACCCCACAAAGCACCAACTATACGGCCACCTGCCTCCCATCACGAAAATTATCCAAGTTAGACAAACCAGGCACGCAGGACATTGCTGGAGGAGTAGAGACGAGCTCATAAGTGATGTACTCCTATGGATTCTAACTTTTGGCCGAGCAAAAGCAGGACGACCAGCTCGAACATACATACAGCAGCTATGTGAAGACACGGGATGTAGTCCAGAAGACCTGCCGGAGGCGATGAACGATAGGGAAAAGTAGCGAGAGAGGGTCAGGGATATCCGTGCGGGCGGCACGACATGATAATGATGATGACATAGTACCAGTAGCGAGGAACGGTCTCTGACATGATTTTATACAATTGGTTTGAATTAACGGTTTTCCTTCTTCAAGATCAGTTGCCTCATAAAGAAAAATATATGTGTGTAAATATCGAAAATAAAAGCTTTGCAATATATATATATATATATATATATATCCAACAATCTCTAATCTGATAATTGTTTTTAGTTTCATATATGTTTAAAAGCAATGAGGTCATAATGCAACAGTTTATATATATATATATATATATATATATATATATATATATAAATAACTTATGTATTATTTAAACGTCTTCAGTGATTATTAGATTCGTACGAATCATCAGAGGAGAGGTTAGTTTTCTATATCTACAAATGAAGAGTGAAAGAGCATATATATCTAAGTTTGGATAACGTAGATATAAAATCAACAGCGCACGGTAACAATCTGTTTCTCGCCTATGCGATCATCGGGCCAAATGATCTGATGCTCACGTAGGCGAGAAACTGGTAGTTATCAAGCACCGTTGACTCAATATCTACGCTATCGTGATATATATATATATATATATATATATATATATATATATATATATATATATACGTACAGACAAGAAGGACGCAAACATAATCAATTGAAACTTTTCTGTTTGTATTTAATTCAGAATGCTACTGTAAAATCTTTATCCGTTTGCTGTTAAATGTAAAACTACATTTCGGGCACCTAATGAATTATTCGTACTAAAGTAACGAAAGCATTTTATAATTAAGCAAATGATAAGATTTTTAAAAAGCTGTCGATCGCTTTTAGACATTTTTAAGATAATACAAGTGAAGATAACACCACTAATAATCATAACTACAGAATTTTTACTCTAAATAAACTGAATAGGTAAGCAAGGTTACTAAGTGTTGCATGGGTTGTCTTTCGACATTTTCTAAACAGAGACACTAAACCTTGCAAGAGAAAAAAAAAGGTGAGAAACAAAATGTTTAATAAAATAATTTAGATGTATATTTTTGCAAGATTCCATGAAGACATTAATAAATACACAAAAAAAGCCTTAAACACAAACAAAATCCGAGGTCTTCTTTATGCGCTATATTCCTTGTTTTCCCATTATTTACTGATATCTAGAGTCCTTTTACTAACTACTTATTCATTAACAACCAACCATATAGCTAACCGTGCGAATAATATAAATCTGACATCTTCAGTATCATAGCATTGTCGTCGGTGCTTAGAATATGCTAACTGTATGCCGTAAAGATGGATAAGATCCCTCACAAAAAATAGGTACCCTAAGTATGGCACAAAACTGAATTTGATGCTGTTGATCCAGTTCTAGAGATCTGGGGAGTAGGGAGTGCCCCTTCATTACCATTACTCCCAAGTCCACTCGGAGCGATAGTACTTATTAGGGTCCCGTCTGTGGGTCAGATATATCTATTAGTATACTATTAGCATTAGGTAGAAATACTTGATATCATATAATTGAAATTATTCGTATAAAAAGTAGTTACTTGAAGCTATAATTGTTTATTGAGGATTATTATTATTATTATTATTATTATTATTATTATTATTTACTTGAAAACATGCAACCGTGCAAATTATTTGTATTAGGTAGGAATACTTGATATCATATAACACTGAGGAAAAACTCTTAAGGTACAACTAAAAAAAATGAGGTATAACTGTTAACGTCGTTGAAAATAGAATCGGCGACTTGCGTTCAATTCCTGAACGAGGCTGCACTTTATGTAGAGTTAATACCCACCATATTCTCTACCCAAAGTTTTGAGTAAATAGTTGTGTAGACTGAACTTTTTGTATAGAAACTATTTTAAGTGAAGGAAAACTCCTTATTCAAACTAATTGTACTTCACTTAAAAATTGACCTTGTGTCACATCCAGTTCGTGGAGGAGGGGTTGGGTAATTACAAAAGATACAGAAAATATAAATATGAATGTAAAATGAAAGCAATTCCCAAACCTCTGGGCATAAAATAACCCAGAAAGGTTGACATGCCATTAAAATCAATCATTTAATCAATCCTCTGTCTCACCATTTCTTAAATAAAATATCTTTTAAATTTCATATGGAAATCACTATATCACTCTGTTTAACTAGAAATGGCTTATTTACCATTTGATAACCTCCAGTGACTTCAAATGACCTAGGAGATCAAGCTCACGTTGTCGGTACTGAAGTCTGAAGTCAACCAGGACTTTCCGTTCGGCCATGATCGTCAGACACCCACACACTTACAAACAGCATAGTCATCATTATCATCATCATCATGTCGCCCCGCCAGCACAGACCTCCCTGACCCTCTCTCGCCATCCGTCTCTATCGTCCATCACTACCGGCAGGTCTTCAAGGCTACATCCTGTCTCGGCACAGAGCTGTTGTATATAGGTTCTAGCTAGTCGTCCTGTCTATGCTCGTCCATGTGAGGGGGTCCACAGAAGTACATCGCTTATGAGTTCGTCCTTACTTCTCCAGCAGTGTCCCGCATGTCTGGTTCGTCTAACTTAGAAAGTTTTCGTGATGGGTTGTGGGAGGCCGTACAGCAGCTGCTTTGTGGGTGCTGCATCTAGGACTTGTTCAATATTGCTCGCAGCATTCTTGTGTAATTGCCGTCAAGTTTTTTGTCCATACGTTTACTTACCATCCATGTAGTGCATCCATATAGTATAGTTTAAACTTTTACCTCTCGTGTGTGCGGGTGCCAGTCTACCTCCACGAGAAGGTGTGCAGGTTGAAAGATCATACGCAGTACCCTATGCATACCTTAACATTGTAAACAGCATAATGTTTCAAAGTAAAAAAAAAATGTGTAGTTTCATTGAAGCCAAGGACAGCAAATCTCTTTGACACAGATTATTCACCAATGCGTAAAAGAAAGCATATTCAGAATTGGTATTTTTTTAACAAATGGTAATTTTTTTATTATTGTTTTTTAAAGAAACTGCTGATGTCTTAATTTCTTTTCCTCTTTTTTTTTTTTTTTTCTTTTTTTCGAAGCCACATTTGTTCTTAGCCAATTGATAACTGACGCTGAAGGGCATTTTTTTTTTTTTAGATTGATGGCTTAACTGCATGTTTTTCTACATTGGTGTAATACTTTGAGGCGCTGGGCTGGTATAGTGCTGCTGCTTGCTGCCGGCCCCCAAAACAAATTCAGACCACATCAATGGCATCTCTTCTACCTTTTCGTCTGACATCCTCAAGTTACAGGTTTCGATTTCAAATACCCAGACAAGGATAAAGTAAAAAAAAGGCTTAACTTTTATTTCATATTCTTTCTATCAAGCACGGACTTGAGATGTGTATGATTATTTTGTGCCAACACCCGGTAAGGAATGGTAAAACAGGTGAGAGGATAGAACGTTTTCAGAGGTCAGGTGGGGTGGGTGGGTGTATCTATAAGCGGGTGAATGGCGTCCTTAAGAGAAAATGGAGAGAGGAGGTGTGCACAGCCGGGTGAGAGGAAAAGGTGGGTCATGCAAGGTAGGTATATGCGTCATGGGTGGATATGTACGCCCGACGCTTACCATCTGTCATGCTGATTTGCGTGTCAGTGTAGGGGGAGGTATTCGGGTGCTGCAAGTATTGAGAAGGAGTGATAAGAGTATGATGCATCCGTTTTAGCACAGTGGGTGAAGAATTTGTGGTTCACACATTCCAAAATCAGGGATAGGGTAGATAGTGTGTGTGTGTGTGTGTGTGTGTGTGTGTGTGTGTGTGTGTGTGTGTGTGTGTGTGTGTGCCCCTGATAGTTACGAATTTACGCAGTTCAAAAAATATAATTGATATAATTCGCGTAAATCCTTTAGAGAAAGTATAAACTCTATACAATCTTTTTGCTTTGTCCCATCGCCAGTCATCTCAAAAGCTGTGTTGTTATAAGAACTCAAGAATATTTGACAGTGATTATAACGAACAGTCTGCAGTATTCATTTAACCAACAGCTCGACTTGTTACTAAATGTTTTTCTGTCATTTTCAGATTAAATATTTTCGGTTCACAAATAATTCCAACGAGTATCCTGCTCTTTGTAGTTTTAATGACCGCTATAGAATCAGTGGAGATCTAGTGAGTGAGGAGTACCTCCTCATTACCATTACTCCTTGTCCACTATGACGCGGAGCGGTTTTACCTGTTACGGCCTCATCTATAGGTTAAATAAATTCGTTTAAAAGTTATTCGTATTCAATAGAACTGTGAAAAAAACTCTTAAGAAACAACTGCATAAAAAATATAAATTTCAACATACAATAACCGCGATTTCCAAACCCCTTGGCATACGATAACTCAAGATGAATGGATATGCCGTTAAAATCAATCATTCAGAATTCACAGATTCAAGTGTCAAAATATTGCAATCTCTATTGCATAAAGGCATACTGCTTAACACATCACCTGATGAAAGTCGAATAACATATCAACCGAAGCGTTGAGATAGAGAAGGATGTTTGTCTAAATAATGCATTTACAATCTTTGTTCTCTGGTTATGTTTCTTTGTTTAAAGCATATCAACTTTCGTGGTTTATTTAATGCCAAAGTCACCCTTGTAGAAGAACAACAATGATAGCAGTAAACCCATAGCTGGAGGACAAGGAAGTTTATAACTTAGCATTAAATAACCCACAAGGGTTGATTTGCCATAAAACTCAACCAAACCAAATGATATGAGCGCGCTCAATCGGCCAACATCAGGCCCGGTACGGCTTTCTCGGCCTCTTCAAGCCTTCCCAATACATTTGTAGCCCTGCCCTGACAAAGGGGTGACCTCGTGGTGTAATAGTTAAAACGATGGATTGCAGAATCGTAATAAAAGAGTTCGAACTCCAATCGCACTATCACGTTCACTTTTGGACAAATACCCTTAGGAAAGGCATGAACCCCGTTATCCTCCCAACTATGGGTTAAATAGTACCACTACTACTGTTCATCTAGAAGGATGGCTTAGGCATTAGATAATCTACATAGGTTGATATGCGAAGAAATCAACCAACCTGTCAGATGAAGGTGGTCACCATAGGAACGTTTCAAAAGTTCACCGGTTTTTCGACGTCCTTCTCTTCCACGGCGAAAAGATTGATAAAAGGTTTTAAAATCTTTTAGTTTTATGAGAGAAGTTAGTCCCGAAACTGAGTTCTATTTTGCAAATGTTTTCTACAAAGAGGAGTTTTTTTCTTCTCTTTCAAGTGTTTTTTTTTTTTGGAGAAGGCGGAGGAGAAGAAAGGCCGACGATGAGCTTTGATGAACGGTTTTATCCGGCCTCTTCTTCCTCTTTTCCTCCAAGTGGGGGCATGGAGGGCTGTTTGCTGAGATGGACTTACGGAAGGGGGATGTTATTTTTCTTTCCCCCTCATCAAGATGTTATCTTTTGGTGGACGTAGATTTAAGTGCGTCCACTTCCATGTCTTCCTGGGGAGATCTTTACCTTTCTTGCTTCTATCTTTTGACTGGAGATTTCTTCTTCTTCTTCTCATCCTCTTCCTGAATAGGCTTTGTTGTTCTTTTGAGAGGAGATTTCTCCTTCTCCTCCTGAATAGGCTTTGTTGTTCTTTTGACAGAAGATTTCTTCTCCTTCTCATGAATAGGCTTTGTTGTTCTTTTGACAGGCGATTTTCCTCCTCTTCTTCCTCTTCCTGAATAGGCTTTGTTGTTCTTTTGACGGGAGATTTCTCCTCCTTATCATCCGCCTCCTCCTACCCCTGAATAGGCTTTGTTGTTCTTTTAACAGAAGATTTCTCCTTCTACTCCTGAATAGGCTTTGTTGTTCTTTTGACCGGCGGTCATTCCTCCTGGTTTGATCTTAGGTATTTTGATCCTTTCTGCGAGTCTGTGTATTTGTCTGTGTGCTTTTGGGGCGAGGCGTATTTGCTTTGGGTGTTTTTCTTCCTTGGAGAGTCAGAAGTGGCTGAGACAGAAGTGACTTTGCGTCCAATTTTCATTACTTCTAACTACACCTTCGTCAGGTACGGTGATTGATCTCTTTGTAGATCCTGGTATTAGTGTTGTTGCAGGAGTCGTGTACTCTTTAGGCAGAGGAGCCTTCTTGGAACATGTTCGTACCACGTGCCTCTGTTGACAACACAACCAGTCGTGTGACCGTCTTCCCTCCGCTACCACTGTCTGCTGCTGAACAAGGATGTTCAAGTTGTCTGGTATCACTGCGAAACCCTGTCTATGGAGGGACATAGTTCGGAAGTAATCTTCGTTCTTTATGCCTGTCTTCCCAATGATGAGGGTGACCTTCTTGATGTCTACAAACTCGTGGAGGTACGGGCCCGTACGTCACCGGCCAGTTCAATGCGAATGTTGAAATTGGAAATGTTTGTTCTTTGTGTATCCTGATATTCCAATTGCAGCTTGAATAGATTGGTTCAAATATTTTTGAGAGACTGCTTGGCCGTTGGATTGGCAACAGGACGTCCTACGTTGCGTAATTATTCCAGCATAGTACTGGGCGGGAACATCATTAGCACAGAGGATCTCGCCCATTGTTTATCTCTTCAGTTCGGGGAGTCTTTCAGTTTTGACCTATGAGGTCAGGAAGGACAAGATTTTCATTGTCAGAATGTTACCACCTTTTAAGGGGAGCAGGATGGTGGTGTCATTGAAATATTGTTGGTATTTTCGCTTCGCCCGTCGGTACTCAACAGGATTTTTTTTTTTTTTTTTTTTGATGAGAGGTGACTTTTCTTCCTGCTCCCTTTGCTTGTCCTGCAGGTATCGGCGAACTGCCTCTGTTGTGCTTCTACACGAGGAGGAGGAGGAGGAGGAGGAGGAGGAGGAGGACAGCGATGGCAATTCCACTCCGATCTTACGGACAGGAATGCTGGCGGTTGTTACTAGTGCTGGTTTGGCGAACTGATCGTCTCCAGTCTTCTGAATCGAGCAGCTAAAGTTCTGGGTAGGTTCAGACAGGGTACTGGTTTGAGCCGTAGGGGTGTTCTTCGTGCGCGAAACTTTGTCCCTGTTCACCTGTCAGGGGGCTTTTGAGTTTTCCTCTTTTCACTTCCAACTCGGTGTTGTGCCCGTCTATCCGGGGGGTTGGAGGCGGGGTTGGCTCTTGGACTTCCCGAAGGGCCTGAGATGTTGTCTCTGTCTAACTTGTTGGCGGTTCTCATTCTCAAGACGTTGATTCCGTCTACCTACTTTGGGGCTTTTGAGTTTGCCCTTCTCCCATTCTGGCTCGAAGCGTTGTCACTGTTTACCAAATTTGGTGCCCTCGAGCATGTCCTTACTCGGGTTTATCGAACAATGCTACCTCAGATCAAGCCGGAGCTTCGGTATCCGACATAGTTTTAAGGCCTAACGGGGCCTGGGTTAATGAAAAAAGAAGCTCAGCGGAGTTAACTGCTCAGACTCCAAGAGAAGGGAATCAGAAAGAAAAATAATTGCCCACTAGAAAACTTTTCAGATTCCAAATGGGATTAAGTGAGAGGTGTATAGTGAAAAGAAGCCCGGGAAATGGGTGAAAAAGAAGCAAGTTGCCTGTGCAGTTAGGAAAAGCGTGCATGAAGTCTCTCCATAGCTGGACACTGAATGAAAAATGTTTTTAACTCAGCTCTGTTGAGCTGAGTCGCGTGTGCTGCTGCGAAAAAAAGGCGGGCCTTCTGAAAATCCAAGGAAAAAATTCTTAGAAAAAACCATTTAATCGGCTGCTCCCCGCCCTGCTATTTTTACTTATTTAAACAATTCCACGTGAGAGGAACTTTACTACTATAACGGAGAGACAAGATTTTAGCCTATCTGATTAATGCAAACGAAAAATATGCTTTCAAACAATTTTTAAGGATATTGAGTTCAATAGACAATTGAAAGAATTTTATTTTGAATGCATTCAGCTAACATACACACTTTTACACACACACACACACACACACACACACACACACACACACACACACACACACACACACACATGGAGAAACGTTAAAATTTAAAACACACAGATTGAAGTTTTTGATGACGTTAAACATAAGAAATAAAAATATTCTTCGCTTCGCGTCTCTTTCTCAATCTAAAATTAAAACAACTGAAACGCGCAATTTTTTCTATTTTGACGTCATTTATATAATAACTTTGATGCCTCAATTACCGAGCGCCTCCGTGGCCCAATGGATAAGGCACCGGCCTCCTAAGCCGGGGATTACGGGTTCGAGTCCCGTCGGAGGTTGTTAACTTTTCAAACTTATGGAATTCTATATTTTAAACAAATTGATCTTTAATATTTGTTGCAACCTTTTCGTTTCGATTTTTGTTTTCTCATAGTATATAATTAATTCTATATTAAATAACTAAAATAACCAAAAGACAACAATAGCATTTTTCTTATAAAGATTGATTAATTGTAGACGAGCTGCATATCCTACAAGAGAAGATAACAGACCAGATAAATACAATTCTTGAAAACTGAGGAGTAAATTTGTACAGTTAGTAGCACTTTTGATACCTTTTGTAGTCAGTGACCTAATAATAACAATAATAATAATAATAATAGTTATCGTTCAAACATATATGGAAAAACTCGTAAAGGTTAGTTTGGTTTCATTGTTTAGTGGCATATTATTGGTTGATATACCAATGTCATCTTTATAAATGAACTGCAGTGATACAGTTTAACCCACAGCTGGAGGGATAAAGGGGTTCATATATTTTCCAGTCATTGATCTGAACGTAATTGCCCGACAGAAGTTCGAGCTCGCTTATTTTGAGGCTTCACCCCAGTTCTTTAACAATTACGCCACGTGGACTCTCCAACTTGCATAAAGTTGACATCAAACTATTTGCAAAAAATGAAAAAAAAAAAAACTGGAAACACTAATACATGCTGTTAGAATATAGTCAGGACATAGGAATGGAATTTGGTATAGAAAAATGTGCAATGCTAGTAATGAAAAGTGGCAAACAACATCTGACTGATGGAATGGAACTACCAAGTCAAGACAAGATTAGAACGCTCAGAGAAAAGGAAACCTACAAATACTTGGGCATTTTGGAGGCTGACACCATCAAACAAGTGTAGATGAAAGACAAAATTAAGAAAGAATATCTCAAAAGAACGAGAAAGCTACACGAGACAAAACTATCTTGCGGAAACCTTATCAAAAGAATAAATACCTGGACTGTGCCCCTCGTAAGATATTCAGGACCCTTTCTGAAGTGGACCAGAGAAGACCTTAAGCAAATGGATCAAAGAACAAGGAAACTAATGACCATGCATAAAGCATTACATCCCAAAGATGACGCAGACAGACTATAAGTATCAAGAAAGGAGGGAGGAAGAGGAGTCACCAGCATTGAAGACAGTGTTGACGCATCGATTCAACGACTCGAGGACTACATAGAAAAACACGAAGGAGGACTGATTACAGGCATCAAAAGCAATACTGACAACACGGTGACCAACAGAATGACAAAAACTAGAAAACAAAAATCGGATGAAAAACAACTCTAAAGGCGTTTAAAGCGCCCAACGTGTTGTTTTTCTTTCCATTTTTGTTTTCTAATAAACGACATCTCGCATGAAAAACCTGGACGTGGCTAAGAAAAGGAAACCTTAAAAGAGAAACAGAATCTCTCCTAATAGCAGCACAAAACAACACCATAAGAACCAATCAAATTAAAGCGAGAATAGATAAGACGCAACAAAATAGCAAATGTAGATTATGTGGTGATGGAGACGAAACCATCAATCACATAAAAAGCGAATGCAGCAAATTAGCACAGAAGGAGTATAAGACTAGACACGACTGGGTGAGCAAGGTGATCCACTGGGAGATGTGCAAGAAATTGAAATTTCACCATACGAACAAATGGTATATGCACAACCCAGCACCTGTCCTGGAGAATGACACACAGAATCTCCAATGGGACTTTGATACAAACGGATCACCTAATCTCGACCAGAAAACCTGATCTTATAGTATTCAATAACAAAAAGAGACCTGGCAAAATTGTCGACTTTGCTGTCCCGGCTCACTACAGAATAAAGCTGAAAGAAATTGAAAAGAAGGATAAGTACCTAGACCTTACCAGGGAATTAAAAAAAATACGGAACATGAAGGTGACGATTATACCACTCGTGAATGGTGCATACGGTACAGTAACTAAGGGATTATTAAAGAGACTGGAGGACTTGGTTCGATTTCGGTTCGGTTTCTTTGTTTAATGGCATAACAACCTTTGTAGGTTATTTAATGCCAAAGCTATTCTCCTAGAAGAACAGTAGTGGTATTATTTAACCCATAGCTGGGAGTATAAGGAGGTTAATACGTTTCCCAAGGGTATTTGCCCAAAAGTGAACGTAATAGAGCGACTGGAGTATGAGCTCGCTTACTACGATTCTGCAGCCCATCACTTTAACCATTACACCACGAGGATACCCCTGGAGGACTTGGAAGTTGGAGGACGAATGGAGACCTTTCAAACTACAGTATTATTCAGAACGACCAGTATACTGAAGACTTGCGGAGACTTGCTGTCTCTCAAACTCCAATGAAAGACCATCAGCTAAAGCTGATATGAAAAACTCTAACGAGTAAATAATAATAATAATAATAATGCCAAAAATTATTGTATATCACTCCTTACTTAGTGGACCAGCTCAAGAAGTCACGAGAAATGACGTGAGTACGAGGTTATAAAGAGATCTACTGTGTGACGGGGTTTGCAAGCGATAAATTGGCCGAATGAAGTTAAACGCAATTCATCGTATTCTGTACTGTGTGCCATCTTACTAGGAACAAGCAGTATGCTATTTGTTCGTTTGTTTGGTTGTTTTTATGGTATATCAACCTTTATAGGTTATTTAAGGCCAAATCCATTTTTATACAAATAATCAATTTCAGTCTATTTCAAACAATTCAGTTTAACATGAGTACATAGTTTAATTGTCAAAAACATTTCTATTTAAGCTATTCAGCTTAGTCAAACAGTTTTATTTCAAACAATTCAGTTTAGTATAAGTATGGGTTTTGTTTACACACAGTTGAATGACAAGACATTTCGATTTCAAACAATTCAGTTTAGCGTAAGTACAGTTTCAATATCAAAAGCAGTTCCATTTCAAACAATTCAGATTATAGTATATAAAAACAGTTCCATTTCATATAATTCAGTTTATCATGAGTACGAAAGTTTAAAGGTTAAAATAGTCTATTTCAAGCAAATCAGTTTAGCGTAAGTACAGTTTCAATGTCAAAACAGTTATACTTCAAACAATTCAAATTAGTATTATTGGAACCTCACCATTAGATTGTTTAGTGTCTTATCCAGGGCACCGTTGGGGTGTCTTTCGCCTCTGCAAAGAAGCTATCGGTGTATTCAAGAGGGTAATTAGGGTGATGTTCAATATGTTTTGAATGACACTCTACAAAAAAAAACCGTTGATTTTATCGGCATGTCAACGCGTCTGGGGTTATTCTCAGCCCAGAATTTTGGGAGTTGCTGATATTGTACATTTATATTTATATTTGTGTAGTTTTTTGTGTTTGCTCTTTTTTTTGTATGGATATATAATATCAAGTATTCCGAATACAAATTATTTGCAAACTGATTTTTTTCTCCAATCGATGGCACTCTAACAGGTACTACCCTCAAGGAGTGAGTGGACCCGGAAGTAATTGCAGATAGAGTCATAGATAAATCATCCACTTTTTTCAATCTCATGTCGAACCAACTTCAATTTTATGAATAAGCGATAAAGTTGTTGGTGACCGTAGTCGAGGGCGACCAGAAGGCTCTCTTTTCAATAGCTACTACACTGAGGTGTCCGGGAGGGTACTACTCCTTTCCCTGGATTGCTCGACTTTACCCTTGATACGTACCTTATATTGCTGAGTGTTAAGCAAGGAAGCATCTGGTACCATTTTTAACGTCTTTGGTATGACTCGACCTGGGATTGAACCCAGGCGAACACTCTACCCACTAGGCCAATGAGCCGGTCATAAGCGATAAAATAGATGCATATTTTGTAGATTTATGGGTCAATTTTGTTAAGCTACTCAAAACTTTCGAATTTATCTCTTTTGAGTGAAAATCTAGCATTCTGTTTATTCAAGTATGCATTATTAAGGGAATTGAATTACCACGACCAGAAAATCCGGCGAACACTTGCACGCGACATACATAAACACTGGACAGCTGTTTCGACCTTATTAGGTCTCATCAGCAGAGTATACCGGGATTTCCCCCTTTGGAGATCGAACCAGCGACCACAGAATGCAGAGCCGAAACTCTATCACTGGGCATCATTCCACATCGCCCACAAGTAACGCCAAATTAACTAGTCATGGTAATTGCGCGGCAAATTAACCTGAATATCTTTGAAGTTACATCCGTACTCTTTACAGGGGACACGGTCACCTCCAAGGCCACGTCTTCCCAGGAGGATTGGAAATACGCATCCGCGTAATTATTATAACCTCAAGAGCAAGAATATATCGTAGATGTGCATTTTCTTTTTTTTAAGTAGAGGAATTATATTATGAATTGAATTACCACGACCAGAACATGGTTGTAGTAATTCAATTCACAATATAATTTCTCTACTTAAAAAAAGAAAATGTATATGCATTATTTAATTATAAAGCTGTGTGCAAACTGATAGTATTTGATATAAATACTTCATAAATAGTGTAAAATACTTAAAACCATTTGACTGTGTGCAAACAAATGATTTATATAAAATAGAATTATTAGTGTTAGATAGCAATACTTGAAACTATCTAATAGTGTGGAAATGAATGAGCTTTAAATCGTTTAAGAATAAAACTACCCATAAACTGTTCGCTTATATGTATATATAAGTGTGTGTGTGTGTGTGTGTGTGTAAAAGTATTTAGCATTAAATAATCCACAAGGGTTAATATGCCATAAACACCAATCAACAACAAATAAAATAGAAATAGGAATGACTGTTATCGCTGCCTGGTGGCAACACCCCACAAGGCATCAACTATACGGTCACCTGCCTCCCATCACGAAAACTATCCAAGTTAGACGAACCAGACATGCAGGTCACTGCTGGAGAAGCAGGGACGAGCTCATAAGTGATGTACTCCTATGGACCCCCACATATGGCCGGACAAAAGCAGGACGACCAGCTCGAACATACATCCAGCAGCTATGTGAGGATACGGGATGCAGCCCTGAAGACCTGCCAGAGGCGATGAACGATAGGGAGAAGTGGCAAGAGAGGGTCAGGGATATCCGTGCCTGTGGCACGACATGATGATGATGATGATGTTATCGCTGCAGATACTTGATTTCTCTAACTAATAGAAATCACTATACGTGTTGTACTTCTATAAAACTTTCATGTATCAAAATCTCATTAGTTATAGATTAAAGGAGACTGTTCAGGATGGCGAGAGAAGAAAGATCGTGTCAAAACACAGCGGTAAGCAAATAGGAACCAATAAAATCCAAGTATTTATCTTAAATTATGTCAGGATGTGTTCGCCCCTCGATTGTTTATAGAAACAGTTGGGCGTCAAAGGCGTAAACGTAAATCCTTACTTTTTTTTCAAGACGCTGAATAAATCCGTTTCGCGCCAAAACAACGTGTTAAGGGCAGCATCAGAGACAGTAGTGCAAAAGGATCAAATGACATCAAAGACGATCACCAAAGGTTGAATAATATATATATATATATGTGTGTGTGTGTGTGTGTGTGTGTATGTGTGTGTGTGAGTGTATATATATATATATATATATTGTCATCCACAGACAGACTGCATCGTTGTATTACAACTCTTCAATATGCCTTCACATGCCGGACGCTTCAAGCTGGGATCGAAACCCGCATAACTTTCCACTCAGCCAATTCGGTGACCTAACCGAACATTGGGTTAGAGTGTTCGCCAATGGCCCGGGAGACCTGGGTTCAGTCCCGGGTCGAGTCATACCAAAGACTAAAAAAATGGTACTTGATGCCTCCTTGCTTAACACTCAGAATTATAAGGTACGGATCAAGGGTAAAATGGAGCAATCCAGGGAAAGGAGTAGCGCCCTCCCCTACACCTTGGTGTAGTAGCTATTGAAAAAGGGGTCTTCGGGTTACCCTCGACTATGGTCGCCAACTTTACTTACGTTAGCTCGGGAAATTAATGCATTTTGTATTAGCTTTCGTTTACTTACATTTTGCGCTGTTGGATACCGGAGTGCTCAATTTGTTAGAAAAAATTTGCATTACGCGGGTGGCAGCCGTTAATTCCTTCACCAGAGTGCTAACCCCCGGAAGAGGAGCGTATATATTGTTATGTATGTATACAACAATTACATGTAATGTAAAGGAACAGAGTACTTATTGTTTACCTTAGAAAAAAGTACCAAAGTCTAAAATATCTTTATTCGACTCTCAGTTTTTCGCTGATATATCATCAACCAAGATCTTGGTCTGATGATTGAATAGACGAGAAAGTCATTGTCATCAAGTACAATTGACTATGTGTCTGCTCTGTTAAAATTTATATGAATATATATTTATCTATCCTAATATATATAAACACAATCACATACCCAGACTCAGCAATATATATATATATATATATATATATATATATATATATATATATATATATATATATATATAAGTAAAATCAACTGATTTCCCTACTAAAAAAGTGTTAATTTTTGTGAGAAGCTGTAATTTTTGCATTTGCATTTTTAGATTTATAGACCAATCAGCAGTTACGCGCTCGTTTCTTTAAAATTCGCAGACGACAATATTTGACTTACCGCAAAAAATTTGAAGGATCAAAACTCAAAATCTTTTCCTTCCTAAATTGTTAACAATACAACGTTTAACCAGTTAGAGTCATAGATAAATCATCAATTCTTTTATCTCATGTCGAGCCAACTTCAATCTTATAAATAAGCGATAAAATAGATACATATTTAATAGATTTATGGATCCATTCCGTAAATCTACCCAAAGCTTTCGTCTTTTGAGTGAAGATTTAACATTCTGTTCCTTCAAGTATGCATTTCATTTCAACATCGCTTAATTATTCTAAATTGAATGAAAATATTGTTTCTTTAGATATACTTGTACTCCCAATTCATTTTTCCCCTGATGATAAAATATTTTTTGTCTTCATCTGTTTACATATCAGCATATAAATATACTTTTCCCTCAACATAGTGACACACTCACACACGAGTCTTTTACATACACAAAATTTATCAACTTGATTTAGACAATGCAAACTACTACATTGAAATCCATTAATTCTTAATTAATTTCTTGTAATGAAAATATTGAAAAATATCAACGCTTCGAGTAATACAATCTTTTCTTACGAGAAAAGATCTTTTAACTATTGTTTTTCAACAAACGTTACACTCAAGTTCAAGAAGTAAAATTTATGTGATTTGTAGATCTGTGTTTTATTCAATCATTTAAACATTTCTCCGCTATATATATATATATATATATGTGTGTGTGTGTGTGTGTGTGTGTGTGTGTGTGTGTATGCGCGCGTGTGTGCAGATGCATATATAAGTGCATTTTTATAAATGTATTCATATACATATATATGTGTGTGTGTGTGTGTGTGCTCATGCATGCGCGTGCGTATGTGTTTGTGCGTTCAATATACGCTAAGTTCCCAACGTTTATTTTTGAAGACTAGAGATTGAATATACAGTTTAAACAATTTTTTTTATTTGATATATATATATATAATATAAACTAGCCCATTGGCCTTGTGGGTTGAATGTCTGCCAATAGCCTGGGAGGCTAGGATTCAGTCCCTGGTCGAGTCATACCAAAGCTTCAGAAAATGATACTTGATGCCTCCTTCCTTAACACATACATAAGTTATGTATATTGCAATGTAAGTTTTGCAACAATTCTATGATTTATTAATAGTAAGTTCAAAGAAAAAGAAAACATGAAGCGAAACTTTAGTTCAAGGAAATTCTTTATGATGTTGCACAAGATTTTATCAATGAAGCGGTAAGAATATATATATATATATATATATAAGTGTGCGTGTGTTTTGTGTGAGTGAATGTGTATGTGTGTGTGTATGTGTGAGTGTGTGAATTTTCGAAAATGATACCTCCTGTGTATGCTCATAATTACATGCACACGCCAAAGGGTAATCGTTGAATGCTTCCGCTAATATTTTATATTGTGAAATTCCTGCCTCTTTCCACACATTTTTCCCGCCTTTACTCACCGGGACCCGAATCAGAAACCCAGAGTAAAAACAGCATCAAAAAAGCTGCAAGTATTTTCTTATCAATGTACGACTTGTAACCAGCTGCGACAACCTTTCCGTTTCCTTTGCCTCAAGAAGGCGCCTTGATGATTGGATGAAATGTATAATACGGCAGAGGACCTTCTTACCGCTTCATTGATAAAATATTACGCAATATCATTAAGAATTTCTTAGAACTAAAGTTTTGTTTTTATGTTTTCTCTTACGCTGGACTTTGCAGTATATAACTGTTAGAAAGGTGGCATCACACACATTGATATATATATATATATATATATACATATATATATATATAAAGAACACTACGTGCTTTTAGAACAGGTTGAAAGCCTAAAATTTTTAATTATAATCCTGTGTAACTTATTCTGTGACTGTGTAACCACAATCATAAGACTCAGTATATATATATATATAGGAGTTTTCCCCTCTTCAGGGTTTTTCTTCTTTCTTTTTTTCTTTCGTTTGTTATCAGCTACTTTGATTTATACCTTATTATTGGTTGCTTGTCTCGGTTTTTCTCTGACGAGACGTGACCCCAATATATATATATATATATTGTAACAACAATCATCTGATGAAATGATGAACATTTTTATAAAAACTGAAATCTGATTGATTCATACAGGTACATTTTCTTTGCTTTCTGTTCAATAAAAAAAATATTGATCAGTAGTTATAAGTACAGTTGAAAATTAGCTAATCAGTGAATTTTATTAAGAAATCTCTTGTTAGCAATGTTCTCAATGACTGTACATTACCTTTTTTTCAATTGCTTCCTTTGTCCCATTGTTGTTTAATTTAGTGCTTGAAATTTTATATTTATTTAAATATAATCATATATTATCCCATTATTTAGGAGGTGCCCGTAGTGTAATCATTATCGTCGTAGGAAATGGACACGGCGACACGAGTTCAAATCCTGGACGAGACTGATTGCATTTCACATAGCACTAATACCCTTGGGAAAGGTATGAATCCAATCATTCTCCCTCCAGCTATGGGTAAATAGTAGGGCAGACTAGGTTCTTCAGCCTTGGTGAGGCAACTAGTCTAGGAGAAGGAAAACTCTGAATTCAAACCTGTTAAACTCCGCTTAAAAATTGACCTTGTGTCATATCCTGCCCGAGCGGAGGGGTTGGTAAATATGATCATATATTATCCCAAATTCAATACAACTAACCTCGTCTTAACTTCTCTCCCTCGGCTAGTTACCTCAGTACTTTGCCCTGTCGGCTGGAGTTCTAGAATACACCGACTGCTTCTCTGCTGAGGGGTAAGACCCCACAACGAGTGTCCTCGATATGACACTAAACAATCTGATTGTGAGGTTCCGGTAATGCTGGAGCTTTGGGGAATGCAGAGTACCCCTTCATTGCCATCGCTACCAAGTCCACTCTGGCCCAGATTGGTGGCACTTGATAGGGTCCTATCTATGGGTAAAATAGAACTAAACTGTGTACTTATGCAAAAATGAATTGTTTGAAATAGAACTGTTTAGATGTTTAACTGATTGTAAACAAGCAGACAATACTTATACGAAACTGAATTGTTTGAAATTTAATTCAGCATTAAATCACCCGAAAAGAGTTGATACGCCGTAAAACAAAACAATCAACCAACCTCAGTACAACCAATGCAGTGAACCAGTTTAAATGTCAACAAGAAGACTGCTTTTCCAATAACACCTTCATAGGCCTGACTATTACAACTTGGTCGAGATGTTTAACACTTTTCCTATAGGCCTAGTTCCATCCCTCAGCACATCAAAACACAGTCGTGTCCCTCCTCGAAATATAGAAAAATTCAGACTGAAAACACCTCCATATTACGCAAAGAACAAATAAACAAAATCTCCAAACTATTGAAGCTTTCTTCATAAAGATTAACAAACCTTTCTTAAACAAGATCAACTTCAAATATAACAACCACATACTAAAATGCCTATAACACATTTCCTCGCCAATTTTTTCCTCTTATCTCGAGTAAAATTATTTTTTTTTACGTAAATTCCTCTCCCACTAGTTCTTTTTCCTACTCTTATAGAAATGTTTATGCCTCGTCATTGTGTTTGTCATTTCATTATTCGCTCCCTCAAAGATAGCTCTTGTTGTGACCGAACGTATTTGGGAAAATTCGGCGCCTTCCTAAATTCATTCCAACAAAAAGACAAACGACTCATACGAAGACTTGAACGAATCAAAGATAGAATAGGCAAACTCGAAGTGTCTGTCTTATTCAATAAAACATGTTTAAATATAATAACAGTTATATGACAGATATAGTATTTATTTACGGTAGGTCAATTCTTTATTCCTGAAAAATCTCTACATCACTACTTCTTATACAGAAGGGTTAAAATCCAAATATTTACCACAGAGTGGTAAACCAATCGAACGGTACTCCTAACAATCAATATACACAACTTTGCATCACTCGATGAGACTGCTACTAATATTTCCAATTTAAACTTGTGTTTGGTGAACATATCAAATTTGTACGGAGAAACACAAAGAAAAATTGAATATCATACAAACGCTATATCAGTCACCTTTCCCAACATATGGTGCACCGAGGGAAAATACTAACTTGAACGACACAGCATCGAGGCAGACTGTCAGACGACTACAATATGTTGTCTTTCTGCGCAATATTATGGTTATGCTGTGAATTCATTTGAACAAAAACTAAGATATAATTGTTTCATATATGGCTGATGGAATTCCGATTTCAAAGATAAAACTACATACATCACACACAACAAGAGTAATGAAAGTTCAATGAAATATTGTGGTAATTTATTGTATATATACATTGGAATTATTACTGTTCTTTTATGGCAAAAAATTTTAAATAAAGGTTACTTGAATGTTATTTAATTGACGATTAAAACCTGGATTTTACCAGGTATATTTGGGGGTTGAACTATACAGCAGACTCTTTACTAGGGTTTATGGGATCGTTATTTGTACTCAAATAATTACAGGCACAACCGCTACCCTTATTTTCCATAATTTTTGTCGATCGCAAGTAAAGTCTCTCTCTCTCTCTCTCTCTTTCTCTCAACTTAACCCTGGGACAACAGCCATTATTTGATATATTTTTCTTTCTATCATTACAATAACAAAAATGTTTTTCTGCATCTGGGTGTTCCCACTCAAGGTACCTGTTAGTTATTTACCAGCGATCCCCCAACTCCCCCTAACGAAAACAGGTTTGACACAAAACGGTGTCAAACGCCCGCATCTACAAGTGTGTGAGGGTTGAGTCAAAAACAGATAATCTCGGTCGTGCAAAGAGGTTGATGCGGCTTGGGAGGAGACGCCTAACCCCCGAAGCTAAGCCAGATTTATTTATCCCTGTTCTCAGGTGACCGGGGACTGTTAGTCTTGTAGGAAGTAAAAGAGAGGTTACTTATAGAAACTGCTAGGTATCCAGTGCCAGCACCTCTTTTAAAATCCCCGGAACTTTCATCGGCATCTTTGCCAACTCCAGCACTTCAATAGTCCGGACAGATGATTGATTGATTGATTCAAGCGGCAGGTCAACCCGTCTATGCTTATTGTATGCCTTAGTGTTAGAGAATCGTGTTCATTGTACGTTCATATTTATCTTCTTTGTGTAGTTGTTCCTTAAGAGATTTTATGCATAAGGTCGTATTAAATGCGAATGATTTCTAATTAGATCTGGTTAACTCATAGATAAGGCGCTAACAGATACTACCACTCAGTTTCAGAATAGACCTGGGGGTACTTCAAACAATCCACACAGTCAAATGCAGTTTATGTCATACCCATGACACCTCTTGGGTGAGGTGCTTAGCCCTCTGTAGGGGATACGGTCAACTTATTCTTAGTTCCATCGGTAAGTCCGAACAGGGGCGATGGCGTTTTTTTAAGGAGACTTTGCAAATATCTTCGAATCACCTGAACTGTTGTTGTCTGGATAGTTGCAATCGGTTCGCAAATCCCTGATTCTTTTAATTTCGCCAATAGGAATTTTGGAAGGGTTTTCACTGTGACAGTCATTACCAAGACGACCATAATTCATGTTCCACAGTTGTTTTTTTTACAGTTTTTTGGCGATCCCTGGGTATTTTTCTTTCTTTTTTTTTCCATTTTTATCTTACGCTCTGACAAAAAAAAAAAGAGTACGATATGTCTTTTCTTTATTCAGCAATCCAATCTGGACTTCTTGTTGGAATGAGGCTATACGTTTGGATCTCAAAATTCCTGAATATTTCCCTCCTTTGATCTCATTAGAGATTTTCTGGGTGGTAATTATTCTTATTTCCCTTACTTGCCAACTTAAATATAATGCGCTTCTATTTCATTCTTGATCTTGCCCTTCTTTTCTATATTAACCCGAATCGCCTGTCAATTTCATCCTTCCATTGTCGTTGAGGTTTTCCAATCCCTCATATATCACTCGATAGCTGCACGGGCCCGCTTGTGTCCATGAACGTTGCGATGTGTCCGGCCCAGCTTTTGACTTAGGCACTCTTCGATCACTAATTTCACTCCGCCCCGCTATTGAATTACCTCGCTTCGGATGGGTTCAAGCAACGATATTCTCAGCATGGATCATTTTATAACTGTGACTATATTATTTATACACTTGCTGAGTTTTCAAATCATTAATAACTTGCTGGAGATCAAGTGGCAGCAGCTCTTCTCCGTATTCCAGTACTCTCTTCGGTATTTTTGTTGATTATCATTCTTGTTGAGCAATTGGTCTCCATTTTTGCTTGGATGTTGTAACACGATCATAGTGTAACAAGCTGACTGGCGATATTAAATTAGATACTGAGGACAGGACTAATTGGGGCAATTTGTTGAAGATTAGTTATAGTCTTTTGGTAAGGTAGTGTAGAAAAAATAATAATGATAATAATAGTGGATTCGCACCTGGCGATACCATGCGCTAGAATGGGTTAAGTTGGCAAGGACGACAAGATTGTTAATTGTAAGGGTCGAATCGGTCGATCTGGGTTTTGATTGACGGGATAGAAAATGTCAGCCGAGTGCAAATCTACGGAAAATTACGTGTAAAAACCTGACACAAGGCCATTAACACAATATTAGAATATTATCGAGTGGTTCACCAATCAAAGAAAAGCGGGGTGGAGCTTTCTCCCATCCCAAAGACGAGCAATGCGGGGCCATAGTTTTTGATTGGCTGTCCGGTTAAACACGGGCCTCGAAGTGGGGCTTCTCTACCCCACCGATGATTACGCTTTGGGGCCATTGGTCCAGTGTTTATATTGACTGGCCAATCAGGGCCATGCATTCAGGGGTCTGAACCCCCATAAAAGAAGATCCCGAGAAGGGAATAGGCAGATCGAAGGCTAGTTGCCACCACTGCTGCTTTACCCAGAGTCCACAACTTGACTCTTCTACCAAAATTAATTTGATCAAGAAAGACTCGAGACTAACTGTTATCGCCAGTCAACTTATCACTTCTTACTCCAAACTGAAACCCCTTGTGGTTGTTGCATATGATTTTTAATTATTGTATAATGAATAGATGCTGTGTTATTTACAACTGTTAACAAGTGTTCCTGGGTTATTAAGGTAGTTGACCAGCTAACAGCACCGGTAAAGTTGGCCGTCTTCCGACCCAGCCAGAACCAAGAGAAGTCCGAATCAGCTCCTCCCCAACTTTCTCGTGAGTCGAACGACACAACGTGGGCACGGAAATCCGGACAAGCAGATTCGCCAGAGACTTCGATCTATGAGTGGTTCACTGCGCGACATACAGTTATAGAACCACAATGTCCAATGTTTTTGCAAAGCTCATCAGCACTGTTTCGAGACCTCAAACGAAAATGGGCTCTACTGTCATGATCCTATTCCTCAATTTTTCTGGGTCTCTGTCAACTTTTAAGTCTCTTTTGGTTTCATTTTTTGATTCGGGTAAAAGGTGAACTCCATTCTTTTAATCGTTTTGTAATTGTTGTTGTTTGCAGTAAATATATCTGGTCCCTGTAATTTGTGATTCCGAGGAGCATTTGAATCTGGTCCAATTGCAAGTAAAATTATGACTCTACCTTTAAAATTATAAATCTTCAACTAGATTTGCATGTCGTGTTCTGGTTAGGACATGAAACAGAATCGGATGAGATGGAATCACCCTTTTATAGCGAGTACTCCCAGATCCATTTTCAGTCGCGGTGGTAGTACATGTTAAGGTTCCGTCTATGTGTCAAATAAATTTGTTTTTGAATTATTCGATAGACCATATAACTATAAGTTTTGTATCAAGTTTTGTATCAAACTATAATTGTTTCCATATGATCATTATTTATAGTTGCTTGAAACTATAATAATTGTGTAAATAGTTTTAGATTGGAATATTTGAAGCCATATAACTACACGTAAATTATTCGTATTAACAATGGACACTGAAAGTTACAATTGTTCACAAAGTGTTACTATATACTTTCTTGAAATACTTTAAACCATATAATCGTTTATAAATTATTAGTATTAGATAGGAATTCTTGAAACTATATTACTGTGCACAAATTATTTGCTTAGGATCATTGTTACTGCTTACTTGAAACCATACAATTGCTTGAAACACTTTATACCATACAATTACTTGAAATACTTGAAACCATATTATTGTGTGCAAATAATTCATTTAGGCTTAAAGCTATGATTGTTATTAAGGATTATTGCTATTACTTACTAGAAATATATTGCTGCAAAAATAAGAACGAACTCATAAATGACGTTCTCTTATGGTCTCCTACACATGGACACCCCAGTGTTGTCCGACCACCAAAGACTTAACTACATCAGTCTGTGCGGACACAGAATGAAACCTGGAAGATCTGCCAGTGTTGCTCTAAGTGAGTCTAGGTGTACGTCTTCTTCGAGTCCTTGTAATTCTTTTTCCATGTTTTTTTTTTATCTATTCAGTCTTTCTGTAATGTTCTTTCTGTTCCCTTTTTTTTTACTCCAAATTTGTTTGGTTTCTTTTGTATTTCGTTGTCGGCTTCTCCACCGACTTGTAAGAATTTTCTTTGGTTATTTTGGAAGGCGCTCTTAGTCAGGGGCGACCCGAAGGCTCCCTTTTCAAAAGCTACTATACTGAGGTGTTGGGAATGGCGCTGGGACCTGGGATTGAACCTCGGTCTCTCAACTCATTAGGCCAATGGCCTGGTTTGCCGGATATTGGCATAATGGTTAGAGTGTTTGCCAATAGTGCGGGAGACTGGGGTCCAGTCCCAGTTCGAGTCATACCAAAGACTCGAAAAATGGTACATGATGCCGCTTTGCTAAGCACTCAGCACTATAAGGTGAGTATCAAGGGTAAAGTGGAGAAATCCGGGGAATGGAGTAGCGCCCTCCACTACACTTCGGTGTAGTAGCAATCGAAAAAGGAGACTTAGGGGTCGCCCTCGACTAAGGTCGCCAAGTTTACTATTTCTTACTTATTTTGGAAGGTTTTGTTTTATTTGTTTGCTTGATTGTCACTGTATCTTTTAGGTCTTCCTTCTTTCGCCAATATCTTTTGATTTATTTCTTCTCATACTCGTCAGCTGTTGTCTTTTTTTAGTCATTTTATTCCAATGTATCCTTGTATGTTTTTCCTTCCTAAAAATTTTCGCTTGTTCTCACAGTTTCCTAATTTGTCTTTTAGCCAAATTTTCCATCCAGGTTTTGTATTTCTTTTTGGGTTCTTTGGAAGATACCAGTTTTATTACTGGCTGATTTCGCTCCTGTATAGATCAGCTCGTTTAGTTCAGTGACATTGTTCGTTGGGATATTTTTAATAGTTTATTTATCTTTTTAGTTTCCATCTTGATTTTTTTTCAGTCTTGATTCCTAAGGGATGGTAATATAATCTTCTTTTCAATCATGATTTTTTTTATTAATTCTACATTTTCCTCTCTTTTTGTGTTAACATTGATACTGTAGTGCTGGGTTCTGTGATATTTTGGTTTTTAAAATGTTGTTTCTGCTCATTTTGGAGACATTTGAACATATTCTTCACACATTAGCTCTTCCCGAATTTCTTTAAAATCATTCTAGCATGGTCAGCAAGTCTTCGGCTTATTGTATCAAGTCTAGCGGATTCTGCGCAAATTTCGATCATTCTTTTTCTATCACTTCTTTGTGGAGGATTGCTTTTAAAATAACAGTGGGTTTTTTTTTGGGGGGGGTTCCTTCTCTAATCCATTTTTTCCGTTGGTGTCTCTCAGATGAATTGTTGCTTCGGTCCTTTTATTTTGTGTACCTGAAATTTGAACCGCCAACATTCGCAGGATCTCGGCAAATCCCCCACGTTGCCTATTAAGAAAGCGATCATGATTCTCAGATCTGTTATCTGAATCCCACGTTAATTTGGATTTGGATCTTCATATGTAGTATAATATGGCTATACTAAACCCAAAGGTTGATTATAATCTGAGCTCCTATCACAAAATTGACCAGATATTTAAAAAAAAAACAACCATCAGCGGCCAACACAAAAGGATACTTACATATTATTATTATTATTATTATTAACTATGATTAGTTACTTGAAACCATTATTATGTATAAGTTATTAAAATCAGATATGAATGCTTGGATCCATATAACTGTGCAAATTATTTCTGAAGAGTTGTTACTTAAAGCTATAATTGTTTGCAAATGATTGTTATTAGTACTTGAAATTATATCATTGCTTGTAAAACAAAATAAATACGCCAACAAAGGTTCACATGCTGTAAAACCAACTTACCTCGTGGACAAAATCATATATTACTGTAGTCTTATTTAAAACGAGTTTTTTGTCTTGTTTTTGTTGTTGTTTTTTTTAAGTTATAGTCACTGAAAGGTTTTAAGTGGTAAATTTTTAGTTATTCATGATTTTATGCGCTTATTACCATTACTGGGCTATGTGTACCTATCAACTTACATACATATATATTATATTTGAAAATACAATTCTTTATTCAATGCATTGCCATCATCTATTTTAATCAAAAATTTGTCTTGTAAATAATAATTATGAAAAAAAAGGCTTTCGTGAAAGTGAATCGTGGGAATTCGCTTTTTGTTCTTAGTTTGCCATCAGAACCAGGAATGTGCAGGCCGATGAAAATGGCGACTTTGTGCGCATGTAGCAAACTCGGAGACGCGTAGAGCCGGTGGGAACTGTTGGTGCTGACGTCAATCAAAGACTGCCAAGGTCACAATGAACAAAGAGATTGGAGATGAGGACCCCCTGCCGTTCAACCATCAAATCTGTAGGTGTTGCATCGGCACACATTCATATTTATCTATTTCACACTGTACACGTTTGTCTTTTTTAGATTTCGGTTTGCTGATAGTTACCTACTTCTGTCTGCGAATATCTATCTACAAGCAAACACACACACACACACACGCACACACACACACACATATATATATATATATATATATATATATATATATATATATATATTAAAAAGCAAAATAATCAGAGGATGTCTTATTTATATATCATAATATGCCTACGTTTACCGTTGCAGTTTTTTTGTTAAACTTTCTTCTGGGCAATGTTAGAATGCAATCTTATAATGCATCTCCCGAATATCATTTTCAAATGAAAAAGTGAAACGAAAAAATAAAAAATGCCTAGCGTTCTATTATCGTTAATAAGAGGAGTTTGTAGTGTTATGATTATCTTTGTAGGAAACGGACATAGCGAACTGAGTTCAAATCCTGAATGAAACTGTTAGCATTTCACATAGCACAAATACTAAAGGGAAAACTATGAATCCAATTATTCTCCTTCCAGCTAGGGGTAAATTGTAGAACAGACTGGGCTCTTTAATCTTGGTATGGCAACCGGTCGAGGAGAAGGAAAACTCTCTGTTCAAAACCTGTTAAATGCTACTAAAAATTGACTTTGAGTTGCATCCTGTTCGTGCGGAGAGGTTGGGTAAACACATGTACTATCGTTAATTGCTTTCAATTTCAAAATGTAGCAACGCAATTAAGGTACGAAAAAAACTCCATTTGTTTATATCTATCTCTGTCAGTCTGTATGTCCGCCTGTCTGTTTCAATCTAATCATATTTATCCGTCTCACTTTATACATATCTACATTATATATATGTGTGTGTGTGTGTGTGTGTGTGTGTGTGTGTGTGCAACTCGTTTTTTGTTCATATCCATTTCAATATCTTCATATATTTCTATTAATATGTTTATCTACCAATCTCTCTGTCCGTATAAATCTGTTTATAAATGAATATATATATATATATATATATATATATACAAACGTAATTCAAGAGATACACTGATTTTTTAAAGAAGCAAAATATAATGGCAAGCACAGCTGAAATCATGGATTCAGTTAATGTGTTTATTTGGCCAAGAGAAAAGTTACAATAGAAGATATTTCTACACAACAGGGAATTTCTGTGAATATAACACACAAAATTGTGTATGATGACCTTGCCTTTTCACCATGACAATGCAAGATCACATACTACCGCAAAGACAGTCGAAACAATCAATCAATTTCGTCGAAAATGGCAACCATAACCTCCGTACTGTCCGTATCTAGCCCCCACCTCTGATTGCCCTTCGTTTAGTACCCTCAAAAAATTTCTTCTGGAACAACATTTTCAGGCGATGATGAAGTGAAGGGCACCGTAAAAAGTAAGAAGAGTTGGTGACCTTAGTCGAGGGTGACCCAAAGGCTCCCTTTTCAATAGCTACTACACTGAGGTGTAGGGAAGGGCACTACTCCTTTCCCTGGATTGCTCCACTTTACCCTTGATCCTTACCTTATAATACTGAGTGTTAAGCAAGGTGGCATCAAGTACCATTTTTTGAGTCTTTGGTATGACTCAACCTGTCATTGAACCCCAATCTCCCGGACCATTCGCGAACACTCAACTCATAAGGCCAATTACTAATATCTCAATCCAAATTTATTCATATCTATCTCAATCTATCTATCTATCTATCTGTCTGTCTGTCTGTCGATCGTAATCTGTTTACATCACTCTATCTACCTTTCCCAATCTGATCATATCTTTTTCAATATATATATATATATGTGTGTGTGTGTGTGTCTATATATATATATATATATATATACGTGGCTCTGCAATAAGTTTCTAGACTTTTTTTGTACAAGCATTTAAAATTGTTGTAGACTCTTGAAAATTCAGTAAGTTATTGCTATACATCTTATGAGATGACTGACCAATTTTTATGATTTCAGGTTCAAATGAACAGCTACAGCAGCAATTGGATTACACCCTACTGATTGTCACAGCTGGTGAATTTCAAAAGTGCAATCTGGACGTGAGTACACTTTAGAAGAACGATATGCAATGAACATTTCTTTTAAACTTGGAAAAATAATGCCACAGAAACGTAGGGAATGCTTCAGACTGCTTTTAGAGCATCTTGCATGAATCGAGCATCAGTTTTTGAGTGGCATAAGAGATTCAAGGAAGGCAGGGAGTCTGTGAGAGATGATGAGAGGTGTGGGAGGAGCAAGGAAGTCAATATACCAGAGTTGATTGGCCAAAGGGTTAGGGTTACTATGTTGAGGTTTTAAGGGAGTTCAGGAAGAGATTCCGTCAGAAGAGGCCAGCACTCTTCAAATCGGGTCAGTGGCATTTCCACCAGGACAATACACCAGTCCACAACTCCATCCTTGTCACAGACTATTTGAGCAAGATGGCCTCAAGACAGTTCCTCAGCCTCCCTATAGTTCAGACCTTGCTCCCTGTGACTTTTGGTTATTCCCTAAGCTCAGAGGCTGTCGTTATGAGACAATTGAGGAGATGAAAGAGGCTGTGACGAAGGTCATTGACACGCTCACACAAGAGGACTTCCATGAGGCCTTCCAGAAGTTGTTGGAACGGTACAACAAAAGCATTGCAGCTGGAGGAGATTACTTCGAAGGAAAGTAGAGTTTCATGTGTGTACTATCAATAAAAGTGCCCATACGAAAGAAGTCTGAAAACTTATTTAATGATCCTCGTATATGGGGGGACAGCATTTCTTCGTTAATATATATTTGATTAAACAATATAGACATCTTTGTCTACACATTTTTTTATTTATCCTTTCGACTCGCCGCATCAATCTTATGGTATCCGGTGGGAATTGGTTAATAAACCTCCCATGATTAATGGGTTCCTTAGTACTTTCTGTCCGATCTCAGGCCATTATCAGGTGTATGTGTATTGCAAAAGCGATGTACATTACTTCTTTGTGAGTATTGACTGTTTATTATTTATATTTTTGTAGCGTTTATCTTTAAATTTGGTTCTATAAATATCAGCAATAGATAAAGACATTTAAGTACATTAGTGCTGGATTCGAAATTAATTCGTGTGAGTTTAGATAGTTTCTTTCGGATGAGTAATTTTTGCTTGTTATTTTGTTGTTCTAATATTGTAGTACTTTCGGTAAGAATTTTCTGAAAATCAGTTTTGGAATAGGAATGTCCTTTCAAATGTTGGGCTATTGAACTGGTATCTGGGAAATGCATAGTGAATCGTTTCTATAGGATAATTGAGGTTAAACCAACGTACACATTCTTATTTTCAGAAATACAATCTCTTCAAGGACATTTAAATTGATATATAACGTTTGTTTTTTGCAAAACTCCAATCGATTGGGAGGAATTATTATTGATAAGCAAGTTGGAGGTTTTAAATTTATTATAATATGCGATAAGTTTTATTTTCTATTAGGATCAGTGGGGAGTATATTTCTTTTAATCAGCAATTTTTAGAACATTTTTCTAATTTATAGTTGTTGTGCTTTTGGTTACGGTAAAAAAAAGTCTGATAAATATTTGTTTATTGGGTGGAGTGTTGCAGTGTTTATTTTGTTGGCAGATATTCTTATTCGTACGTTTAATTTGTTCATCAACAATATAGTTAGGAAACCCATTATTGATAAGAGTTTGTTTTATATTTTTGATTCTTTATAAAATATTGTTTTGGAGGAGGAGATTAGTTTTGCACTGGATATTAGGTTATTAATAATTGCGTTTTTATATCAGAAGGGGTATTCACTTTTAAAATTGAGGGTACAATAGTTGTTTTTAGGGGAAGGGTTGTTTTTGTTTTGTTTTTGTTTTTTGTTTTTTGTTTTGTTTGCTTTGTTTGTTTGTTTTTTGTTTTGTTTTTTGTTTTTTTGTATGTAGAGATACTTAATTTATTATTATCGCTATTAGTTTTAATCAGAACATCTAAAAAGGAAATTTTATTGTTTTTGTTTAGTTCATGCGTAAAATTAAGAACTGAATATTTTAGGTGTCTGTTAGTATGTTATTTCATTGGTATCATTAGCGAGAATAAGTATATCATCGACCTATCTTCGGTAAATTTCGGTTTTTTTAATGCTATTAAATATCTTATTTTCAAGGTCGGACATATAGAAATTACCGAAGATCGGGCCCAGAACTGACCCCATAGATACACCACCTTTTTGAATGTAAATGTTGCCCCAGATAGTCGTAAAAATGGAACTTCTATAGTGCATTTTTAAAGTATTTTTCGAAGTATATTGGAGAGATTTTAAGAGAAAGGAGAAATGGGTTATTTTAGATATTATTTATAATTATATCGATGGTTTCACCAATGAACTAGTTAATGAAATCATTCTGGACTCGATCTTCACTAATTTCTATATTAAAAAAGCAACTAATAATTACGTAATAAACAAATTTAAAAATAAACGCTACAACAACACACCAGTATGAAAAATAAGCGTTCAATACTTACAAAATAGTAATGTACATGCAAATGTCACATTACTTTTGTAATATACACGCATATGATAATAGCCCAAGATCAGGCAGAAAATACAAGGGAACCAATTAATCATGAGAGGTTTATAAACCAATTCCCGCCGGATACCGTAAAATCGATGCGGTGACTCGAAAGGATAAAAACAAAAAGGTGTAGAGAAAGGATGACTATATTTCTTAATCAAATATATATATATATATATATATAAGATAGATATAAACTGGTATATATATATATATATATATATATATATATATATATATATATATATACCAGTTTATATCTATCTCAATCAGTTTACATTTATCTATTTATATCTCTTTATATCAATCAATTTCCCTTTCTCTTAAGGTCGAGTCTCATTGGGTGCCCCATTCACATGGCCTTGTGCCACATATGTTCCCTGACAAAAACGACAACAAGGAAACATACACTTATGTAAGAACAAAATAAATAATTTCTAAAAAATACAAATGTCTTGGTGGACCTCTTCATTTTGAAGTATATATATATATAGATATATATAGTTGCTAAATTTATAAATAGAGTGCTCAGTATGAGTGACAGAGTATAATAGTTAAACTAAGGGTCTTGTCTAGGTTCGATTATATCATAAACAAGAAACTGATAGTCACCATGTATGATTGACTCTATTTCTACGCTATCTTTACATATATATATATATATATATATATATATATCCGTTCCGGTACGTCGGTACCTCACTGTTCAACTTTGTTTGGCTTTTCATCCCTAAATATGTTCATACTTCCGTATTTCCATATCTACTTATCCTCGTCTATTCATATCTATAGATTTCAGTATGCTCATTCCTACCTATCTCGCTAGCTATATCAGTCTCTTTGTATCTATTTATCTATCTCCTTACAAATCTGTCTACTTATTCATTCATTAATCTTAGTTTATATCTAGCTTTCTATTTGCGTATTGTTAGGCGTGTGCGTATGAATAGACGTGTATGTGCATTAAGGCATTCATGAAAGCTTGGCGGATTCAGAAAATACCACGTGGTCGTCATTTGTCTTTCGTGTAAATGTTTTCTTTCATTGACCTTTTTTTATCAATCTAATTCATCAGAGAATTATAACGACATCATGATTTATAAAGATTAATTTCTTAGTTTAACAGCATATAAACCTTCGTTGGGTATTTAATGACTAATCCATCATTAATGAAGAACAGCAGTGATACTATTTAACCCACTGCTAGGGATAAGGGACTTCATGCCTTTCCCGGGAGTAATAGTCCGAAATTGAACGTAAAAGTACGACTGGAGCTCGAATTCGCTTACTTAGTGGCCGCAGTCCATCAAGTTAGCCATTTCGCCACCAGTACTTCCCCTAATATTATGATTAATGCTGATTCTCTAGGCTTTCGAAAATGTTCCATATGTAAAAATTATTACGCAGGCCTTATGTCATTCTAAATGAATTCTAAAACTCCAATATACAACGCGATGTTTATCAAGTAACAATTCGGTAGTCTTTTTAAAGGGCAGAAACGTATTATAAGTTATTTATCCTCTTCTTTCCAAAGTCGAGTTCAGACATACAGTCGAACTTAGTGTGGGAATACTCACGTATGAGGGATTCCAGGAATTCACCAATCTCGTCGGTATATCTTTTCTGGGGTGCTTCAGTCATCAGAAACTGACACTTATTCAACCCCTTACAACATAGCCCAGTCAGCTGGGGCTCTGGAATATTCTGACTGCATCTCTGTCGAGGGATAAGACCACACAACGGTTGTCCGGGATATGACACTTTAGCGAGTGAAATGTATTTATTTTTAGCGTGGAAATGTTGTAGCGTGCGTGTGTTGGTTACGTTGAGTTGTTTCCTCGCTAAGTTTGTAAAAGTTAAATAAAGAAGTGATGAAGAAGCAGACGAAGAAGATGCCGTAAGGTTTTATATGAAGGTTTTTAATGGCAGCATGGAATAAAGGGTTTACGTTTATGCTGCAAGTCTCGTAGTAAGGAATTTAGTAAAGAAACGAAATGAAGTTATGATAGAGTTGAGAAAGCATTTTAGCAGCTAAATGCCTGAGCGAAACGTGCATTGTTAGGTTAAGGCATTGTTGGATGTGCGAGGGAGATATGTTCGCCATAGTGTAGCAAAAGTCGTGTTTGCTGTTTGAGGAGAGAAACGTTGAAGTCACCGTGAGTTTGTGGTTCTGGTTGTTTCGGGGAGAAGTGTGAATGTCTCCAGAAAATGATTCCCAGTGAAGAAGTAGCTAGGTGTCGGAGCGAATTTTACATCGCAGTCGACATAGCCAATTTTGGGGGTGACGTAAAGTTGTTCCTGTGTGTGGCGTATTGAATTCATCTAATTCATATTCAGCTGGGAACCCTTGGTCTAAGAGAAATAGACGTAAGGGGTCCATAAATTAGATTGCTTCCCTCATGGTGGTGTGCTGCTGCTGCTGCTGCTCAAGAGCAGACAGTAAGACGTCTGTACTGAACGAAGGAGTTCTGAAAAAAAGAAAGTGTTTGGCAGATTTCCCCAGTTTGTGCTGCCCGGAAAGATGGTCCGGGTGAATAGGATAAGTCATCCTGATTGGGTGAAATTATGCGTCGACCCTAACGGTCGAATTAAATTACGCGCCAAACAAAAATACGAAGTTCTTTCTGCTACAACACTAAACTGCATCTGACGGCGTAACTCTATTCCTGGTGATTTAGGAAATATGGAGTACTTCTTCATAGCCATTAATCTTAGTTCTATACTAACCCGGAGTGGTAGTACCTATGGTCAAATAGAACGGTTTGATAATTTAATATACTTGAAACCATTTAACTGTAAGCAAACAATCTTTTAATGTTAAATTAACAATTTTTAAACAGGTCTAATTGACCCATAGATAGGACCCTAATAGATACTTCTACTACGGGCCTTAGTGGACCTGATAGTAATGGCAACAAAGAGGTGCACCACACTCCCCAGACCCTCAGAACTAGTATTTCTATCTAATACAAATAATATGCACACAGTTATATGGCTTCAAGTATTCCTACCTATTTCTAATTATTTTCAAACATATCTATTTGACCCATAAATGAGACGCTAACAGATACTACCACTCCGGGCCACAGTGTGTCTGGGAGTAATGGCAAATTTCTATAACTAGAGCTTTATTACTGGACACAACTTTGTGTTATATTCAAAACATCCCTTATTTTTGCGGAGTGGAGGTTCTTACCTGCCTGCAGTAGACAAAGTATGTGTATTCTAAGAACCATCTACAGGGCTAAACAAATGGTTTGACGAATAGAATGACAGGCACTTTGTTATAAGAAGGAGGCGCTTGTGGTGCAATGTTATCATCGGAAGAAATGGACACTGCGACCCGAGTTCAAATCCTGGATGGGGTTGTTTGCATTTCATATTCTCCTTCCAGTTATGGATAAACAGTAGGGCTCTGTAACTTTGGTATGGCAACCTGTCTATGAGAAGGAAAGTATTGAATTCAAAACCTGTTAAACTCTGCATAAAAATTGACCTTGTGACGCACCATGTTCGTGCGGAGAGGTTGGTAAATAGATACTTTATTATAAGAACTACATTTTTATTAAGTGAAATTGAATCTAGTCTGATTCAAGACTAATATTTATGCCTGTAACTTGTAAGTTTTTTTTACTAGATCAGCTAATATGTATGTAAAAAAGATAAAAAGTCTATCCTTGCGAGTGAATATGTAAGCATAGATATCTATAAGAAACTGTATGCATGTTATGGGCTTGTACGTGCCTATTTTACGGCGTGTTTTATGTATGTGTTTACAAAACTGTGAATGAATATGTATGTGTGTGTTTATGTGTAAGTATGATTATTAGAATGAAGATGCATCAAAATGTGTGTGTTTTATGTATATGTATATAAATGTTATGCATATATTTTCGTGGCACTATTTACATACGAGCGGTGGAAAAATCCTAGATAAGATAACAAGTAAAGAATAGAAAGCTTTATGGTCGACTCAAAACAGCAAATCAAGCAGCTGCTTACAAGAAAAACATATTTTTGTAGAAAAGTATGAGTCAGAAATTTGCCAGAATTTCCGACGTTTTACGGTTTTTGGTTTTTGAAGCTTTTATCTGGCAAGAAATTGTGTTAGGATACACTTCTGTTCAAAATATCACCAACGTTAAATTAGAATCGTTCAACATTGCCAATCGGTCATGATTTCAACCGGCAGAAAAGAAAATCCGGCATGATAGCAAAGTTATTTATTATAAGAGGGAATCAAATTTCTGGCAATATTTTGGTAACGTGAGGCACAATTCGGTTGTTGTATATTGACCTTCGACCCGGCCAAACATGCCATTCCAAAGTGATGCACCGGAAGGAGGTGACATTCCGATGGCAGTTATGATAAAAAATCGTGTAGGCGGGCTTGGCTGAAATATGGGACAAGGTAAAATCCTATGGTATACTTATAGACTGACGCACCGGAAGAGAGTGACCTGTGAACTGCATGACAGTTATTTCCGCTCGATGACAATCAAACATGCCATCCCAAAGACAGCGGAAGTAACACATTTCCGATGGCAAGTTATGGGGAGATACTGAGTGGGCGATTGAACTATTATATAACTCGGTGAAGACAGGAAGTCAGTTGAGTTGAGGAGAGATGAGTTGGAGACAAGAAGTGGTAAAAAAAGCCACCACCCAGCAGAAGGGGCCCTCGGGACCCCCGACTGAGTCTGGAGACCCGTTGGTGACAAGATGCGGTAGAGAAAGCCCGCACTCAGCAGAAAGCTGGGCCCCCAGGCCTCCGGTTTAGTCTAGTGACAAGTAAATTCGATTTAAGTCGTTTTTCGACTTATGTCGCCTCTCCTGAAACAAATTACCTACGAAAGGTGATGTATACCTATAGGAATAAACTGAAACATTCTAGATTTAGGTATACAACACTATAACAAAATTAACTGTTTAAGATATTAACTTTTTTTTTACTTCATTATATGTTCGGCAATGAGATTAGTTCTTTTAGTCTTTTTTTTTAGGTTTGTCTTAGGACCTAAAACAAAACAAAAAAAGTTTTCGCCCTGTCGACGAAGCTTAGAATATGCTGAATATATCACGTGCAGAAGGTTGAGACATCTCCATAAAGGAGGTGGGGATCTTTGATATGGAAAAAACTGCATCTGATGGTAAGATTCCATTTTTGGAGACCTGGGGAGTTTGGAGTATCTATTAATTACGATTACTCCCAGGTTTACTTTGACTGGGAGGGGTTGTATCTGTTAGGATCCTATATATGGGCCAAATAGATCTATTTGGAGAACGAGAAAGACACAACGCTGATGGCCATAAGAGTGGGGGTCAATATATTGCAGTTCTGTTCAGTCTCCAACTCCCTCTCACACACACAACCCTTTCAAATAAAGTGAGAGGTATATTTTTTTAAAGAAGTCTTCGATCGTCTTTATTATTACGTCAATATGTATTCTGCATGTATATGTGTATATATGCATATTTAATATGGTGACTATACAACAGGTATCTCTGTATGTTTTTGACGATGTCGTAAATCTGTCGAATAACACTGGAATGTTAGATGCCGAGCTCGCCTGATATTCTCCGAGTGTTACTCAGCTGATTTGCCTCTTTTTCTTGGAGCCCAGCCACAGAATCCATAGTTTTAGGCTGACCTGACTTTGCTTAATCTTTAAGGTCTTTGCAACCCGAGCGAAATTTCTTGAACAATTTGCTTACAGTACAGTGATCAAGTGCGCTTTCAGGTAAGTCATTCTGGCGTAGTGGCTAATGTGCTTGATTGTAACATTGGAGTAAATGAGTTCGAACTCCAGCTGCGCTATTATTAAGTTCACTTTCGAACTAATACCCTTGGAAAAATTATGAACCCACCTATCTACAAACCAATGAGTTTAATAGTACTATTACTGTACTTCTACATTAAATGACCCTCGAAAGTTGATATGCCATTAAACATAGAAACCAACAACCCAAATACCTTTATCTTTCTCACAAATTTTTTTTGTTCCTTCATCGGCGTTATGATCCAGTTCGAACTCATAAAGCGTAAGTTCCCCATTTAGACTATGTTGCACGATTATCTGGGCAGTTTTCAAAGCACACACGGAGTAAAGCAATGCACAACTTGTTAGCGCACCTACTACCATGATACTAACAACCACCGCAAGTACCTTCTATAGCCACGCGATACGTGCGCCGCAAACAAGCACGTAGCAAAATATTGCAAAACTTCTCACTCACACGAGTATAAAATAGAATAAAGTTTGTTTTTTGTTTTTCCGAAGGAAATGCAGGGTATTTATTTTTAAAAAATGCGAACATTTCTGAGAGTTCCTAAATGATATCATGATTTTAAATTCTACTCCTATTCACAAATCCTGTCAACACTTTATTGGTGGTCTCTGCTTTTCTAATACAGATACTTCCAGGGAAATACAAACATCATTTATCACCTACGGGAGATTCCGAGAAGGTGTTGAGGTAAACATGTGAAGACAGTTTGAAATTATCGCATAATGGTACTCCCATTAGGGTGTTAACATTTTGTTTAATCACCGTATACAGTCCTGCGTCACATGACACCCGAGATGCGTCCTTGAAAATCGGATCGACTTGAACGTTGTATGAATAGATTCATTTTATTGATTGATTGATTTTAACGATATTTCAACCCGTCCATTGTTATTCTATGTCTAGAGGTTAGGAAATCGCGTTCATTGTGATTTCATATTTACATTTTTTGTAGTTGTAGTTTCTAAAGAGTTTTTTTTTTCCTTCTTTGTAGCACGGTCCTATCTACTACGAATTATTTCTCATACACTCTTTCTTACACAAACACGCGCACACATACACAATCTCTATCTATCTATCTATCTATCTCGTTCTCTCTCTCTCTCTCTCTATATATATATATATATATATATATATATATCACACAGATGCACACACATGCACAAATTCTCCCCCTCTCGCTCGCTCTCTCTATCTATCTCACACTCACACACACGCACATACACTGTCTGTCACATGCATACACACACACACATTCTCTCTCTCTCTATCTCTCTCTCTCTCTCACACACACACACACACACACGCGCACGTGCGCCCGCGTGCGCGCACGTACTGTAATACTTGAAAATGATTCGTATTCCAAATAGATCTATTTGGCCCATATATAGGATCTTAACAGATACAACCCCTCCCGGTCAAAGTAAACCTGGGCGTAACCGTAATTAATAGATACTCTAAACTCCCCAGATCTCCAAAAATGGAATCTTACCATCAGATGCAGTTTTTTTTCCATATCAAAGATCCCCACCTCCTTTATGGAGATGTCTCAACCTTCTGCACGTGATATATTCAGCATATTCTAAGCTTCGTCGACAGGGCGAAAACTTTTTTTGTTTTGTTTTAGGTCCTAAGACAAACCTAAAAAAAAAGACTAAAAGAACTGAACTCATTGCCGAACATATAATGAAGTAAAAAAAAGGTTAATATTTTAAACAGTTAATTTTGTTATAGTGTTGTATACCGAAATCTAGAATGTTTCAGTTTATTCCTATAGGTATACATCACCTTTCATAGGTAATTTGTTTCAGGAGAGACGAAATAAGTCGAAAAACGACTTAAATCGAATTTACTTGTCACTAAACTAAACCACAAATAAGCATTCCCAGTTCTGTATTTTATTGATAAATGCATTTATAATAATATATGGTTAATAAAAATCTATTTTAAATTACAAAACAATTTTAGTTTTTAATATCGTTCAGGAAAAGAGTAATCTAAATTTACGAATACATGTACGTACATACTTGTAAATGTAGATGTCTACAATTTGTTGACTTTTACAGTACATCTTGGATTCTTTATTTGTGAAAGTGGTTTGCTCTAAGACATGATAAAATAACATGATTTTCTAAGATTAAATAAATAATACCTTTATCAAAATTATTTTGCGATAGTAGAAAATAAACTAATTTATGTTAAACTTACCAATATTTACATTCAATTTGTTTATTTACATCACGGACGTAGATGGCTCTGGATCATCAGCATTAACAACTGTACAGTAACATGATTTTATGTGCTTTTAACGCTTTTTTCGTGATATCACAACTTCAATATTTGTGGTTTGTTTGTTTGGGTTTGATGGCATATCAACCTTTGTTGGTTATTTAATGCCAAATTCATTTTTATATAAATAATCAGTTCTATTTCAAACAATTTAGTTTAGAATAAGTACACAGTTTAATTGTCATAAACATTTCAATTTAAAGCTATTCAGTTTAGTCAAACTGTTCTATTTCAAACAATTTAGTTTAGTATTAGTATAGTTTATTTTGTTCTTTTGTTTTTTTGTTTGTTTTTTTTTTCGCACAGTTAAATGTCAAAACAATTCTATTTCGAACAATTCAGTTTATAAGTACGCAGTTTAGATATCAAAACAGTTTTATTTCAATTAATTCAGTTTAGCATAAGTTTAGTTCTATTGAACCCATACATAGGACCCTATCAGGTCCAACTACTCCGGACAAGAGTGGACTTGGAAGCAATGACAATGAAGGGGTGCACTGCATTCCCCAAATCTCCAGCATTACTGGAACTTCACCATCAGACTGTTTAGCGTTATATCAGGACACTCATTGTGGGGTCTTACCCCTCAGGAGAGGCGCAGTCGGTGTATTCTACAGCCCTAGACGACTGGGCAGCTATATTTGTGGTGGACAGACGTAAAGTCGAATCAAATGACTTAAACTTGATTTTTATTTTCCATATATTTTTTGACAAACGACGAATAATCGAGAACAACTTAACTCAAAACGACGTAACCCTGGGTATGCCTGCATACTCGGATTAGTTGTTGTAGCAGAGTGCTTCGGCAGTCCACCTAAACGTCTCCAAAAAGACGAATGATTGTCTCCGTTGTTAGGCTCTTCCTGTCTTCAAAGTATTTGTTTTTGCTTAGATGTGGCACAAGACCGTATAAATAAGGGCGCCCAATGAGACCCGAACTCACTCCAGAAGGTTTGCTCATCATTATACCACCTGAGGCGCCCAAGTTTTGCGATTAGTAATTTACTAAGCTTACATTAGGCACAAGGCCGTATGAGTGGATCATCCAATGAGACTTGGACTCACTCGTGAAGGTTTGCTAGTCTAGATTGCTAACCATTGCACCACCCAAGGCGCCCAAATGTTGCGACAAGTAAGTACTAAGCTCTTTGTTTATATAGGGGACAACGCTGTTTGGATGTGACACCGAATGAGACTCGAACTCACTCGTGAAGGTTTGTTAGCCTAGCTTGCTAACCATTACTTCATCCGAAGCACCCAAGTAGTAATTTACTAAGCTTTTTACTTAGACGTAGCACTAGGTCGTATGAATGGAGCACCCAATGATAATCGAACTCACTTATGAGGGTTTGCTAGTCTAGCTCGCTAACCATTACATCACCCAAAGTAGCTGCGCTATTACATTCACTTTCGGGCAAATACCTTTAGGAAAGGTATGAACCCCCTTATCCTCCCAGCTATGGGTTAAATAGTACCACTACTGTTCTTCTAGGAGAATGGCTTTGGCATTAAATAACCTAAAAAAAGTTGATATGCCATTAAACAAAGAAACCAACCAAACCAAGGTAGCTGCTGCTGTTGCTAAATAAATACCTTAAAAGTTCCTTTAGCCAACGTGGTCCGTTTGGTGGACGAGAGGTCTGAGACTTAGTCTAACGTAAAGTTGGACGGGTTTCGATCCCGGCTTCGAGCGTCTTACACTGAAGAGTTCTGAAAGAACGAAACAGTTTGTTTGTGGATGACAATATATATATATATATTACCAGTCAATAGTATTTAGCCAACCTCAAACATTTTTATTTCTCATCCTAAAACTGTTATTTTTAATGAAACAAGTTAAGCACCACAACGGTTTCTATTTATCTATCCTTTTAATTTATTTTTATATTCGCAAGAAGCTAACATGAGCCCAAAGTTAATTTCGATGAGTCCGGATTCTTCCAAAATTTCAGTCATAAACAATAGATTCCGATCATTAAAAAAGTGAAAAGTCGAATATATGATTAGGTTATAAAGGAATGCAGTTCCCAGTGCACATTAATGTTTACTAATCATTAAATATTTCCATTATGATTAAAGAAATAAGGAAAATATTTTGTGACGTCTATAATGAAAGCAAAAACCGTAAACACACACATATTTGGTTGGTTAGTTGATTGGTTGTTTGTTTGGTTGGTTGGTATACTAATCATTGTAGGTTACTTAATGCCAAATCCCGTTTATACATACATTAAATATATGATTTGTAAACAAATAGATTGTCGGTAACATATTAAACCAGCAAGGGCTCATTTGTTTGCACACAGTTAAATGGATCCAAGTATTGTTTCTTAATATTAATAATCTAATTCATCATCAGTCATTTGTTTGCATACAATTAAATGGGTATACATATACGATATATAAGTGAATAGTTTGTAGCTAATGACAATGAAGAGGTTCTCCACTTTTCCCAAAACTCAAAGACTGGAGTCTCACTAACAAATGAAGTTTAGTGTCATATATCGGGACATTCGTTTGGGGCGTCTTACCCATCTAAAAAGATGGAGTCTGGATATTCTAGACCCCTAGCTGACTGGATTATGTACTAAGGGGTAAGAATTAATGTCAGTTTCTGATTACTGAAGCACTTAAAAAAAATGCCGATGAGACAGGAGAATTTCTAGAATTGCACATAGCTGTTCAACTGCCCTGACCTACTAAGCTGCGCATAATTAGTTTAGTTTCTTGTTTAATGGCATCTCAACCTTCGTAGGTTATTTAATGCCAAAACCATTCTTGTATTGAGTGTCTCAATATACGTGGGGCCCATGGGACTACTAATAACTCCACTAATAATAATGCTGTGTTCTTTTTTGTTTCAGATTTTAAAATCGTATACTATACCAACTATTAATCCTCGGTCACAATGCCTTAGACAAGAGAGGAATATATTTTGCGTCACAACTTATTTAGAGACAAAATCATCCAAAACTGTCTCAAAATAGATGCATCCCATTAATACGATATTGATTTATTATTGAGACGAGAGACTCAAAAAAGAGTGCATGTCCTGGAAGCTGATATAACAACAATTAAAAGAAATATTGGTTTGATATCTCTAGCTCAGAGGATGCATTTTTACGGGATGTGCTCCAAATGACCGCCATTGTGCTTGTCACATGAATAAATCATTATCATATTAATGGCATGCATCTATTTTGGGACACCCAGTTGAAGAACACTGATGTTAATAATTAACTCATAGCTGAACGTGAACTGTAAGAGCGAAAGTTTGAACTTGCTTGCATTGACACTCGTATCCAGCACTTTAACCATTACGTTAAGGCGCCTCTGGTGGTGTAATGGTTAGCAAGCTCGACTAGCACACCAACACGAGTGAGTTCGAGTCTCATTGGGTGCCCCTTTCATATGGCCTTGTGCCACATCTAAGCAAAAAGCTTTGTAAATTACCTTTAACCATTACGTCACAAGTACTCCTCGCAAAATGCTTACATATAAATATATGGCCAGTCTTTATTTTCATATAATATCACTCGAGTCCACTTAAGCAGAAACAGAGTTTGAAATCGAAGTCAATATTCTCTGCTTTTTGTTCTTTTGTTCGTTTTTGTTACTTTCTTTTTTCTTTTTTTTTCTTTTATTTTTCATTGTTTACCATGAAAAGGAAAGAAATAAAAACAACTTTTAAAAGATTTCAAATGTTGGTCTGAATTTCTGTAATTTATTATTTTAATAATCCGAAGATTTTTTAAAATAATTATTTCTAGCCTAAAACTTGGTACTTATTTCAAACTTTAAACATTACATTTTGAAATACAATCGTTAAACTTAAAATAAAAGTACTTTCGTTCCGATAAAGATTAATTAAAGATAGAAAATTTAAGTTTCACCACCGTGAAATAAATTTTAAAGTTTGTAACCAAAAGCTGGTGCTGAAGCCAGCATATATATATATATATATATATATATATATATATATATATATATATATATATTGTCATCCACAGACAGACTGTTTCGTTGAATCACAACACTTTAGTGTGGCTAGACACGTAGGACGCTTGAAGCTGGGATCGAAACCCGCCTAACTTTACGTTAGACTTAGTATCAGACCGCTCGGCACTCGACCCGAAGGTTTCCTTTTCAATAGAAGTAGGGACGAACTCATAAGTGATGTACTCCTGTACACAGAAATGTAGAGAAGGGCGCTACTCCTTACCCTATATATATATATATATATATATATATATATATATATATATATATATATATATATATATATATATATATATATATATATATATATAAAGAAACTTAATTTAAATACCTTATAACTTTTAATTGAAAATTATACAATTAGAACGGATATTATTAGCTACGACTGGTTATCAAATTCTGCAGCATTGAAACTTCTTAACCAAAAATATGAACTAGTCCAAAAATAAGTATACTCCTTATATATTATGCCCTTTTATTTTTGTTTACAAAGTTTTAATAGAGATGTATTTATTTATATATATCAAACTTGGTCGTGACACAAGGGGAATGAGTATGGAGCATGCAAGGCGAATCAATCCCACAAGAAATGATGAACTAGTCTAGTTCACAGAACATTATACCATACTTGGCACTAAATGTCATTTTTAATCATCTAAATTCTTGTTATATGGGAAATAACCATGAAATATTAATTAAAATCCTTCACACCTTTCTAAGTAGAAGAATCAATGTCATCAAGGACCACTGTTACCAGAAGGGAAGCTAGAAAGTTCACGGGTGGTTTAGTACTAAATTAAAACCTAAGTATTGAATAGACAAGCAACCATCTATTTCTAATTAACGCTTCCTATCCTATCATTTTAAACAAGGATCAGAAAAAGTTCCGCAGGGTTCCTTTTTTATGCATGTGTGTCAGGAGGTAAAGCGTTTAAAGTAAAACCAGTTTAATTTACTGTTGACGATAATATATTTGGGTTGATTTTGCTTCGTAAAGAGGAGGGTCAATTGACTGGGTTTTTTCTCCTAGACTAATGAATTAAGCATGTTTTTCTCTAGTGTGACTTTTGCGCTTAAATCTGCAAAAATGTCAGGTTAATTGCCCAAGTAGTACAGGGTTGAAATATAGACAATCTATGAGGATCCTAGATATTCACACATCAGCTTCATTGCAAACTTCCAATGTTTATAGGTTTGGTTTGATTTTATGGCAGATCAACCATTGTAGGTTATTTAATGCCAAATATATGATTTGTAAACACATTTTGTTGATAACATTTTTTAATGAGCCTGAGCTCATTTTCTGGCCCACAGTTGAATGGTTTCTAGTATTTCTATCTAATATGAATAATTGTATTAACTATTAATCATTTGTTTGCGCACAGTTAAATGTTTCCAAGTATTGCTATTTAACGCTAACAATTCCATTAAACATAACTCATTTGTTTACACACAGCTAAATGATCAAACAGTTCAATTTCAAACCTGCCCAGTCGGTTGGGACTGAAGAATACACCGACTGTATTTCTGCAGAGGGGTAAAACACCCCCAATGAGTGTCTTGAATATAATACGTAACAGTCTGATGGCAGGACTTGAGTGATGCTGGATCTTTGGGGAATACGGAGTGCTCCTTTATTGCCATATCTCCCAGGTCCACTCTGGCCCAGTGTGGTAGTACCTGATAGTGTCCAACCGATGGGTCAAATAGAACTAAACTATGTAATTACGCTAAACTGAATTGTTTGAAATAGAACTGTTTTTACATTTAACTGTGTGTAAACAAATGACGGATATTTAATTGAGTTGATATTGATACATAGCAAGACTTGGAACCATTTAACTTTGTTGACTAAACTGAATAGTTTGAAATAGAACTGTTTTTACATTGAAACGGCTTACTTATGCAAAACTGAATTGTTTTAAATAGAACAATTCATATGTATTAAAATGGATTTGGCATTCAATAACCTACAATGGTTGGTATACCTTAAAACCAAACCAAACCAAACTAAAACAAAGTTTTATCAAAATGACTTGATCCAGCATTAAATAACCCGAAAAGGGTTGATATGCCATAAAACACACACAACATACAACCAACCAACCAGTTCCAAACAAATCAATTTAACACGGGTCATTTGCTTGCACTCCGTTTAAATGTCAAACAGTTGTATTTGACCCAATCAGGTGCTACCACTCCGGGTCATAGTGGACCGAGGAGTGATTGCAATAAATGGGTACTCCGCATTCCTCAAAAACAGCAGCATTTCTGAAGGTTGGTTGGTTTGTTGGGTTTTATGGCATATCAACCTTTGTAGGTTATTTAACGCCAAATCCATTTTTATGTAAATAATCTGTTCTATTCAAAACAATTCAGTTTAGCACAGTTTAATTGTCAAAAACATTTCTATTTCAAACTATTCAAGCAGTTATATGTAACAGTTCAGTTAAGTGTAAATACAGTTTTACTGTCGAAAAACAGTTCTATTTAAAAAAATTCAGTTAAGCATAAGCACGCAGTTTAAATGTAAGTACGGTTTAGTTGTCAAAAACATTTCTATTTCAAGCTATTCAGTTTACTCAAACAATTCAGTTTAGCATAAGTATGCTGTTAGTTCTATTTAACCCATAGATAGGGCCCTATCAAGTGCTATCACTCCGGGCAAGAGTGGACCTGGGAGCAATGGCAATGAAGGGGTACTCCGCATTCCCCCAAAGCTCCAGCACTGCAAGAACCTCACCATCAGATTGTTTAGCGTCATTAACAGGACACTCGTTGGCGGGGGGGTCTTACCCCTCTGCAGAAGTGCAGTCAGTGTATTCTACTGCCCCAGCCGGCTAGGCAATACACAGAGTTAAATGTCAAACAGTTTTATTTCAGATAATTCAGTTCAGCATAAGTACACAGTTTAGCTGTCAAAACAGTTCTATTTTGAGCAATTCAGTTCAGCACAAGTACGCAGTTCCAATGTCTAAACAGTTCTATTTTAAACAATTCAGTTTAGCATAAATGCGCAGTTTAAATGCAAAAATCAGTATAGTGAAAGAAGCGCGGTTTAGTTCTATTTAACCCACAGATAGGACCCTTATCAGGTGCTACCACTCCGGGCCAGAGTGGACCTGGGAGCGATGGCAATGAAGGGGTACTCCGCATTCCCCAAAGCTCCAGCATTGCTGTAACCTCACCATCAGATTGTTTAGTGTCATATCCAGGACACTCGTTAGGGGGGTCTTACCCATCTGCAGAGGTGCAGTCAGTGTATTCTGCAGCCCCAGCCGACTGGGCAAAGCATTACTGAAGTCTCACCATCAGATTAAGTGTCATATCTAGGACACTTCTTTACGGTGGGGGAGTATTTCCCCTCATCAGAGATGCAGTCGGTGTATTCTACTGCCCCAGCCGACTGAGCTAGCCAATATTCTTAGAAATAGGACCAATTGTTTCAAAAGGTAGTTCATGACTCTTTGAAATCTATAGATCAGTTCATCTCAAATTGGTCAGGGGGTGTCCTCGTGGTGTAATGGTTAAAGCGATGGACTGCGGAATCGTAATAAGCGAGTTCGTACTCCAGTCACGCTATTACGTTCACTTTCGGGCAAATACCCTGGGGAAAGGTAAGAAGCCCCTTATCCTCCCAGCTATGGGTTAAATAGTACCACTACTGTTCTTCTAGGAGAGTAGCTTTGGCATTAAATAACCTACAAAGGTTGATATGCCATTAAACAAAAGAAACCAAACCAATCAAATTGGTCCATATATTGAATAAAATTTGGTCAGGGTGAATAAAAGCGTACGGATCCAGAGAGAATGAATTCACGAGTTTGCATTTATAATTTCATTCATAACATAGACTTAGGCTTATCTCTTAATCTAGTTTGGTATTTAGGCCCAACTCATCTAGAATGTCTTAGGTAGGATTAGCTTGGCGGAACCCATCCCTCTCCATATATTTAACGTAGTGGGAGAACAAAAATCAGTGGATCATGTAGACAAGTTGCCAAACATCGAAAATTGTAGCAAAATATACCAAGTTTTTCCAAGTTCGCATATAGTGCAATTTTGGTATAGCCCTGTGTGTTGTTTACTAAGCAGCTCAAACTCACAAACTTGCAATTTAATAATCGTGATCTCTTCAGTTTTAAGTAAACTCATCTTTCCAACAGGGTGCGGAAGCAAAATATGGAATAATTTTTAAAACGTTTTTATTAGTCAGATTAGTCCAATTTTTGAAAAAAAAACACGATAAATCTAAATTTTCATGATTATCTCTTTTATTCAAGCACTTTTTTTTTTTATTAAAATTGAGGTCAATATGAGTGAGCAAGAAAAGAAGCGAAAAAGAATCTATGATTTGTTTAATGCCGAAACCAAGCCAAAAAATAATTCCGAAATAACTGGAGTTTCTTTAAGGCTTCCATCAGACCTTAACCCCCTTGATTACGTTATATGGGGCGTTTTAGAAAACAAAACAAATGCAACTTCCCATCGCTTAAGACTACTTTTGATAAAGAATGGAAGAAAATGTCTGAAGAGTTTATTTTGAAGGCATGTAAATCGTTTTGAATGCCTGTTGATACAATCACCATCATCATCATCACGTTGCGCCATCAGCACGGATATCCCTGACCCTCTCTCGCCATCCGTCCCTATCGTCCATTGCTTCCAGGTTTTCAGGGTTACATCCCATATCGGCACAGAGCTGCTGTATATAGTTTCTAGCTGGTCGTCCTGCCTTTGCTCGTCCATGTGAAGGGGTCCACAGGAGTACATCACTTATGAGCTCATCCCTACTTCTCCAGCAGTGTCCTGTATGTTTGGTTCGTCTAACTTGGATAGTTTTCGAGATGGGTGGTAGGTGGCCGTACAGTTGCTGCTTTGTGGGGAGCTGCCTCCATAACTTGTTCAATATTGCTCGCAGCATTCTTGAGTAGTTGCCGTCAAGCTTTTTCTCCATGAACAAAGTGGCGGCCATATTGATTAAATTTACTGATTTGTGTCTAACTTCTTATTTTGTTTCTTATTTTCTTAAATTAGAATTAATCTTCTTTTCATAATAAAATCGTTTAGTATTATACAAGGATATTCCTAATTTGCTTCCCTAGCCTGTATTAAAAGATGATTCAAGAATTAAAGATGCATTTTGCATTTATTGTGTTTTGATTCCTTTCTCGATTAGATAGAATTAAACACTGGTGAATTAGTTATGCTTTGTAATTTAAAATTTGATTAATTTACTTGGGGGTGAATCAGAATTACATTTGGCTACCAGGATTGCATTAAGTAAAAAGTTTAAGAAGCTTTGCTATAGTCTGATGTATATAAGAAGTAATCAAAGGGCACTCAATTACAACTCTATTACCAAGGGTTGCTCTGAAAGTAATGTCTTCCTTTTTTTTATTAAAACTTCAACGGAGAAGGACATTGACACCATTTGGATAGAACAAGTTTTAGTTAGGAAGCATGATTTTTCAAAATTGGTTATACATCTTCGCTGGAAATGAACGAGAGCCTGCATGCTGCTCTCGTAAAAATCTGCACAAACGAAGGCGATCCATTTTTTTCACTGCAGCAATGATGATGTTGTTGCCAAGAAAATGTTTTCTGTGTAGTTCATCTTTTATCGGCCCGATTCAGGGCGATGAGCTGATGGAAATGATCTTCATTTCATAGAATGTTGCCACTTATGAAACGCATTACCCCACAACTGACTCTGCTCACAATCAATATTTGTTCTACGTAAACGTTAAACGAGCATCGATGAACGTTAGTCGACTCAGTTTTATACATTTTAGATAAATAGATAGACTTGGTTTAATTTTTTTTTTTTTTTTTTTTTTTTTGCTTTATGGAATGTCAACCTTCGCAGGTTATTTAACGCCAAAGCCACCCTTGTAGAAGAACAATAGTGGCACTATTCAACCCATGGCTTGAATAGATAGATAGATAGATAGATAGATAGATAGATAGATAGATAGATAGATAGATAGGTTTGCTTTGGTTGCGTTTTATGGCAAATCAACCAAAGCAGGTTATTTAATCCTAAATTCTGTTTATATATATTTATGTATAAGCGAATAGTTTATAGGTAACATTTTTTTAACGAGCCAGACCTAATAAATTTGCGTACAGTCAAATTGTTACAAATTTTGTAATCCAACTTTAGTAATTCTATTTAATATTGATCATTTGTTTTCACACAGTTAAATGATTTCAAGTATTGCTATTTAACATCAGTAATTCTATTTATCAAATATTCCTAATACGAACAACTTGCACACAGCTATATGGTGTGAATTAACTAATAATAATAATAATAATAATCCTATTAGATGATTGATCACTTCTATTCGACTAATCGATGTAACCCAAGAAGATACTCCCACTCTGGGTCAGATTGGACCTGAGAAGAATGGTAATGAAGGGGTAGTTGATATTCCCTAAACTCCAAGACTGGAACGTAGCCTTCAGATTCAGTTTAATGTCATACCCAGGACACTAAATGGTATTAAGTATTGCTATCAAATACTAATAATTCTATTCAAAATCATTCATTCGTTAACACACGGTTAAATGGTTTCAAGTATTGCTATTTAGCACTAATTATTCTATTTAATACTGATAATTTGTTTAGATGGTTTCAAATATTACTCTCTCGACGCGGTTGACTCTCTGTCATTGCCTTCTAGTATATTAAGATAGATAGATAGATAGATAGATAGATAGATAGATAGATAGATAGATAGATAGTGAATGATTCGTTGATATAAAGGTAATCTGTATGGATATCTGTGATAGCATAATCATGCCGCACCCCTGCTGTTTGTATCACTTACCGGATACACTAATCCTTTCTTCTTCTTCTTCTTCTTCTTCTTCTTCTTCTTCTTCTTCTTCTTCTTCTTCTTCTTCTTCTTCTTCTCTCAACTCCAATGCACCCAAACTGTCATTTGCCCACACGTTTCCCGCCGGATGTTGCTCGCACTCAGAAAGAACCTTTCCGCTTCCAGTCTTACTCTCAACCCAACCTTTACCCACAATCCCAATCCTAACCCCCCTACCTCTGTGCTCTGGGTGTGATCGGCGAGAAAGAAATTGCCGACGGCAGAAGGAAGAAACAACTGAGTTCGTCAAAGATTAGGCTTGGAGAATATAATCTTGCATATCTTCTCTTTTCCCTTTTTGTATTTGTTGTTGGTTTTTTGTTTGTTTTTTTGTTTTTTGTTTTTTTGGATGAGGGGTTCTTTGCTTCATCATTCTTTTGTTTTTCAACTTCACTTCTGTCTTCTTTTTTTTTTCTTTTCTTCTTTATCTGCATTCTACCGCGATGTCGCAGACAAAATGGCTCCGTATTTGAAATTTCTTTCGTTCTTTCAAGACGAACTGAAATTTGATTAATGCTCTGTTGGTAGAGTTTTAAATACGCTGACTGTATCTCCTGCAGAGGGGCAAGATTCACCCACCCATAAAAGCAGAGGTATCCTAAGTAGGACACAAATCTGCATTAGTTAGTGAGGCTCCTGTTCTAGAGATCTGTGGATTGTGTAGTACCTTTCCATTGCCATTACTCCTAGGTCGATTCTGATCTAGTGTTGTTGTACTTTTAGGGCCTATCTATGGGTCAAATAGATCTGTTTGAAAATCATTTGTATTAATTAATCAGTTTGTTTCTTTGTTTATGGCATATCAACCTTCGTTGGTTATTTAATGCAAAAGTCATCCTTGTAGAAGGACAGCAGTGGTACTATTTAACCCATTGCTGTTGGGGGGATTAATGTTTGCATTAGTTAGAAAATACATGTGTTATGTTTTTACATACAAAAAATATATGTAAACAAAAGTGAAAAGAGGGAGACTCGCTAGTGAAAAAAAAAACAATTAGGTTTATCAACCACGATAGACATGCGCCTTATGACCAGAAACTGAACTATTTTAACTTTGTGAGCACCATTCAAATGTCCCTCACCACAATGTGTCATGGTGGATCCAAGTCTATTTTTCTGTCTCACGTGTCTCCGTTCTTCCGGTCCCCAAAAATCCCGCAATTTACTGTCCCCTTTCTATCCCTCAGGGGTAATAACTTTGATATTTTTCGTTAGGTCTGATTCCTAACCACATGATATCATTTAATGGTGTGTAAATCATTTGTATTAGATCGGAATACTCGATATCGTATAACTGTAAACCAGAAATGACACAAAAATGTAAATACAAATGTACAATGACCCTATTCCCTCTCTCCAAAACATAAAATAACTCCAGGCGGGTTGACATGCCTTTAAAATCAATCAATCAATCAATCAGGAAATTTGATCAGACAATGATAAAAATGAACTCAAATTTGATTTTTAAAGGATTTTCCATTCGTTATAATTTCATGGGTTATTCGCGTTGTTTTTATCACAATATTTTGATCGATGTGTTCTTTAGCTTGATCAGTGATAGCCATGCCTGAATGTTATTCATTAGTTTTCATTTTTCTCATTTTTTTTCCTCTGGGACTAACCACTAATTAGAATGAGGAGGTGTGCTTCGCGTAACGATTATCGACATTGGAAATGGAATTAACGACTCGAGACGATGCCGCTTGTGTTTCACACCTCGTTAATTTTCTCCTACCTGTTATGGGTAAATAGATTGGGCTCTTAAAGTCTGGCGCAGTAACTAGTCTCAGAGAATGAAAACAGAATTCAAACCAGCTGTACTCCGCTTAAAAATTGTATTTCTGTCTCGTCCTGTCCGTGGCAGAGGGGCTGGGTACATACAAGTCCACCGATCAAAACTTTCAGACAACATCCAGTCTGATAGGTTCTTCCTTAAACTACATAGGAGATGTGTTTAAAAAAGTATCGATGCTGAAGTTGTATTTACCAAGACAGACACGAATAAATAATGAAACGTTTTCTTCCAAACAGCCATTCAGCGCTCTTATTCCAACAAGTTTTTCATTAGTCGAAGTACCACAAAAACCTCTCTTTTTATATCATGTAGAGCTACGCCGTTCTTTTAATGTCCCCTACATATGCAATTCTTACACATGAGATGAATTATCCCTTTAGGAAACAAGAAAAAGTGGCTTTGTATGTACTTACCCAACCCCTCTGTCCTGGGAAGGATGAGACACAAGGTCTCCGAGTAAAGCAGAGTAAAGCTGTTCTTCTCCTAGACTGGTTGCCTTAACAAGACTAAAGAACTCAGTTTAACTCTCTATTCTCCTGTTGTTGGAGGACAGAAGAGCATTAACGCAAAATGAAATACCAACAGCTTCGGTCAGGGTTTAAACTACGACGTTAACCGTTAAGCTAAGCGAGCCAAGGAGTGAATATCGAGAATTAACATTGACTCTTCTTCATGGCTATCTGGACTTTTCGACTTCATTTTCTTAATCGTTGTTCAACTGAGTACACAACTTTATCTCGATATTTTTATTACACTTCGTATATGATCATTTGCATAATTGAGCTTAACTTTTCATTGCTGTGTGCGACTATAGTCGAATTCCTAGACCCCCCCCCCTCTAATGTGGAATCAGTGGACAGATTTCAATCTCTGGCTGAGATAGTTTATGTTCACTCTCACTTATGTTCTCACGAAAGGCAGGAATTCCGATATAATCAAAGGCTCTTTCTATAATTCGAAAAGATTCCTGACATCTGAAGCTGCTGTATCAATGTCAGGCCCGCCTCAAAATGAAATTTGGTTTGGTTTTGTTTACTTTTGTTTTTTGTTTATTGGCATATCAACTTCCGTGGGTTATTTAAAGCCGAAGCCATCCTTGTAGAAGAATAGTAGTGGTACTATTTAACCCATAGCTGAGGGGATAAGGGGGTTCCTACTTTTCTCAAAGTGAACGTAATAGCGCGGACGGGATTCGAACTCGCTTAATACGATGTCACAATTCAGTATGTTATTTTGTACCCACCCCCGTAAAAATTAAGTACAGTTAGCACATTTTCGAAGGCAACTCACAGTGCTCCTATCATCAGACCTTGATAGGATACAGAATCGAATGCGAATTCTGGTCGGTGATTAACTCTTTTCAATATGTCAACCAATCTCCTATCAATGTAATATCGCAATCCACTCATTTTCATATCTTTATTTATATAGAAAGTGTTCAGATGATCTTCATATACCACTAATCCGGTAATTTTCAGTCGAAACTTAGTTTACGAAGCCTTGAGAGTCTCATTCAGATTTTCTTGGCATGCCTCGTTTCGACACAACCTTCTTCCTAAGAACAGATTTCTCCATATGTGTTTTCCAACGGCATATGACCTTGAGCTTTTCAAGACCAGGTTCAATATTTCATTGACCCTTGGACACTTGAGCTCCTCCCTGTCCATTCCTACATTCATATTCCTGTCTTCACTTTTACCTAACACTCCGATGGGTCTTCCTATTTATTTATTGTATCTCATCGCTATATTATCTTAGCCCATTGCAGAGTGGCCTTGCTTAAGAAAAGTCTTATATATATATATGTATATATATATATATATATGTGTGTGTGTGTGTGTGTGTGTGTGTGTGTGTGTGTGTGTGTGTGTGTGTGTGTGTGTGTGTGTGACAAAATCAGTCAGTGAGTGTTTTCAAATAATATACGATCTTGAGCTCTACAAATCTAAAGTCAATAAGTATCCCATTGTCAATCAGACATCTGGATCACTCACTGTCTATCAATTCATTTCTAGACTTCTTGAAGGGGCGCTTAGTGTAATGGTTATCGTCATCGGAAATGGTATGGGCGACTCGACTTTAAATCCTGGACGAGGTTATTTACCTTTCCCCTCACGCATTAGTACCATTGGGAAGTAGAAGTCACTATTTTGAATGCTGATTTTCAAGTCGAACATCCTTTCACACATCGCTTCTTCGGCTAGAAGTGAATAGCAAAAGAGGTTTTGTTTTTTAGCTTTGGTAAAATATGCAAGAAAAATTACGAATTCAACCCAGCCTTACTCCTCTTAAAAAGTGACCTTGTGCTGCATTCTACCAGTCGTGGAGGGTTTGAGCAAGTACATATTTAAACTACTAGTGCTGTGCTATGAGTAAATTCAGTCGAATTCATTCTATTTACTAAGGTTTGCTTAATCTGGCATGCAGGCGTTAGGATGCTTGTATTGACTGTTGTTTGTTACAAAGCGGTCACTCATCTCGACACTGAACATGTTCATTGGTTGGTTGGTTGGTTGGTTGATTTTATGGTATATCAAACTTTGTAGGTTATTTAACGCCAAATCCATTTTTATGCGAAAAGTCAGTTCTACTTCAAACAATTCAGTTTAGCATGAGTACACAGTTTAACTGTCAAAAACATTTCTATTTCAAGCTATTCAGTTTATTCAAACAGCCAATTCAGTTTAGTATAAGTACAGATTTTGTTTACACACAGTTAAATGTAAAATAGTTCTATATTAAACAATTCAGTTTCGTGTAAGTACAGTTTCAATGTCAAAAACAGTTCCATTTCAAGCAATTCAGCTTAGCATAAGTACATAGTTTACATTTAAGTTCAGTTTAATTGTCAAAAACATTTCTATTTAAAACTATTCAGTTTAGTCAAGCAGTTCTAATTCATAGAATTCAGTTTAGCATAAGTATGCAATTTAGTTCTATTTAACCCATAGATAGGGACCTTTCAGGTGCTACCATTCCAGGCCAGGGTGGACCAGAGAGCAATGGCAATAAAGGGGTGATTTGCATTCCCCAAAGCTCCAGCATCACTGGAACCTCATCATCAGATTGTTTAGTGTCATATCCAGGACACTCGTTGGTGGTGGGGGGTACCCCTCTGCAGAGGTACAGTCGGTGTATTCTACAGCCCCAGCTGACTGAGCAAGTGAGCAGATTTATCACTGCTTAACTTCGGTGATCTAGCATATTCCGTTTAAAAAATGACCTTGTATTTCAGCCTCTGTGTAACGATGGGGTTGTGTAAATATTTGCATTCATAGTCCAGTCTTCATTTATTACCCACTTTTTAATCGCTCTTCCTATTCTCATACGATAACTCATCGCTATATCACAGTAACCCTTTGTTAAATAGTGGCTCAATTTCACCTTGTTTTGAATGAATCTTAGTAAAAGAAAAAAGAAAAAGTCGAGTCACTTTCTTTTAGGTACAACGTAACCTAAAACAACTTGTAAAGTGCTGCTTAGAGATAATAAGAGCTCCACCAATTAGCCTAATTTATCTGAGAAATGCGATGAAGTACCCAGGATGGTACCCCTGAGGTTATGGGATAATCTGATTTTGATTTGATTCCTACCAATTAGCTATTAAAACTGCTCCCAGTTACATGAATTATTTCATTTCATGCCTAATAAAGGAATCCTACGCCAACAGCTCCGGCCTAATTAAGAAATCAAACTACTAACAGTCAGTCCGTCCGATATAAGACGTCTAACAAAAACTGACGCGTACTTTTACTAAATATACGAGGGTCGTTCAAAAAGTTATAAGCCTCACCCTCCCCCACAAAAAAAAAAATTACGGCTAAAGATTTTTAACTGATATCTTGGGACTGAGCAAGCTGTCAGAGAGATGAGTTTTAAGAATGTTGATACCAGAGCAGAAACATTTCCGGGACACTTCTGACTTTCCAACTTCTGGATGAGGCTAACAACTTTCTTCGTATTTACGTGGTGCCTCCAATAAGTTTCCAGACTTTTTTTGTACAGGCATTAAAAATTGTTGTAGACTCTTGAAAATTCAGTATGTTATTGCTATACATCTTATGAGATGATTGACTAAGTTTTATGATTTCAGGTTCAAATGAACAGCAACAACAGGAATTGGAACACACCCTACTAAAGCCTGATTGTCACAGCTGGTGAATTTCAAAAATGAAATCTGGACGTGAGGAAGAACGATATGCAATAAAATTCTGTTTTAAACTTGGAAAAAAATGCCACAGAAACGTATGGAATGCTTCAGACAGATTTTGGAGCATCTTACATGAATCGAGTGGCATAAGAGATTCAAGGAAGGCAGTGAGGAATGATGAGAGGTCTGGGAGGAGTAAGGAAGTCAATACACCAGAGTTGATTGGCCAAAGGGTTAGGGTTAGGGTTACTATGTTGAGGTTTTAAGGGAGTTCACAAAGAGATTCCGTCGGAAGAGGCCAGCACTCTTCAAATCGGGTTAGTGGCATTTCCACCAGGACAATACACCAGTCCACAACTCCATCCTTGTCACAGACTATTTGACCAAGATGGGCATCAAGACAGTTCCTCAGCCTCCCTATAGTCCAGACCTTGCTCCCTGTGATTTTTGGTTATTCTCTAAGCTCAGAGGCTGTCGTTATGAGACAATTGAGGAGATGAAAGAGGCTGTGACGAAGGTCATTGACGCGCTCACACGAGAGGACTTCCATGGGGTCTTCCAGACGTTGTTGGAACGGTACAACAAGTGTATTGCAGCCGGAGGAGATTACTTCGAAGGGGACTAGAGTTTAATGTGTGTACAATCAATAAAAGTGCCCATACGAAAAAAAAAAGTCTGGAAACTTATTTAGTGATCCTCGTATCATTACAAAAATCGAGGTAGAAACGCCTATTTTAGAAAGTTTTCTAGAGTCTTATGTCAATCTGCTTAGTGTGAAAGGATGATTGACTGGAAAATTAGCATTTAAAATAGTGACTTCTACTTCATCTTGAACAGCCAATTTTGGCTACAGCAGGAAATATGCCGCTATCAGCCACAAATCTAGTTCTTAAAGGCTTTTATTTCCTTTAATTTGGTTAAAACCCACCTTCGGTGGCTATTAAGCTGGATGTTGACTCACATCCTATTTGCAGAAGTTATAATTACAAATAAATAAATACCAGCTAGTACTTTATAATAAATAATTTATAGTTATCTCCCCTTAAGAAATTTTAATGGGCCAATTAAGCACGAAAACAGATTGTTAATTGGAGACGAAATTCATTTATTCGTTATATCAAATCATGTCAATGCTATAGCGCAAACAAAACTTACGCCACGATATGCCATTTTTTGCTTTTTGCGTATATATATGTATATATATTTTATATATATATATATATATATATATATATATATGATATGTATATAATATATAATATATATATATAATATATATATAATATATAATATATATATATGTATAATAATATATATATGTATATAATGATAATAAATAAATATATATATATATATGTATATATATATTGAGCACTCTCCATATTATATTGCACTTCGTTCGACACATAACCACATAGTGATTTACTGACGACCAACACTCTCATGATATATATATATATATATATATATATATATATATATATATATATATATATCATGTCGCGCCGTCAGTACGGATATCCCTGACCCTCTCTCGCCACTTCTCCCTATCGTTCATCACCTCTGGCTGGTCTTCAGAGCTACATCCCGTATCCTCATATAGCTGCTGTATGTATGTTCGAGCTGGTCACCCTGCTTTTACCCGGCCATGTGTGGGGGTCCATAGGAGTACATCGCTTATGAGCTCGTCCCTGCTTCTCCAGCAGTGTCCTGCATATCTGGTTCGGCTAACTTGGGTAGTTTTCGTGATGGAAGGCAAGTGGCCGTATATTTGGTGCCTTGTGGGGTGTTGCCGCCAGGACTTGTTCAATATTGCTCGCAGCATTCTTGTGTAATTGCCGTCTAGCTTCTTTTCCAGCCGTTTAGTTAGCGTCCAAGTAGTGCATCCATATAGCAGTATCGATACGACCGCTGCCTGGAAGAAACTGTGTTTCATTTTATCGGTTAGGTCTGATTTCCATATGATCGATAGCCTATCGATGGCTGTTCATGCCTTCGTTAGCCGCCTGAGTGATTATAGCACATATATTCCGTTTTGTGTGCATTGACATGGAGGCCAATGCCTGCGGCGGCTCGTTCCAAACTATACAGCAGTGTTTCGGCTTGGTTGGGTGTATTTGCCAGTCGGCGTCGGTAATTGTTTTTGCGGGATACCTTCTGCTTCTTTTCTTTGTCAGCTCGAAGCTGTTTTCTCTGATTTTCTCAATCGAAGTTCTAAGCACGTAATCTAGATAGATGATAAAGAGGTATGGAGCTAGCGTGTCCCCTTGTAGTACTCCTGCTACAATATCGAAATATTCTGTGTCTCCATCTGGTGAACGCACTTTCACTTTGGTGTTTCTAAAAAGAATTATATATATATATATATATATATATATATATATATATATATATCAGATTCTTATAATATACATTAGTACCCAGGGAGTCGCGCTGGGCATAGCGGTTACTTCCAAGAAAATGGATTCGGCGATCCTGGTTCAAATCCCTGACGAGACCAGTCTGCATTTCAATTGGCGCTAATCCATCTCTTCTTTCCCTTGCTATAAGTAGAGCAGACTGGACCCTTTTCTCTAACACTGACATTGGTACGGCAACTAATGTGAAAAACTCGCCAGGACTAAAACAATAATATCTGTTTTGATAATATAACGTTGCACGAGAAATAAAATCTTGGTATCTTCGGTTTAATTTATTTAAAAAAAACATTTTCGCTGTGTATTTATTATGGACGATATTGTCGATTAATGTTTTTTAATTTTCTCTTTCCCCGTCTTATTTTCAAGTCCTTGTCTTTCTTTTTTCTCATCTGTTTCGCTTTCTTTAACTTTTCTTCCGCGCGTTCTCTTTGTTCCTAACGCTTTATTTTACATTTTTCCTTCTTTCTCTTGTTCTCATCTTTTCAACTGATACTTTCTAGTTCTTTGTCTTTTCTCTTTTCCTTCTTTTAAATTGCACTCTTCCTTCTAATTCTACTGAAAACCGTCTCTCTTTTCCACCAATCTCATCCTCTCTCTCTCTCTCTCTCTCTCTCTCTCTCTCTCTCTCTCTCTCTCTCTCTCTCTCTCTCGCCACCTACCTTAACTTCCGTTTCTCGGCGTCTCTTGGGCTTCTTCACATCTTGAGCCTGCTCACATCTTATGCACTATCGTAGGGCGATTAATCCTCAAGAATAAGATATTAAATAGAAGGTTATCAAACAGAAACACAAACGTTCCATAATATGCAGGAATAAACATCTACATAAAAATTCTTTCTCCCCCAAATATTCAATGTACAACGCGCATGCTCAAAAACGTTTTCACAGCGACTCACCGATACTAGCAGTCGTAGGTTTTTCGTTAAAATAACTACAGTATTGAGCCCTTATTTAGCCGTATTCTCATTTCTCATATTCGTCTTATAAAATTTTTTAAAATATTTTCTGACATCTAATTCTTCATTTCAAAAATAGTTTGGGCTATTTTTTGTGGTAAATTCCTGCTAGATTACTGAAGTTCAGCTGTAATGCACACACTCACTACTTAAATGAGTGACAACTTATTAACCCTTCGGACAGTAAGCAACCTTATATTTATCCGTGTCTCTCATCAAGCAGGATTTGGCTCAAGGTCTTTTTATAATGAGGATTAGGGGAGGGGAGGTTTCACACGCGCTGCTGGTCAATGCTGGTCATAGATTCATTAGGTCCCAAGGCCAAGTGTAATGTGAACTATGCTAGCCTTTGTTAAGTTTCCCGGCACGTATGCCAGGGGACTTTGCTGGTCATAAATTCACTAGACCCGAAGGCCTAATGCAACGTAAATCTATGCTTTTTATTGTTTGGCCACCCGGCACGAATGCCTGACATCACGGTATAAGACCGAAACAGTAAATAAATACTGGTGGTACAGTAAGCAAGCGGAGGCCTGTGTACCAGACTAAACCAAATCTAGTTAATAATATCACGCTTACAGTACTGGTTCCTGCTAAATTACCGACATCAAGCGGCGATAAGTCTAGTCAGTACTCAGATGGTGAAACACTTAGTAATACTAGGTTCCAGACTTAAAAAAACAGTATCACTACGACTGTATCTTCTAGATTTGCGTAACACTTTCTCATTTATTTACGGTTAATTTCGAAATCAATCTCACTTGTTTATTTTCATATGAACTACAGGTAACTTTCCTCACCGAGGAGAACAACAGAAGGTCAAAATTTACCGTCTTTATCATAGGAGTGAAAATTGATATGCTTCCCTACTCTTCTTCTTTACAAAGGGTGATTCGGTTCAAATTAGTTTGCTCTACAGTAAGCTACAAAAAGAAAACAACTATGAACTCATTTTAGATTAAACGTTTTTATTTGTTAAATGTTGGTATGACTCTAACAATAAAAATGTTGCAATTTGATATCATAATCAGTTTTTACGAGTGGTATAATCGTTAGCAAAGCCTGTCTAGATGAATAATCCCTTTTACGTAGTGAGTGTAATCCTCACTGGGTTCCTCATCATTCAGGCTTTGTATAAAATATGGGCTGCTCTGAGTTACAAGGTACCTCTTGGATGTAATAGCAAGCTAGGCTAACAGATCATTGTTCGTGAGTTCAATTCTTACTGTAAGCCCTATACATCTGGCCTCGTGCAAAACTAGACTCAGCAGACTGTACAAATCTGCTGTGGAGTGAGACACTTCTAAAAAAAAGAATATCCTGCATATGACACTCAGAGGAATCTGATGGTGTGGATCCAGTTCTAGAGATCTAGATAGTGTGGAGTACTGCTTCATTGCCATTACTCTCAGGTCCACTCTGATCTGGAGTGGTAGTACTTGTTGGGTTTAATCTATGGGTCAAATAAGCCTGTTCAAAAATCATTCCTATTCTATAAAAACGTGTGAAAAAAAAGCCTAAGAAACAACAACATACAAAATGTAACTATGAACGCACACTAAACGTTATTCCCTAATATGTTGGTATAAAATAACCCTTGACGGGTTGACATGCCGTTAAAATCAATCAATTAATTTTAGTAAAAGACAATTTGAAATAAGATTGATGTAAAATGACCTCCATATTTTGATGAGAAATTCTATTTGCATAAATTCATATCATAAATTCGTATCATTATTCGACCAGCAAAGTTTTAAGCATGTGCAGAAGTTTCCAGCGTTTTTGTTTGTTTTGTGCTGATTTGGGACTTTTTTAAAGAATTTTTTCAACTGTGTATTAAATCTCTAGTTTTCAAAGACCTGTGCGCTCGGAACTTGTGTGCTGATCTAACATTTTCCTTGACAATGAATCTATAAAACTTTTCAGTTAATTTTGTATTTCATCGTCAAAGAAATAATTCCGGCATTGGGTCGATGAGGTCTTCAAAGAATATTTCATACGCAGGAGTTATTGTGACTGTTGATCAGATAAAGCGATACTCCCAATCTGATCAAATAAAGCGACACTCCTTATCTGATCAGAAAGAACTACACTGCTTATCTGATCAAATAAAGCGATACTCTTTATCTCATTCAGATAAATCGATACTACTAATCTGATCAGATAAAGCAATACTACTTATCTTACCAGATAAAGTGACACTCCTTATCAGATCAGATAAAGCGACACTTCTTATTTGATCATATAAGGCGACACTCATTTGATTAGATAAAGCGATGCTCCTTATCTGATCAGATAAGGCAACGCTCCTTATCTGATCAGATAAGGCGACACTCTTTATCTGATCAGATAAAGCAACATTCCTTATCTGCTCAGATAAGGCAACACTCTTTATATGATCAAATAAGGCGACACTCCTTATATGATCAGATAAAGCAAAATTCCTTATCTGATCAGATAAGGCGACACTCCTTATCTGATCAGATAAGTGACACTCCTTATCTGACCAAATAAAGCGACACAACTCCTCTGATCAGATAAGGCAACACTCCTTATCTGATCAGATAAGGCAACACTCCTTATCTGAAAGTTTGTTCAGAAAGAAATGATAATTTGTTGTTAATTTGTTTAAAAAATTCACAGAATATGTAAATAAGAACTTACAAAAGAAATGACTCCTATTTATTTCCAGAGATTTCAACTGATAAAATAAGTTCAAAAACACAGTTGGATAGGGCAAATTTGTAGCTGCAAAACACTCTTTTCCATACCTTTACCTCAATCGGCTAAGCATTTTCATTGATGATAAACTAGAGTGTATATTTGATGTAGTTTCCGTGGTAATATATTTACTTTCAGAGCCTCCCTCGTACTTCTCACCCCAAATCTATGGTCGTTTACTGCATTGTATTTGCAGTATGAGGACAAATATTATTACCATTGCAGTAAACTTACCAGAAGACTTCCCTTAACGGAATGATATTTTTTATTCCAATTTCTTTTTCCAGAAATCTATCATTTAGAAGCTCAACTGAAAGTTTTATGCCGGTTACAAAAATTATTGGTTCTTATAAATCACCTCAAATTGAGTTAAAAATGCGAACATTATGCAAGAAGAACCAAATTTTACTGCAGCCAACATAACAAGACAGTGTTAGTTTGTTTAAATACAGGCTTGAACGAATTTAATGTCTGATTTTAGAGTATTTATTATAAATGAAAACCTTCTGTATTTATAAATACTTATTCATTGATATAACCTCCATTGCATCCAAGAATGAGCCGGTAGTGGGTAGAGTGTTCGCCAATGGTCCGGGAGACCGGGGTTCAATCCCAGGTTGGGTCATACCAAAGACTTTAAAAATGGTACTTGATACCTCTTTGCATTATAAGGTATGTATCAAGGGAAAAGTGTAGCAATCCAGGAAAAGGAGTAGCGCTCTCCCCAACACCTTGGTGTAGTAGCTATTGAAAAGGGAGCCTTCAGGTCACTCTCGACTACGGTCACAAACTTTACTTTACTTTACTTATATCCCAGAACCTCATTCCATTTGTTAAAAAGCTTATAGATGCTACGCTTGTAAGATTCTATAGGTTTTCATATAAAATGGAAGGCCAATTCGTATTCATCCTCTTTGATGTTAATCTAAGGCCATCCAAATCATTGTGTAAATCTCCACCAAAAAGTCATAATCAGAAGGAGCGAGGTCAAGCAAATATGAAGGATGAAGCAGTTTTTCCCAACCGATCTCCTCAAAGAGATCTTTCGTCAATTGAGCTATTTGAAGTCGAACATTCCCGAGATGGAGAATGATTTTCTTTCTGTTGACTGTTAACAAAGGAGGGGTGTTTTTTATTGTTTTTTTTTTTTTGTTGTTGTTGTTTTTTGTTTTTTTGTTTGTTTTTGTTTTTTTTTGTTTTTGTTTTTTTTGTCCAAGGCCGTTTTCAATCAACAAAGCTGATTGCAGTAGAGATTAGAGGTGATTGATTATTGTCTAACAGTTCGTAATGGACTATTCCTTGAATATCCGATATGATCTTTTTTTAATGAAGTCTACTTCTCGGTGTCCGAGCAGGTCTATTTCCTTGACTGATCCACTGACGACGGGGTTTAACATTATGATAAAGGATTCACTTCTCATCACCAGGTTGTCTAAAAAGTTACCTGACGGCGTCGTGTAAGCAATAATTCACAGCCAGCGACACTCTGTTGCAGGTTCTCAGGGGACATGCTTTACTCTTAAAGTAACACATGTCTAATGTATTCTTTAGTTGGTACGAACAAAGGAATGAATACCGAAGAAGATTACGGATAATATTTCCATAATCTGGGATTAAAAAAAAAAGATAAAAATACTCATTATATCATTTCTAAAAGATAACAAGAGGCAATACTTTGATAAATGTTTTTTAAAACATTCATATAGAAAATCGAATTTTATTTTTGTTCCAGCGTGATGATTATGACAGGTACTGTGTGCATTATGAGATTATGGTGTATCAAAAGTATTTTCGTTTTGTTTTTGATTTTTTGTTTTTTGTTTGTTTGTTTTTTTTTTGTTCGTTTTTTCTTTCTTCTTTAGCTTGTGTAATGCTCTTAATGTGTCATATTTTCATTATCCTTCAATTCATTGAATGCTAATGGCCGGGATCTGTTCGAACTTACATTTTAAGACTTCACAGTCGACAAGTGATAGTCGTTTATTCTTTAACATTTATTTCAAAGGACATTTAACACCGCTCTTAATACGATAAAATTAGTTTCCAGACGAACGATCATATGTTTCATTTCTTTCCACTTTCTATCTTCTAAGAGTAGTTTCAACGCGCTTGAGACTCAAGTTAAGATAATTCCTAAAAATTCAAAAATCTAAGTACTTATATCCGCCATTATAATATCGAATATAGAACACGTGAAGATGATGATGATATATAATCCAAGAAGGAAATTCAAGGGGTAGGAGTATACAATATGAGTGCTCAATACTAACAGCTATTGATTTATAATTAATTTGGGATTAACGATACATCAACACTCTACGTGTAGAGCAAAAAAATCTTTTATATATAGACAAAAGAAAAAATTTACATTCTTGGTATCATTATGAATTTATTTCAGGCTCCTACAAATTCTAACTTATGAGCTTTATAAAAACCATCTTCAGATGTGATATTGAAAATTATTATTAGACGTTATCATATTACTTCCGGCGAGAATGGAATTTGAAAGAAATTCTTTATTTTTATCTTCTTATTTTAAAATTGAAATGATTTTTTTATCTATTTATTAAGCAAGATATATAATATTGATAGGTAGTCTTGAGATGTCTACGTGAAATAAGCTTACGAGTAAAGATTTCTAAAAAAAGCTTTTGATAAACCTGAATAATTAGACCTCGGGGCAGGTTTATAATCTTAAATAATATGTCATAGGTAAAAAAAATTCTTGTTAAGTAAAAGATGAAAAAAAAAATCTTAAAATGTGCATTAAGAGTGACTTTTATCCTTTATCGTTTTTTTTTTTTTGTTTTTTTTTTCATATTCTGCCAATTAAAATAACTTTCAGATCATGTGCAGTTCTTATACGTTTTTTCTGATCGAAAAAAGAAAAGAAGAAAAAGATAAAAGCCATTTTGAAAACTTTCGGAATGAAAAAAATGTAATTCATTTGTATTAATTGTTATCTTGAAAAAAGGATGTGAATTTGGATTTAAAAAATGTTTCAGAAAAAGATGCATCTTCGTTTTAAAAAAATTCTTGTCTTTTTTGTTCTAAAAGTAAGTATATTTTTATATTAGAGTAAAATATATCGCAAGAAAAAGTTACAATGGGTGTTTTAGAAAAATTAATTTCATTTGCGATGTACAATGTGTTTCAGAAAAATTGAAAAAGATAAGAATCAAATTGAGAGAAAGATATGCATAAACTGATTCTGAAAAAGTATGAGATAGATAGATAGATAGATAGATAGATAGATAGATAGATACTGGTTTAGAGAGTGAAAGAAAATGATTAAGAAAAATAAGAAAAATTATATATTAACGTTTTAAAAAATAAACAAACCAATTAGTCACGGCTGATTTGAAATACACCTCTCCCATGTTTAACGTATACATCCATAGTTGAGAGCTCAGTGCTAGGTGTCCTGACAGCAAATATATAAAAGTCAGCTGAAAGTCTTGAATATCAGGAAATTTTCATTCAGTGAATAAATATAATACATCACCAGTTCATTTTTGTCACTTCTCTTATTGCATATCAACTCTTAAAAACGATTTCAAAAACATTCTGAAAAAAAAACTTTTTTTCACAAAAGTTTTTGCCTTATGACCTAAGGTTGAAACTCGTTAAGGACAATAAGAAATAAATGACACAAAATGAATATTCCTATTTGCCTAAACACTGTTGTTCATGTGTGTGTGTGTGTGTTTTACAGCATTCTTCCATTGTAGTAGTTTAGAACATCTAGCAGCAGCAGTAGTCAATCATTCTTCATTTGAAGCAACTCGATCCTTTCCCAAGGGCCTTTAGGTCCCTCAGCCGCTTGCCAGATCCTAGTCCAGCATTTTCGAGGTCCGTCAGCAAGTAATCAAGCAAGTCTGTGCAGTTGCAGCTTTTTCGTACCCGGTAGTTGTTGGACCCTATTACATCAAATTTCTGGGATTATTGTGCAGGTGTTTCTTTTGGCATTTATTGTACAAGACCAGACATGGACCACCGTAATTGCACTACTTCGGTTGATAGTGGAATGGTGTTACACATTTTGTACACAGCCTTGCTGAAGATTCGACTGTTTAGCCATCGATGTTCAGTAATAGTTCTCAGGTGTTTGCGGTGGCAACCATCAAGTTTATCCATAGCTGCGTTTGGGGCTACTGCAATTGCTCATCATCAAAGACACACGTTGCATTATATGAATACATATCTATCTATCTATACATATATATATATATATATGTGTGTGTGTGTGTGTGTGTGTGGATAGATAGATAGATAGATATGAACGTAATGTGATATATAGATAAAAGAAGCAGACAGACATAGAAAGAGAAAGTAAGGGCTGCTCAGACATTTCTTTTGTTAGTCATGAGCAATTTTGCGGTCAAATATAAATATTCTGCTGACGGTACTGTTTACAGACCACTGGAGCCATTTTTACTGATTGGTTCTTTGGGAATTCTTAAAAGAAACTATTGTTCATGCTTGGCAAATAGAGAACATGATCCACCCGACAAGGTGCACACATCGCCAGAAACCATAATGGAAGAACTGCTGCCAATATTTAAAGAACAATATGATCTCCCAGCAGCTGCGAAACATTTTAATTGATAGGATTCGGTTCCTCAAATCTTATAATCATAGACATATTCTTTATCATTCCTCTGCCAGAAGCGAGGCACTTGCTGACTTTGAGAATAATTGTAGCCCTGTTACTGCTATCTAGAATACGCCAACAGTAACCCCTATATAGGGGTAAAACACCTCCATACCTTTGCATCTTTTTGGTGAGGCTTGAGTTCTGGAGCCCTTGGTTGTTGGCGAGACCCTTTCATTGCTTGGTCCACTGTGGTAGAATCTGTTTGGGTTTCATCTATGGTTCAAGTATTCCTCTCTTATGGTAATAATTTTTAAACAAATAGTTATTATTGATGTTGGATAGGAATACTTGAAACCATTAAACTGTATCCAAATTATTTTTATTAAGTATAGTTAGGATTATTATTATTATTATTTTACTCATTTAAGAGTTTATCACGCCAGTGTTAGATGTTAGTTTTCCACTGGAGTCTAAGTGACAACAAGTCCCCTCAAGTATCCAGGACTCTTCTTAGTATTTTCTAGCTGATCTCAACGAGGCTGTAGTTTAGATGATCTCAACTCGTCCTCTTATTTCCAAGTCCTTCAATACCCGTGCCAATCCTTTTGTGATCGTACCAAGTGCGCAAATTACAATTGGTATCACCTTTACTTTCATTGTCCCTAGTTTTTTCAGCTCTCTAGCAATGTTTAAGTATTTATCTCTCCTTAAGTTTTACCCTGTGGTCAGCCAGAACGGCAAAGTCTACTATTCGGCAGCTTCTCTTTGTTGTTGTTGTTAACTATCACTAGGTCTTGTCGTCTGGCAGAGATTAGATGACCCGTTTGTATTTCAAAATCCCAAAGAATTTGGTGTGTCTCATTCTCTATGACGGATTCTGGGTTGTACATATACCATTTGTTTGTATGGTCAAATCTAAACTTCTTGCACAATTTCCAGTGGATCACCTTCTCCGCCCAGTTGTATCTAGTCTTATACTCTCTTTGCACGAATTTACTGCATTCGCTTATTATGTGATTGACCTTTTCGACTATGTCACCACAATCTACATTTACTATTTTGTTGCATCTTGTCTATTCTTGTTTTGACATAGTTAGTCCTCATGGCGTTGTTTTGTGCTGCTATCAGAAGAGATTCAACTTTACTCCTTGTGAATTTTTCACACCAACGTTTGCTGATAGTCTTTCACTTAGGTTTGAGTGACAGCAATCTCCTCAGGTTTCCAGGACTCTCCTCAGTATTTTGGTCAACCACAACAATGTTGTAGTTTGCATGGTTTCCACTCGTCTTTCGATTTCCAACACCACAAGCCAGTTTACTAAAGTTTTGGGGATCGTTCCAAGAGCACCAATCAAAATTGGTATCACCGTCAACTTCATGTTCTATAGCTTTTTTAGTCCTCGGGAAAGATCTGTGTATTTGTCTCTTTTTTCTTTTTCTTTGGTTTTCACTCTATGGTCGGCCAGGACGGCAAAGTCCACTATTTGGCAGTTTCTCTTTTCTTTTTCTTTTTCTTTTTTTTTTTTTTTTTTTTTGTTAACTATCATAGGTCTGATCTTCTATCCGGGATTAGGGGATCTGTTTGTATCTCAAAATCTCAGAGAATTTTGTGCGTCTCATTCTCCAGGACTGATACCGATTTGTGCGTATACCATCTGGCAACATGGTCAAATTTAAATTTCCAGCACAATTCACCGTAGATTGCTTTCCCCACACAGTCATGTCTTGTCTTGTACTCTTTTTGTGCCAGCCTTGTACTCTTTTTGAGCCAGTCTTGTACTCTTTTTGTGCTAGTTTGCTTCATTCGTTTATTATGTTATTAATCGTTTCGTCTCGATCATCACATGATCTACATTTGTTATTCTGTTGCCTCTTCTCTATTTTTACTTTTATATAGTTGGTCTGTATAGCGTTATTTTGGGCTGCTATTAGAAAAGATTTAGTTTCTCTTTTAAAGTTTCCCTTCCGTAGCCATGTCCAAGTCTTTTGTGATTTCGCTTGTTTGTCGCTTGAAATATCCATAGGGTTGTTTCTCATCCCATTTCTGTTTTCTAGTTGTTATTCTGCAGATCATTATACTATCTGTGCTGTTTCTAACCACTGTAATAAGTCTTTCTTTGCTCTTTTAAGTGTATTCTTCGAGTCTTTGTATTGATGCATAGACACTATCTTCAATGCTGGCGAGTCCTTTTCCTCCTTCTTTCATTAACACGTATAGTCTGTCTATGTCATCTCTCAGATCTGTGTGCAAACAAATGGTTATTATTAAAAAGGTATAGTTACTGTAAATCTTATAATTGTAAATGAATTATTCGTGCTAGATAGAAATGCTTGATATCGCATAACTTTGGGCAAACAAATGTTTATTATCAAATAGGTATTGTTACTTGAAACTATATAATTGTTATTGATAACCAGTGTTAGATAGGAACACATTATACCATATAACTGTGCTAACAAATGTTTATAAGCATTATTATCATCATCATCATCAAGTCGCACTGACAGCATGAAGTTATCTGACTCTAGCCACTCATTCATATCCTCCATCGCACCTGGCTGGTCTTCTAGGTTGTATCCTGTGTCTGCACAAAGCTGATGAAAGTGATTATTAATAGTGAAATAAAAAAAGGGTGAATTTTTTAACGATTGTCATGGAACGTTAAAAATATAAATAGTGATAATTACAAAAAACATTTACAAATTAATGCAATTTCAGCAACAAATAATCCATGTCGTTGAACAAACTAAACCAAACCATCTGAGAATAATTTTAAAATTCTGACGCTCTATGGTAACATTTTTTTAAATTTATAGAACATTTATTAGTGCTGGATATACTCAGGACAAATTGAAACAGAAATGAAACTAAGTGTATTTTATAGACCAACATCTACTGCATTATATGTCAAAAGTTAATGAAAAAATATCGAGGGGAACAGGTTTGAATTGCCAATCGAACTTTAGCAGTTGGTACTCATCATGATAGATGAAACTTCAGGAAGTTTTTCGATACACCAGCAGATCTGGTTGCAATATCATGTGGCGTTCTTTAAGAGAACATATTTTAGTTTATTCACTTGCTTATTCAGACTGTAACTGTGTATGTGACAAAATAGCAAGTTTACTAGATTAGACAGATGCTGAGTTTGATTATGACAGCCAGTAACCATATGGACTATTCCAGTTGCAAATGTTAAAACTGAAACACCGGACATTGGCCTAGCGGTTAGAGTGTTCGCCAATGGCCCGGGAGACCTCGGTTCAATCCCAGGTCGAGTCATACCAAAGACTTTAAAAAATGGAACTTGATACCACCTTGCTTAACACTCAGCATTATAAGGTACGGTTCAAGGGTAAAGTGGAGCAATCCAGGGAATGGAGTAGCGCCCTCCCCTACACCTTGGTGTAGTAGCTATCGAAAAGGGAGCCTTCGGGTCACCCTCGACTATGGTCGCTAACTTTACTTACTTTATTTCATGCTTTGCTCAGTAATATTGCCTGCTTGTATCATTTTTGTTTTATGTGTTATTGTTATCTAATAAAATCTTTAAAATTCTTATGGCTTAGATAAAAACTGTATTGTCTCATTTCATCATTTGTATCACCAGTATCTTTGCTGACAATGGAAAGATCAGCAAAATAACTTCTTAAGTTCAACAATCTATTGGAATCTGTTCCATCCAATATTTATAAAAACTTTTGATATGCTATACTGTACGAGGGTCGTTCAGAAAGTTATAAGCCTCACTACCACTTTAGATTTAGCGCGCACCTCACAACTTTGTTAGTGCTTCACCAGCACAAAAATCTGAATTAATTTTTCTAGTTTTATAAATAGTTCAAGAATGTTACCACAACAAAAATGTTCGTCTATGGCTCTTCTTTCTGGGTGACGCTTAGAACTTTTTGTTCAATCCTCATATGTTCTGGGCTACCATACACACTTTGTTTCACTTCCGTTCCAAATTTCTCCTAGGTCAGGGGTATATGCTTCATGGATTGTCTAGACTATATGTGGCACTTCCGAAAAAGAAAAATCATAGAAAAAAAGAAAAAGAGAGAGGGGAAAAAGTGATAAGAGAAAAGAGAAACAGAAGTTTTTGATTTCTTTCTTTCTTTTAGCCCAACCCTGACTCATGTAGAGCCTTGTTGGTGAAGCTTCGAATACGCTGACTGTATCCACCCTGTAGAAGGGTATGACCCCACCTCAAAAAAAGGGAGTGTTTTGACATTAAATTGAATCTGATGGTGAGTTTCCAGGACTGGAAATCTGGGTAGTGAGGAATACACAACATTTCCATGACTCCCAGATCCACTCTGACCCAGATTGGAAGTAACTGTTAGGGTCCCGTCTGTTGGTCGAATAAATCTATTAAAAAATCATTCGTCTTCGATATGAACGTGATTCCCTAACCTCTTGACATAAAATAATTCTAGACGAGTTGACACTCTGTTAAAATCAATCAATCAAGCTCACTCAGACTGATAATTGTTCCGACCTTACCCACACTCATGTCAATGATAGGAAGTCATAGCATTGGTAACTTTTAAACAACCAATCAAAACCGAATTCACATTGATCACTGAACTACAGTTGAGTATTTTACACATATGCGCGTGCGTGCGTGCGTGCGTGTGCAGTATTTTCTCATTTAAACATGTTTGATAAAATAGGGCATTGAAGGTTTTAGTTATTGGCTTCACAACCTTTTGAATAATATATATATATATATATATATATATATTATTTAGAAGGGGTGAAGCCCAAAAACTAAAACCTTCAATCTTGTTTAGGCGCCATTTCACTGTTTTCTTAATGGCCAAAGTAGCTTTTTTTAATGTTAGTACTAACTCTGCTTGACAGAAATCTAGACATCAAGACATCACCACTTTATTATATAAGATACTTAATTGTGCACATGTATTCATTCAAATCTTAAATTCTAAAATTGCAAACAAACAAAAAAACATTAAAAGCTTAGTCCTGATATCTTTAAAACTAATAAGGATGACATTGCAGAAATTAGAGTTCTAAAATGAGACATTTGTAGTAAGATGGAAACTAGTTTGATATGATAAACATACCAAGTGAGAAAAAAGTCTTCATGTACATAATAAACATTTTTTTTCTTTTTAACAAGCAATTTCTTTATGGCTTTATCATGAATCGTACACCTGCATCCGGACTCAGTTATTAAAATGTATCAAAAGTATTTTCGTTTATACTAGCTTTTCTCTCATGCACATATCTAATGATAATCTATGATTCCGTAACCCTAATGATATCTATGAACAAATAGTGTTGATCACAGTTATTTAATTTTCATCGGGACTTTACAAAGCAGGTTGGAATATTTATTCTGGGTCTATTCATTACTAATTTTTATTGCTGTATTTTCAAATACATTTGCTATAGTTTTGTGTATAACTTTGATAAGAAAGCCAATATAAAATATATACAATTCTGAAATGATTAATTCTTATTAAATTTTTATACTCCGCAGTCGGCTGGGTTTGTAGAATACACTGACTGCATCTCTTCACAGGGGTAAGACTCCCACAGTAAGTGTCCTGGATATGATAATAAACCATTTAATGATGAGTCTCCAATCCTAGAGCTTTGGGAAAATTGGAGTGCTCCTTCATTGCCATTGCTCCCAGATCCATTCTTATAGGTAGATTGAGTACCGTTAAATTATAAATGCCACCCGTGAAGTGTTAGAGAAGAAACCGTCGGTTATATAATGATTGAATGCAGTAATTCTAGCTCAGAATGAATGCCAAAATAGACATGACTGGGTAGGAATGGTAATCTACCGGGAATTAGGCAACTGGGTTTCACTATTACTAAGGATGATAAATGTACAAACCTAAAAGCAGTTTCAATGAAAAGAAATCCCATGGAACTTTGAAATTCAACAAGATCACCCAAACTAGGCCAGGAGATCAGATTTTGTCCCTCTGAACAAAGATGGTGGATCTTCCTCCTTCTCTTTTCTTTCTTTCTCTTCTTCGTTTTCTATGTTTCCTTTTTCTTTATTTGGATATTATTTTTTTTTTTATTTTGCTTTTTGCTTCTTTATCTTTCAACATTATAAATTCATGTCAGTTTATTTAGTTTCCTATCCCTATCCAATAGATTGTACTATATATATATATATATATATATATATGCGCGCGCGCGTGTGTGTGTGTGTGTGTGTGTGTGTGTGTGTGTGTGTGTGAGCAATGAAGAAAAAATAATTATTATTGTCCGGTTGCTCAATAGAATATAAAGAAATGTATGTAAATACTATGGAATATTAAATTGAGAAAAATTCTCAAAACACCAACCAGAACCAATAACAAAAACCAAAGTAGATAATATTTTCTTAGACTCTGCTCTCCAAGTTGATAGAAAAATAAACAGCAAGAGACCTGATATAAAGACTATAAAAGAAAAACATGTCTTCTGATTGATGTGTCACTGCCAACAGATAATAACAAATCAGTCAAAAAATATGATAAATCAAGTAAATGTAAAGATATGGAAATAGAAATGGAGAAAATGTGGCACCATAAAATTAGTGTGTGCTTTGGGTATGATCAAGGAAGGGACAGATAAATATATCAACAAGATACCTGGTAGTGCTAGCCTATATGAAATGCAAAAAAATTGCACTTTGCGAAACTGCTCATTTCCTTTGGAGAGTAATATGTTCCAGAAAATTATCACCCAAAAGAGACAGCTAAAAGCATAAATACATACCTTCCCTCGCGCTAGGTCTTGGGTAAAGATCCGATGAAGAATTGTTAGAAAATGAAAATAAAACGGAAACAATAATAATAATAATAATAAATTGAAAAAACTGTGGAACATGCGGGTGACAATTATACCCATTATAATTAGTGCGTTTGGAACAGTAACTAAAGGATTACTAAAGGGACTAGAGGGCTTGGAAGTTGGCGGACGAGTGGAGACCATCCAAATGACAGCATTGTTGAGAATGGCCAGAATACTAAGAAGAGTCCTGGAGACTTGAGGAGACTTGCTGTCACTCAGACTCCTGTGAAAAACCATCGGCTAACGCTGATGTGAAAAGCTCTAATGAGTGAATAATAATAATAATAATAATAATAATAATAATAAGTGCGCTCGGAATGGTCCCCAAAGACTTGGTAAAGAAACTGAAAGAGCTATAAATCGGAGGATGTGCTGAGACCATCTAAACAACAGCATTGTTAAACTCGGCTAGAATAATGAGAAAAATCCTGGAAACTTGAGATTTGCTGTCAACTGAACTCCAGTGAAAGACCATATGTAAACGCTGGTGTGAAAAACTCAGAAGGAATAATACTAATACTACTGTTAGTACAGTCACCAAAGGATTAATATAAAGGGAAATGGAGTACTTGGAAATAAAATGGAGGACTTGGAAATAAGACGACAAGTGGAGACCATCCAAACTACTGCATTATTGATATCAGCCAGAATACTGAGAAGAGTCCTGGGGGCTTGAGATTTGAGGTGACTTGCAGTCACTCAAACTCCAGTGAAAGACCATCAGCTAACGCTGGTGTGAAAAACTCAAGGAGTAAATAATGATACTATTAACAATAATTATAATAATAATAATAATAATTACAGCACTAATTATTTAGTACGTACTAAAACCTATTTACTAATACTTAGTTGACATCCCCGTTGCGTTTTTTAATGCAAGGACCCTTTTAAGCATTTAGGTGATCAGTTCACAAACATTATTATGGGCGATTTCTTGCTATATTTCACGCAGTAATCTTAAAAGTTCTGCTTTTGAATTTGATTTCTGATTCTTTTTTCAAAGTTTTCGGTCTATTATAACCCAGGGGTGTTCGATCGGGTTCATAACTGGACACTGGTTTAGTCAGGAAACGTTTCTAATCCCATTTTGATGCAACAAATCTTGTATGTTTTTAGAAGTGCAGAAAGGGGTCCAATCTTCTATAAATAAGGAGTCATGTTTTATCATTCTACCACTTTAAAATATTGGAAAGAACCCATCCTCCAATATGGAAACATATTTAACAGAAGTAATATTACCCTGGCACTACGCTGGCTCCGAATGCCTATCACTCCAAACAGTACCCCATACCATAACAGAATAATGTTTTTCTGTTAGCTGCAATCTTTTGATACCAAACTCTTGATTACAGAATCTCCAGACCCACTCTCTAACACTGTCTGAAAATAAAGCAAATTGTGACTCATCAGAGAATATTACAGTATTCCAAAATGCCATAGGTCTCTCAACGATTTCATGAGCCCAATCTTTCCTCAGCTTGATATTGGTTGGAAGAATAAGTGGTTTCTTCCTTGCAGTTCTGCCATAGTTGCCTAGTTTGTAACAATACCTGACGGCTGTTCTGGGACTGGCATCAACATTTTTTGCTATGTCGAAAGCCTTGCAACGAGGATTATTCTCAACATTTCTCTTAACTAGACGCAGGGCTCTAGACGGCCTGATCGAGAAGCTGTGTACTCCTTACCCTCTCTATTAAATTTTATAATCACCCTATTAACAACAGAAAGAGGGATTAAAAGGTTTTCTGATATTTTGCGTTGACGGAGTCCGCCTTCATACTGACCCACAATGTGAACTCGCTGAAATTCGGAAATTTCTAACTTTCCCTTTGTCCGTGGCATGATGCAGTAATTATAGATGGAACCTGAAATAGAAAAATGAGGTATAAACAACAGTTGAAATAAGCTATATTTATTTTAGGAAAAAAATAACTATTAAAATGTACTTTGAGGTGGTGTCTGTTTACTTCTCTCATATATATATATATATATATATATATATATATATATATATATATATATAGGCAGAATTCAATGTTTAAAGAGTTTTAATAAAACTAACTTAACCTGACATGAAAGTTCATTGATTTTTAGTATCAATATTCAAAATTTTGGCTTTTACCGGGTTTTAAACGAGATAGTGTCTATATCATTTTTTATTTTCTTCCTTTTTTTCTTTGCTTTTTTCTCTTTCACCCCCTTTTCTTTCTTTATATGTATACCTCTCATTCCTCTTTTTCCTCATCCTCTTCCTCTTTCTTCTTCTTCTTCTTCTTCTTCTTCTTCTTCTTTCTTTCTTTCTATCTTTCTTTCTTTCAACATTAAAAATTCCTGTTGGCCTATCTGATTTCCTGCCCTTATTTGATAGATCAAACCATCTCAGCTAAAACCAAAATGTTTCAGCGAGCCAATACTCCTTTCTCCTCATTACATCTGCAAACATATTTTAACCATGAAATCCATCTCGATTTAACACGGGAAGCCTGAAATGAGATTGATTAAGAAGACTTGGGTGGATATGAACGGGAAGCCATCACATATAAATAGACTGACATACAAGGATGGTCGATTAATAAGAACTGATTGAATAAAAGTTTTGATTATCGACTTAATTAGAAATCCACAAAGGTTGATATGTCATGAAACAAAGAAACCGAACCATATCTATCTTATACAAATAATTTGCACACAGTTTTATTGTTTAAAGCATTCCAATCAAATACAAATAATTCATTCACAATTATATGGTTTCAAGTAAGTATTTTTATTTAATAATAATCATTTGTTAGCACACAGTTATATGGTATCAAGTATTCCAATCTAATACTAATAATCTATACATAATTATATAATTTTAAATAACTATTTCTCTTTGATAATAATCATTTGTTTGCGAACAGTTAAATGGTTTCAAGTAATTAGAAGTAATAATTCTTTCAAAACAATTCTAATCACAAATATGTATTCTCAATTGGAATAATTTGCACAGTTATATGGTATCAACTATTCCTATTTTATAATTTCAAACAGATCTGCATGACATATAGATGGAAACCTAGCAGATGCTACCACTCTAGTTCAGTGTGAACCAAGTAGTCATGGCTATGAAAGAGTAACTCCATATTCCCAAGAACTCCAGAACTGGATCTTCATCCTTAGATGCAGTTTAGAGTCATAACAAGAACACCTCTTTTTTGGCGGGGTAACGGTCTACAAGAGAGAGAGTCACCTTATTCTAAGCCCCGTTCACTGCAGTAGGTTTGTCCGACCAGTTACCCTGTCTCAACACTTTCTGAAGATGGCGGCCACGACGCTAACAACCTCGGAGTTGGGTTTTGATTTTAGGGAATAGAAAATAGTCACAAGGTCAGGTATAAAAGGTTTAAGGAGGTTTTAGTACCACAGGAATATTTTTTACGCCAAATCATCGTTCATATAGAATGCGTCTAAAAATTGATAAGATATTTTTGCCTTTTTTAATGTTGGCAACTTCGACTGATAATCAGCTTATCAATGTCAATTGATCTCTAATCATTCTCTCAGTCAAACGTTGTTCAGATGAGATGAGAGTCCTCACTTTTGTCGCATTTTTTTCAATTCTTAAATTGACTAGTCGACCAGATTCTTAAGTTCCCCTTCTACAGTCTCTTGCACATTCAAAAATGCCTTTTGCCACTTAAAACCCTATCATCACAGGTATGTATTTACTTGTAAAATATTTCTGTCGTATTCTTCTGAGGTTTTTCACAGAATTTAATCTTGTATTCTATTTTAGTGAAACAGTTAACCAAATACACCTATAATGATCAGAGAATTCTCGGCTGAACGTGAATTCTGAGAAGAAAACGTGAACTAAATATTTTCACACGTGGACATTAACATTTTGGATCACTTTTGAATTTAATCATATTTTCACGAAAGAAAACATTTAAGAATAATTGGCTTCCAAAGCAAATCATTTTGAAGTTGATAAATTTGATTTGTTATTAGATTTGAAACGAATCATTTTATAAAAATACGGAATTCTAAAATATTTCCTTTTGATAATAGATTCTGAAGTGTATTTCGAGAAAAAAAATTATTTAGTAATATGAATAAAAATTTAGAATCAAAAAAATAATGGAAAAATAAGAACTAAAATACGATGCCTGAAATTTTAATTCTTATCCATGATAACAGATTTTTAACGAATAAGATTAGAATTATATTATTATTATCGAAAAAATCCAGCTCTGACCGAAAAGATCTGAATCTTCACTTAAGTCTGTTTCAATATTGACAGATATTTTGCTTACAAGGGATGCATCAAATAAAAAGCCCTACTGTAGACTATATATTATTATGGTCTCTCTCTCTCTCTCTCTCTCTCTCTCTCTCTCTCTCTCTCTCTCTCTCTCTCTCCAATATTCTATTAATCTATTTGGAGGTGAATGGAAATAAGATTTGTTTACAAGGAGTGCATCAAATAAAAATTTTGAGAAACGATTTTCTAGCCTGTCTTTGTAGCTAAATAGTCAATATCGAGATGGTGAATTTTACAAGTATATGAATGTTCTGACTACTTAAAGTAAAGGGAGACTTGCATTGTCATTCCTACAGCAGGCAGGTTTTTTTTTTTTTTAGCTGGATTTCACTTACGACTTTAAAATAACTGAGGTAAGCACGAAATGTCATGTATTATCAAAAATTACTTGGTCTGCAACTGTTGCATAACAGACTGATAAGATCTAGTATATGGTAAAAGGTATTTTTGAATGGTCGAGAGAGTGTAACGGTTGAACCCAAAATCTGGTCGACTGGTTTATTCACGAAGTGAGGAAAATGTGAAAAAAGTGAGGACTATCATCTCATCTGATCAACATTTGATGAAGAGAATGATTGGTGTTGGATTAACAGTGATCCGTTGATTTTCAATCAGGGTGGCCCAGCTGAAAAAGACGACAAAAAAACAACAACAATATTATTAATAGTTTATAGACACAGTCCATATGAACGAGTTTTTAACCAAAAAATATTTCTGCCATACCATCTAATTCTAAATCAGGGTTACAAACCTGAAAAATGAAAAAGCAGTCTTATTACCTTTGATATACTCCGTGGATGAGGTTTTAGCCCAAAAAAATATTCCAGTAATAATATAGGCCCCTTACTCTTTGACGTCCTGGTAACTATTTTCTGTTCTCCAAATCGAAATCCAGTCTATTGGTTGCTATTTGGGAACTATTAAGAAGTGGTTATGAAACAAGATATGAAAAAGCAGTGTTAGTTGAAGACTTCCAGCACCAGATACCAGTAATTGACAGCCCAGTAGGCTGAGCTGTAGAATACACCGACTGTGTCTCTACAGAGGGGTAAGTCCCCCCACGAATGTCCTGCATATGACACAAAACTATCTTGGAGTTTGGGGGAATATACACTGCTATGCTCACAGGTCCACCCTGACCCGGAGTGGTAGCACCTAATATGGCCCTATCAATGGGCCAAATATAACTATTTGACATTTAAAATCTGTGCAAATAAATAGCTGATGCTAAATGAAATTGTTCGGAATAGAACTATTTGATCATTTAACTATGTTTAAAACAAATGACTGATGTTTTATTGAAGTGTAAGTGGTAAATAACAATACTTGGAAACAATTGACTATATTCAAATGAATGAATAGTTTTCAATAGAATAATTAGTGTTAAATAGCAATACTTATAAACACTTCACTGTCAACAAACAAATGATCAATATTGAATAGAATTATTAGTGTTAGATAGCAATAATTGAAACCCTTTAACTGTGTTGAATCAATAGCAATACTAGTGTGCAAACAAATTAGTTCTAACTCATTTAAAAATGAAATTACTTACAAACTGGGCGCAAACAAATGACTGGTGTTAAATTGTTACTGTTATATAGCAATACTTGAAACCTTTTGACTTTGTGCAAAAATGTGCTCTGGCATGATTAAAAATGTTGTCAACAAAATGATTACAAATCATATATATCTAATATACTTGTATAAAGAGAATTTAGAATTGAATAACCTACAAAGGCTGATATGCCATAAA
>OY757909.1:87469150-87584150 GCA_963585895.1 Sepioteuthis lessoniana | reverse complement strand
GAGAGGCACTAAGAATCAAGAGATTCAAATACAAAGATATACAAGCGCTTATGTTGTCCTCGTAGGCAATCGACACAGTGAGTTCGAATCGAGGACAGAGCTGTTTGCGTTTCACTTAGTGTTAATATCGATAGGAAATATGGCAAAAAAAAAAAACGGCAAACTAAGCTCTTTAACCTTGGTATGACAATCGGTTTTGGAGAAGCAAAACTTTGAAGGTATACATGATCATCCACCCACCGACTACTTCATTGTATCACAATCTTCAGTGTGATGCTTCAGGCTGGGATCGAAACCCGGCTGACTTCATGCCAGTCGGATATCTTAACCCTGAGCAATCGGTAGTTAAACAGTGTACAAACAAAATACGTAAGTTAAAATGAATTGTTAGAACTGTTTCATCAATTAACTGTGAGTAAACAAAAGACTGTTTAAATGAATTGTTTGTTAAATATAGTAATACTCGCAACTATTTAATTGTGGGCAAACGAATGAGTAATGTTGAATAGAATAATTAATTAGTGATCAATAACGATACTTGAAACTCTTTAACTGAGCGCCTAATCATTGGTATTACATAGTAATACTTGGACTGTACGTTTGACTGTATGTAAATAGAATAATTAGTTTTAAATAGCAATACTTGTAACCGCTTCACTGTCTGCAAAGAAATGATTAATGTTGAATCCATTTTAATGTGTGCAAAAAAAATGAGCTCAGGCTTGTTTAAAAATGTTATCAACGACTTATATTAAATTGAATTGTTAGAAATATAACTCTTTGACCATTTAACTGTGTGTAAAAAATGACTGTCTAATTGAATTGTTAGTAATACATAGCAATACTTGCAACCCTTTAACTGTGTGTAAATGAATAAAGAGTGTTGAATAGAATAACTAGTATTGATTAGCAATAATGGCTTGAAAACGATTTAACTTTGAACAAACACATGATTCATAGTGAACAGAATTATTCGTATTGGAAGAAACACATGAAACCACTTAACTGTGTGCAAAAAATGAACTCAGGCTCGTTTAAAAATGTTATCAACAAAATTTGATACACATTATATATATATATATATATATATATAATTTACAAACACATTTTGTTGATAACATTTTTAAACGAGCCAGAGCTCTTCTTCTTTTTTTCTTTTTTTTTTTTTTTTGCACACTTGAATGGTTTCAAAACAGTCTGTCTGGAGATGACAATATTTGTGCACTCCCCTCCTGGGTTGAGCTCCCGAGTGAGGAATTTCCGGCAACCACATACACGTAAATAGAAAGCTCTTCTCATGAACTGAACACTCCGTTAGCTGATAAGCGTATCTGTAAATAAATATATACGTAAAAAATTCCTTCGCTTATGCTGAGAGGGTAGATCTAAGCTCAAAGCCTCTCGCACATCAAGCCGCACTGAAGAGTTGTGATACAACGAAATAGTCTGTCTGTGGATTACTATATATATATATATATAGAGAGAGAGAGAGAGAGAGAGAGAGAGAGAAAGAGAAAAGGATTTGGCATTAAATAATTTCCTATGGTTGATATGCCATAAAATCCAACCAAACCAACCTCAAGTATTCGCGAATTGGTTGCCTAGTTACACCAAAGCTGCACTACTGGTTCTCGATATATTCAAAATGGTTTTCCGACTGACCTTGAATATGCATATATTCGACCTTTTCGCCACGGGTAGGATGCGACACTAGTTAAAATTTTCAGCGGAGAAGAGCTTGAATAGAGAGTTTCCCTTTCCTGGATTGGAGCCGTACTAAGGCTATAAATGCAGTCTGACCAACTATATAGATATATATACATAAGTCTTTTAAAGAGTGCTCCCCGGGTGGAGACACAGACTACTTCGACATTGTAGCATGTGTGCTGCAAGGAGACACATTAGCCCCATATCTCTTTAACATCTGTCTAGGCTACGTGCTTAGAACTTCTATTGATAAAATGAAAGACAACGGTTTTAAGCTAACAAAAAAAGAAGTAGAAGATACCTCGCACAAACAATTATGGACGCGGACAACGCCGATGACATAGCTCTTCTGGTAAATACACCCTGCTACATAGTCTGGAACGAGCCTCCATGTCAACGCAGACAAAACTGAATACATGTGCTTTAATCAAAGAGGCGACATATCCACACTAAATGCTAGTTCTCTGAAACTAGTGGACAAGTTCATCTACCTAGGAAGGAGTGTCTCATCAACCGAGACAGACATCAACACGCGACTAGCAAAGGCATGGACAGCTATCAATAGACTATCAATAGACTATCAGTCATATGGAAGTCAGACCTGACCGATAAAATAAAATGCAGTTTTTTTTTTCCAAGCAGCGGTCATGTCGATACTGCTATATGGATGCACTACAAGGACGCTAACTAAACATATTGAGAAAATGCTTGACAACAATTTCACAAGAATGCTGCAAGCAATATTGAACTAGTCCTGGAGGCAGCACCCCACAAAGCAGCAGCTGTACGGCCACCTACAACCCATCATGACATTGGGACACTGCTGGAGAAACAGGGACGAACTTATAAGTGACACACTCCTGTGGACCCCTTCACATGGACAAACAAAGGCAGGACGACCAACTAGAACTTATATACAACAGCTCTGTACCGATACAGAATGTAGCATTGAAGACCTGCCGGGAGCGATGGACGATAGAGACGTGTGGTGGAAGAGGGACAGGGAGATCCGTGCTTGTGGCGCAACATGATGATGATGATATATATATGCAGCATTTATATATATATATATATGTATATATATGTATAAGTGGAGCATATAAATATATATATATATATGCTCCACTTATGTATAAATATATATATAAATATATATATATGCTTCACTTATATGTATATATATATATATATATATATATATTCAAAATGGTTGATTACTTTTCCGACAGACCTTGTGTACACGCATATACCCAACCCCTTCGCTACAAGCAGGATGTGGCACAAGTTCAGTTTTTCAGTGGAGAAGACCTCGTTTGAATTGAGATTTTCCCTTTCCTAGACTGGATGCCTTCCAAGGTTATAAAGCACAGTCTGACCAACTATTTAACCATAGGTTGGAGGAGAGGAGATAGATTCTTGACTTTCATTAGAGTAGTAGCTCGAAGTGAAACGCGAGCATTTTTGTCCTGAATTTGAAATGACCTCGCATATATATATATATATATATATATATGTGTGTGTGTGTGTGTGTGTGTGTGTAGGTGTGTGTGTGTGTGTCAGTGTGTGCATGAAGAAAAATTTGTATATCTATATACATATGTGTGTGTGCGCCTTCTCTCGAATTTTCATGCATCGTGGCGCATGCAACATCCACAAGGGAAATCGTTGTAAATGATTTTTTATATTTTACTGCGTTGGGGTGTTCATCTGCTGACACTCAACTCGCCACCTGGCGTTGAGGAAGTGATACTTCTCTCCCCTCACACTTTCTGCCACATTGTATCCTCAGTTTTTCCTCTATCACTCTTTCTATCCTCCTTACCCTGCCTATTCTCCCACTGTCTTTCTCCCTTTCTGTTCTACTGGATCTATCCCAACACGCTCATTCTTAAAATACACAAACACACACACACACACACACATTTAATAGATATGTATATATAAAAACACACACAACTCAGATATATATTTACATGTATATACACACACAGACATTTCAAATACATATGTATATATATATAAGTCACACATTTCCTATAAATATATATAACCATATATATATATATATACATAAAATATCTATACATATATATACGTATTTACACATATACATACAAATATACATATACGTATATATACACATATATATGCACGTATATAAATATATAGTAATTTACAAAGCTCTTTGCTTCGATGTGGCACAAGGCCGAATGAATTGGGCACCCAATGAGAATCGAACTCAATCGTGTAGGTTTGCTAGTCAAGCTTGCTAACCGTTACACCACCAAAGGTGCCCCGTACATAAATATGTATGCACACATATATATATATATATATACTTTTATATACATATATATGCATATATATATTCACATCATATATATTTACATATAGATATATACATACATACATACATACATATATATATTCCATTTTTAATATATACAAATGGAATATATATATTTATAAGTAGAGCATATATATATATATATATATATATATATATGTTCCAATTATATATATATAAATGCTTCACTTATATATATATATATATATATATATATATATCATCATCATCATATCGCGCTGGTAGCACGGATATCCCTGACCCTCTCTCGCCACTCCTCCCTATCGTTCATCGTCTTATGTAGGTCTTCAGGACAACATCCCGTATCCTCACATAGCTGCTGAATGTATGTTCGTGCTGGTCGTCCTGCTTTTGCACGGCCATGTGTGGGGGTCCATAAGAGTACATCACTTATGAGTTCGTCCCTGCTTCTCCAGCAGTATCCTGCATGTCTGGTTCGTCTAACTTGAATAGTTTTCGTGATAGGGGGCAGGTGGCCGTACAGTTGGTGTCTTGTGGGGTGTTGCCGCCAGGACTTGTTTAAGATTGCACGTAGCATTCTTGTGTAATTGCCGTCTAGCTTCTTCTCCAGCCGTTTTGTTAGCGTCCACGTAGTGCAGCCATATAGCAGTATCGATGTGACCGCTGCCTGGAAGAAACTGCGTTTCATTTTATCGGTTAGGTCTGATTTCCATATAATCGATAGCCTATTGATAGCTGTCCATGCTTTCGCTAACCTCGTTTCGATGTCCTTTTTGGTTGATTCGACGCTGCTTCCTAGGTAAGTGAATTTGTCTACTAGTTTAAGAGGGATTCCTTCTAGAGTGGAGATGTCCCCCGTTTGATTATAGCACATATATTCCATTTTGTGTGCATTAACATAGAGGCCTATGCTTGCTGCTGCTCGTTCCAAACTATGCAGTAGTGTTTCGGCTTGGTCAGGTGTATTTGCCAGTATCGCTATGTCATCGGCGTAGTCGGCGTCGGTAATTGTTGTTGCGGGGTACCTTCTGCTTCTTTTCTTCGTCAGTTCGAAGCCATTCTCTTTGATTTTGTCAATCGATGTTCTAAGTACGTAGTCTAGACAAATGATAAAGAGGTACGGAGCCAGCGTGTCCCCTTGTAGTACTCCTGCTACAATGTCGAAGTATTCTGTGTCTCCATCTGGTGATTGTACTTTTACTTTAGTGTTTCTATAGAGAATCGTTATTGCCGCTACGGTTTCTTTAGGTATGCCGTACGCTAGTAGGATTTGTTCCATCTTTCCTCTGTGAATGGAGTCGAAAGCCTTGGTAAAGTCAACAAATATTAATGTCGCTTGTAGGTTTTTTGCCCGTACACCTTCAAGGATTCTACGGATGGTTAGATCCACGACCTCACAAATATTAACCATATATATATATATATATATATATTGCGCCATTAGTCTACTGGGCAGAGTAGTGTTTGCTAATGATCCAGGAGATGGGGATTCAATCCCAGGTCAAGTCATAACAAAGAGTAAAATAAATGGTACTTGATGCTTTGCTTAACACTCTGAATTATGCCTATCAAGGGTAAAGTGGGGCAATCCAGGGAAAGGAGTAGTGCCTTCAGCTACACCTCTGTATGGTAGCTATTGTAAAGGGTGCCACCGGATTGCCCTCGACTGTGGTCACCAACTTTAGTTTTATATATATATATATATATATATATAATGACATACATTTCATATGCATATATATACATATATATATATATATATATATATGCAGACGACACATACATTTATATATATACAAAAACATTTCATAAACATATATATATATATACATGCTATTTCATATATATATACACACATTTCATATATATATATATATATATATATATATATATATATCACTACTACTAAACTTTTGTAAGTGTTTGAGTTATCCATCCTTCCACATTTTATATATATATATATATATACATATATATACACAGATACATCCCATATATATATATATATATACTCTGTGTGTGTGTGTGTGTGTGTGTGTGTGTGTGTGTGTGTGTGTGTGTGTGTGTTCGTCCGCGTGACATTTCCTCTAAAACTTCAGTGAATATGCGCACGAAAAAGTGAAAAAATATTTAGATATTACACAAGGTTTCCATCGTTTTCTTCGAAACAATAGCCTTAACCATAACTACAAAGACCAGTGACATAGCCGTAAGCGAGTTTGAATTCTGATCGCGCTTTTACGTACCCTTTTGAATGAAGACTCTTGGAAAAAGTACGAAGCCTCTCGTCTCTTCTATAGCTGGGAGGGATGAGGAGCTTCATAATTTTTGTTGTCTAAGGATGGCTTTGGAATTAACTCACGAAGGTTGATATGCCATTAAATTCAAATTCCTCGAATTTGGGGGTGACTCTTTTTTTGCATATACCATTTCATAGGTTCAATTTTGGGGGTGACTCCTTTTGTACATATTCCATTTCATAGGTTCAATTTTGAGGGTAACACCTTTTGCACATGTTCCATTTAATAGGTTCAATTTTGGGGGTGACTCCTTTTGTACATATTCCATTTAATAGGTTCAATTTTGAGGGTAACTCCTTTTGCACATGTTCCATTTAATAGGTTCAATTTTGAGGGTAACTCCTTTTGCACATGTTCCATTTAATAGGTTCAATTTTGAGGGTAACACCTTTTGCACATGTTCCATTTAATAGGTTCAATTTTGAGGGTAACTCCTTTTGCACATGTTCCATTTAATAGGTTCAATTTTGGGGGTGACTCCTTTTGTACATATTCCATTTATTAGGTTCAATTTTGAAGGTAATTCCTTTTGCACATGTTCCATTTAATAGGTTCAATTTTGGGGGTGACCCCTTTTGTACATGTTCCATTTATTAGGTTCAATTTCGCGGGTGATCCTTTTTGTACGTATTCCATTTGTCAGGTTCAATTTTGGGGGTCACTATTTTGTACATATTCCATTAATTAGGTTCAATTTTGGGAGTGTCTCCTTTTGTACATATTCCATTTATTAGGTTTAATTTTCAATACATAAAAACGGTATCCCAACAATGCAGAATATTATTTTTACTGAGAAATTTGTTTTTACTGGACAATTGTTCTTGTGTTTAAAAAAAAAGAACGAGGCTGTATGACAATAACCTTATTAGATAATAATATGAATTGGAGATTGAATTGACGTAAAGGCAGATTTATTATAGTCAGGTAATTTGAAGTATAAAAAAGTCAAAGATAGAGAGAGAAATGATTAATCTGAAAGAAATGGGAAAAGAATGAAATAGATTTAAAAAGTCATAGATAGATAGATAGATAGATATGAACTGACTAAGATAGATAAATAGATGGTACATGAATATTTGTGGGTTTATTTAATGACTAAGCTCTCTTTATAGAACAGTAGTGATACTATTTGATAGATAGATAGATAGTATATTAATCTTCGTGGGTTCATTTAATGCCAAAGCCATCCTTAAAGAACAGTGCAGATACTATTTAAACTATTACTGGGAGATAGATATAAACAGACTGAAATAGATTGATGGTCATATATATATATAAACAGACTAAGATAGATAGATAGATAGATAGATAGATGCAGATTTTGCGTAGATTAGCAGAAGTAAGGGATGTTAGATCAAATGAAATTGACAAGATCTTCATAATATTTAGTCAGTGAATGTACTTATGAACACTTATATCAATTTCCAAAATCATATCAATATAATATCAGCAATGCGTAGATCAAGAAAGAAGCTACAAATATCTAATAATAAACTTATCAACTCATAATTTTTTTTGCATCTTCCCACTTCTTACTGATACAGATGTTGAGTACCTCTGCATCAAGTTTCGCTTGGTCGATACTTTGAAAAAGAGTTAGAAACAAGTTTGTTTATTTGTTTTTATGTGATATAAGATTCAAATTTTTCTTATAGCTACTCTCAAACATCCAAATCGCCAATCTCCAAAGACAAGCAGACAAAATTCTTACGATTTCGTTATTACACTATTCAGAACAGAAATATTAAGCTAAGTGTTACGAAGGTTGCAAGCACCAAGTGGCCCAAGTAGCAAGCCTCATTTTTTAAGTGGTCTTAAATGAATCAATATGTTATAGCTGAAATATCCTAACACTGTAAATTTTTGCTGTTCTATTTATATAGTCCGATAAATATATTTGTAACAGCATTCCATGGCAGTGAAAGTTGGTTGGTTGGTTGGTTGGTTGTGCAAGTCAACTCTTGTTTGGGTATTCTATATCGAAGTCAGTTTTCTTTTGTTTCATCCTTTTTTCTCTTGTTTCTGTTTTATGTTTTTTCTTTTTTTTTTTTTCTTTTTTATAGTTACGGTTATCGTCTTAGGAAAAGGACACAACGACCCCTTCCTCCGATTTCAAATCCTGGACAGAGTTGTATGCACTTCACGTAGCGCTTATACCCATGGGAAAGGAAGGCATGAATCCAGAAATTCTCGTTTTGTCTATGGGTAAACATTAGGGCGGACTGACTCTTTAAAGTTGGTATGGTAACCACTGTAGGAGAATGAAATCTCTGAACTAAATCCCGTAAAACTCCGACTAAAACATTGACCTTGTGTCACATCCTGTTCGAGCGGAAGTGTTGGTATATATATGTATATATATATATTTATAAGTAAGAAGTAAAGTTAGTGACCGTAGTCGAGGGTGACCAGAAGGCTCCCTTTTCAATAGCTACTACACTGAGGTGTAGGGGAAGGCGCTACTCCGTTCTTTAGATTGCTCCACTTTAACCTTGATACCTCCCTTATATTGCTAAGTGTTAAGCAAAGCGGTATCAAGTATAATTTTTAAAGTATTTGGTATGACGCGACCTGGTGTTGAACCCACGTCTCCCGGACCATTGGCGAACAAGTAACTAATGATAATTCATAGACAATTACATAACTTCAAGTAACCATTCATATTCAGTAATAATAATAATAATGGTAAGACCAACACTAGGGATAACAAAAAAGGACCAGCCAAATAGAGGACTTGGCTGTCCAGGCGGAACACAGAGTGAAAATTAAAGAAAACGAAAAGAGAGACAGACACTTACATCCTGCCAGAAAACTATGAAAACGTTATGGAACATAGCTCGGTATTTAAAGTAAAAAATATCATTTATAAGCAAATTGAACAGACGGGGTAAAATTTAAAAAAAAAAAAAAGAAGAGTCCAGTCCGGACTTTAACAAAGTTAAAACTTAAATCCTCAACGATTTTTTCGCGATCCGTTTAAGAGTTCTTTTTTAAGGGTACTTGGTCATATCTGTGACAGGTGCGTAGATGATAAATAATCCCTTGAGCTGGTATAGCCATAATAAATTTCCCATGAAAAAATACAAAACCAAAACATAATTCAACATGGGACCCAAACAACTGAACTAATATAGGTAACCCAATCGGAATCTTGCAAATGTTGGCAGGTACACAAACGACGACCAAAGCAATCACTCAAATCAGAGACACCAACGGATAAAATGAACAAGGGAAGACAACAAGCTTGCACTTTACTGTTATTTTAGGAGTAACCCTACACAAAGACGGTGTGAGAAAAGAACGATAGAAATCTGAGAAGAATACGCAAGATTTAAGACAAGCTAAAGACTGGTTGACCAAGCTTGGATGATAATAAAGAAAGGGTGGTTTTCTGACCTTGAAATACTGGAAATATGCCAACAAATAAATAAAGAAACATATTAACAAGACCCCAATACAGTGACCGAGACGCCAAATACCGAAAAACAAGAATCCCTAACCGAGTAGAAAAGCAAAGTAATAGTAATTGAAAAACCACATACCCCAACACCACAGAACAAACCCTGACACAGGAAGATAAAATGAAGGTAGAGATAATAGAGAGAAACATGTTTGAAAAGAAGACCACATTACTATCTCTCAGGAACCAAAGCTAGAAAACAGTAAAGGCAGAAACTGAAAAAGTAAACAAATTATTAACAAATACCCCAACGGACAACATAAGCGAATTAAACGAGCTGGTCTATGCTGGAGCAAAATTAGTCTGTACAAAAATCAGAGTACCCCTAAAGAACACGAACAGAAAGTCAAAACCTTGAAGGGAAATTAGAATGGAAATACAAATAAGAAATTAATGCAACAGGCAAAGATGCTAAAAAAGAAAAAAACGCGGGAATAAGGAAGGATGAAAAGAAAATAGCAACACGGCAAGGAAAACAAACGATACAACTCGAAGAGATAAATCAGAAGGTATTGGCGAAAGACGGAAGACTAAAAAGATACCGAGGCAGGATCAAACAATACAGATAAAACATGACATTCCAAAACAAAGAAAAAATACTACCTGCGAGTAGGGTGAGAATACACAAAGACATACCAACAGCCAGATGCAAAGGTAGCAAAACAATTTCGGAGCAAAATATGGGAACGGAAAGAACATAATAGAAAATCTGAATTGACAAACAACATGGAAAAAGAATTACAAGGAGTCAAGAAAGGCCCTTAGGCAAAAATACACCTCGATTCACTCAGAGCAACACTCAAAAAAGTACCAAATTGGAAAACGCCAGGTTTGACAATATACTCGATGACCGGCCTCCACTATCTCATCTTCTTAAATCAGCGCATGGACATCCGATCGTCTTGTGGTTTCTCTCATCTTCGACCAGGGGCATTTCACATTGCTTTACAAACACACAAGACAACATACACAACCAAGAGGGTGGAAGAAAAGAAGAATAAACAAGCATGGACTTGGGTTAGCTCCAAGTGCTAGAAGGAGACGTTTTTGATACTTTTCTGTGGTTTCTGTGCATCTGGCTATTGCGAGCGTGTATCCGAGCGAAATTCCCACAGGCACCAGGAACGCTGACTCATTCTCTCGCGTTGGCCGACTCGGCTCTGGGTCCACGGATCCTGGCTCTTCGCTCGGTGGCCGCCTTTCTCTGACCATTGCTTTTCCTGACTTCTGTTGTCTGTCCGTGGACCTTGCCTTTTTCTTGTCTTCTTCCGGTCTCGTAGAAAACCTCGCTTCAAGCCCTTTGTGTGGGTTTCGCGCCAAAACAGACTAAGGAATCCTCTGACTGGCACTCACCTACACCCACAGAAAGGAATGGCCAACATCGTACCACACGGTCATAATGGCATAAACGGATTCTGGTTTTAAAAATTCCCTTCCATCTATGACAAGTTGGCTCACGAAATGAATAGATGCTTAGAAGAAACAGATATACCCAAATGGATGACAAAAAAAAAAAGAATACTGATCCAAAAAGACCTCCAAAATGAAACTGCAGCCAACAACTATATACCCATAACATGCCTACCGATGATGTGGAAAATACTAAAAGTACAAATTAGGTAAGAGATTTGCCACTCACTAATAAGCTGTGGACTGTTCCTTGAAGAACCGAAAGGATGCCACAAGAGGACCAGAGCAACTGGTGATCTATTATGTACTGATAAAAACATTATAAAACGAGGCGAAAAAATGTAGCGATGGCATGGATTTACAACAAAAAGTTACACGATATGTTCCCGCGAATCTGGATAACAAGCTGTCTCAAAATAGAGAAGATATCCGACTAAGTCATAAAGATTATCGAGAAAACCATGAAAAACTGGAAAGTGTAATTGACATGGGGAAGAAAAAGTTTAGCACTGGGGAAAATCCAGAGAGATATATTCCAGGGAGACAAACTTTCACCATTAGTATTTATAATAGCAATGATGCTACTCAGTCACATACTTAGGAAATGCACCGTGGGCTACAAACTTAGTAAAGCGCAAGAAAAGATCATCCACCTAATGTACATGGACAACATCAAACTGTTTGCCAAAAATGAAAAAGAATTGTAGACCTTAATACAAACAATAAGAATATACAGTCATGCTATAGGGATGGAATTTGACATATAAAAATGTGTTATACTAATAATGAGAAGCGAAAAATGACAGTTGACGGAAGGATAGAACAACCAAATCAAGAAAAGATCAGAACGCTCTGAGAAAGGTAAACTTACAAGCACTTGGAAATATTGGAACCAGACATCATCAAACAAGGGGAGATTAAAGAAAAAATTTTTTTAAGTATCTCAGGAGAACGAGAAAACTACTCGAAACCAAACTGTACAGTAGAAATCTAATTAAAGGGATAAACACTTGGTTGTCCCTCCGCCGGGACAATTCTTGAAATGGACGAGTGAGGAACTTTAACAGGTGTACCAGAGAACAAGAAAACTAATGACGATAGATAAGGCCTTACATCCCAGAGATGACTCAGACAGACAATATGGGTCAAGAAAAGAAGGAGGAATAGGATGTGCCAGCATTGAAGATAACGTCGATGCATCGATACGATGACTCGAAAACTACATTGAAAAGAGCAAAGAAAGACTCGTCACCGCGGCCAGAAACAACACAAACAACACAAGGACCAACAGAACAACAATCACTTGGAACCAAAAATAGGAAGAAAAACAAATATATGGGTATCTTAATGTCACACGAGAAGACTTGGACACGACAAAGATAGGGAAACCTTAAGAGAGAAACAGAATCTCTTCTTATAGCAGCAAAAAATAACGCCATAAGGACCAACTACGTTAAAGCAAAAATAGATTAGACGCAACAAAATAGCAAATGTAGGTTATCTGATGACAGAGACGAAGCTATCAATCATATAATAAGCGAATGCAACAAATTAGCGCAAGAAAGAGTGTAAGATTAGACACGACTGGGTGCGGAAAGTGATCCACTAGGAATTGTGCATGAAATTTAAATTTGATCATACTGACAAGTGGTATATGCACTACCAGAATCCATCCCGAAGAATGAGACTCACAAACTTCTCTGGGATTTTGAGATAAAAAAAGATCACCTAATCTCGGCCGGACGACCAGACCTAATGATAGTCCATAAAAAAAGAAAACCTGCCGAATAGAGAACTTTGCCGCACCGGCAAACCACAGAATAAAAACAAAAGAAAATGAAAAGAGAAATAAGTACCAAGACCTTTCCAAAGAACTAAAAAAAACTATGGAACATGATGGTGACGTTGATACTAATTGTAATAGATGTTTGGTAAAGGGACAAGAATACTGAGAAGAGTTCTGGAGACTTTAGAAGACTTGGCATCACTCAAACTCCATTGAAAGACCATCAGCTAACGCCGGTGTGAAAAACTCCTAAGGAGTAACAATTATAATATTTACACACAGATGTTTTCAGATATTGCTATAAAGTAAAAAGTAAAGTTGGTGACCATAGTTGTGGGCAACTCGAAGGCTCATTTTTCATTGGCTACTACTCCTTTCCCTGGATTGCCCCACTTTACATTTGATCCGTACCTTTTAATACTGAGTGTTAAGCAAGGAGGCATCAAGCGCCATTTTTTGAGTCTTTAGTATGACTCGACCTGGGATTGAACCCTAATCTCTTAAGCCCACAGTTTTATGGTTTCAAGCATTCCTATCTTGTATGCACATAGTTATACGTTTTTAAGTATTCCTTTGCACGCAATTATGTAGTTTCAATTAATTCATGTTACTAATAATAGAAAATAGATGTAAATCGTTCTAGCTTCAAGTAATTATTCTTAATACAAGAAAATTTACACTAATATAATATCAAGTCTTCTAATCGAATACAAATCAAATTTTAACGGATCACTTTGTCAATGGGGCTTTGAATACTTCTACTGAATCCCCTGCAGAAACGGTGTCTTGGGTATGACATTAAACTGTTAGAGCTTCAGTTTTGGAACTCTAAGGTGTTTTTTGGGGATTTATATATGAAAGGGATTTATCTTAGGAAATAATATAGCTGACACAATACATAAGAAAAGGATCCTCGAATGAGAATAGCGTATAAGGGATAAGTTTCCACAGCTAAATTCAGTGGTTTCTGAGTACCGAGTTGCTATTTACAAATACTGTGGCCGAAAATTTACATGTGCTTCTATTCTACCCTTTTGTCCTCAGGGTTGTGTCCTGTTGACTTTTCAGTGAAACTTTTGATGTTTCATGAGGTATATATATATATATATATATATATATATATATATATATATATATATATATACATGAAAAATCAATTGTCGTCTCAAATTCCTTAATTTTTTTCTCTTGATTCCGGTTTATATGCCTTTCCCATCTGGCAATACCCATTTGTACATGTAGGTGCTCATAAAGTTATGGAAAATCAATTGATTTTCATAGTAAAAAGAAAAGAAGCTCCAAGAAGCTTTATAATTTGACTTTGTATTTTTTCGGTCTTTTTTTTCTTCAAATAGAACGCAGACACATCTTTGATTTTTACAGACGATAAGATATGTTTCGCCACGCAAAATTTGTTGTATCAAAACCCTAAATAATTTAAGAATCTTTTCCCTTCGAGATTGGTTTCGATTGCGAATTAAAATCCAAGATAAATTTATCTACTATTGATTCCATTTTTGAACCTTATTATTGTTTAAAAATTAACGATATCATAAACTAGTTTTTGTTTTCAGGAAAGATTCGTTTTTATTGATTGTTCACATAGGTCCTTATTTCCCTTGAGTAAATTTTAATTAATTTCCAACATTCAATATTTTGATTCAACGTCGCCTTACTTGCATAAATTAGGTATTATCACTTTCTTTGTTTACATTTGCGCTAGGAACACTTGCACTAATATAACATTTCAAACTGCTAATTATTATTGCTCGGCTGACAGATTGGCGTCATTAATGTTCCTGTACATAGTGACATACGCATCGGAAGATCTTTTACACACAAAAGATATACTGTCTAGTCAAAACAAAACAAACTGCATGAACTATTTTCTTGTTCATATCATATTGAGGTATTTTTATGAATTAACAAAGATTACTTTTTCTTATCTAGAAAAGGAAGAAACGCTTCACTCGAGTCAAAGAAATAAAACTTATTAGATTTGCTGAAATGCGTTTTATTTATTCTTACACATATATCTTCTCTATGAATATTAAGATTATCTAAATGAATATTAGAATTATCTAAATATTATTAGATGTATCTAAATGAATATTATTAGAAGTATCTAAATATTATCAGAAGTATCTAAAATATCATTTGAAGTATCTAGATCCTATTTACCAACCCCTCCGCTCGGGCAGGATATGACACAAGGTCAATTTTTAAGCGGAGTTTAACAGGTTTGAATTCAGAGTTTTCCTTCTCCTAGACTAGTTGCCTAACCAAGGCTGAAGAACCTAGTCTGTCCTACTATTTACCCATAGCTGGAGGGAGAATAATTGGATTCATACCTTTCCCAAGGGTATTAGTGCTATGTGAAATGCAATGAGCTTCGTCCAGGATTTGAACTCGTGTCGCCGAGTTCATTTCCTACGACGATAACAATTACACCACGGGCACCTCCTTAATTTGAAGTATCTAGATGAATATTATTAGAAGTATCTAAATGAATATTAGAAGTATCTAAATATTATTAGATGCAGCTAAATGAATATTATTAGAAGTATCTAAATATTATCAGAAGTATCTAAATAGATATCATTTGAAGTATCTAGATGAATATTATTAGAAGTATCTAAATGAATATTAGAAATATCTAAATGAATATCTGAAGTATCTAAATGAATATTAAAAGTATCTAAATATTATTAGAAATATCTAAATGAATATTAGAAATATCTAAATGCATGGCTGGCAAAAATGAAGAATGTACTCGCTATGAGATTTCACTTTCAAATCTTGGTTATTATCTATATTAAATCATCGGTTGCTTGCACAAGGGAAAAAGTTCTTAATGGTGAAAAGATATGAATCAACTTAGATAGATAGATAGATAGATAGATAGATAGATAGATATGGAGAATGAGACGAAAGTGAGTGCAAAAAAGAGACCAATGAAGAAGAGAAAATGGTGAGAAGTCACATTTGCAATGCGTAATATTTTCATGTTTGATTCATGATGCTTTTTTTATTATAAAAACCGAATGAAAATCAAATTGATCGTATCGCCCATCGTGGTCCCAAATTCCATTTTTTTCTTTCAATTCCTGTTTACGCATAAGTAGAGCTTAAACGACTTGCACATCTGGCTATATCCATCTTGAATTGTACAATTAAGTGCTCATAAAATCTCCAAACGCTGGTGAATACGTTAAAGGAGAAATATTATCGCTTCTCTTCCAATAATTAATCACTTTTCATTGCACTTTCCATATTGTTATTGGCTCTCTTTGTCCTGGGGTGGTCTACTGAATATAAGTAACCCAACGGAATGGCTTGATGTTCAAGGCGTTGAACTGGAGGTTATGTCTATGATTTGTATCTGAATAATTGAAAGGTGAAAAAGATTTTTCACAGAATTAAAAAAATATTTGAATATCTGGAGAAGGTATATTATATTCTGGTCATGATGATAAATGTGGGTGCAAGATTTTTTTCATCATTGATATCTTCATGGGTCATGGTCGCATTGCTGGGTCTCGGAGATAAAGACGAGATCAAGAGACGACGACAGTCCACAGAAAAGGAAAAAGTCAAACACGTGGTCCTAGAAAAATGCCACTCCTTTTATTAGTGTATTTTATTCTCCCTCTAGACCGAACTTAAATTAGAGAGAATTACGTGTGTTCTTTTTTCAGTCGATGAACGAATGGTCCTCTTGTTCTCTAAGTCATTGGCCATCCCTATTTATTTTTTTTATGTTTTTTTTTTTTTTTTTTGCTAGCTCCGAAATTTAAGCTGCTTACTTTACTTCTCCCGGTCACTGGCTGCTTGATTGACTTTTTCTGAAAAATAAAGAAAAATAAAGATAAAGTCAGTTTGCTTCGTTTTTTTTTTTTTTGTTGTTGTTGTTGTTTTATTTTTGTTTTTGTTAATAATTTCTTTTTCAGTAACTTTTAACATATTTTTGTAAACTTTTCTTTTTTTAGCAAAAACCCGAACAAAAAAAGAACTACAATAAAACAACTTAAATAACACTGTTTTTAATATATATATATATATATATATATATATATATATATATATATATATATATATATATATACTGTATTCTTCAGTCCAGTCAATCCGGAGTCGGTAATAGTGACCGGATGTTGTTTTTCTTAAAGGTATATATATATATATATATATATATATATATATATATATAATAGAGGAATATATATATATATAATATATATATATATATATAATAGAGGAATTAATAGATATTAATTAAATTTAATTTATATATATATATATATATATATATATATATATATATATATATATATATATATATATATATATAAAACATGATCTGTATTCGATTATAAGACTTGATATTATATAACTGTAAATTAGATTTAATTAATATACATATATATATATATATATATATATATATATATATATATATATATATATATTATAATTAATTTTTAGAAGATTAAAAAAATTGTTGTTTTTTAACGACATTATTAAAGAGGAATAAAATAGATAAAACAAAAAAAATATTTGGTTTGGTTAGTTCGAACCCATAATCCAGCACTTTAGCCATTTCCTCACGGGAACTTCCCCTACACATAAAAAAACATTTCTCACATTTCACAATGCATACTTATATTTTAACATTGGTATAGATTATTTTAATCGTTACTTTTATCACAAGTGAAGCTTTGTCAGTTTGTTTCTCATTTCTGCGTAGACTCAGGCGTATCTTTGTGGGGAGGATTCTGTGATAGAAAGATACTGCTTCAAAAGAGGAATATGCCACACAGTTCAAAGCACTATTTATCCTCTCCTTGTTTATAATGGCTCAGTCGGCTTGGGCTGCAGAATACACTGACTGCATCTCTGCAGAGGGGTAAAACTGCGCCTGCACCCACCTAAAAAGAGACCTTATGTCACACGCACGCATTTCGTGGAGCGCTCAACAAATACTACAAAGGTTATTTACATTAGACTGCGTATTATGTGTATACCATATTCTTTCTGTAACAAAAAAACCTCTTATTTTATATGTGTGTCGACCTTACTTATTTCACGACTTAATATCTGGAGAGGAAGATTCTAATGTTAAGCATGGCCAACATCTAGTTACGAAGAACGCGAATATTAGAAAATTTCCATCGAAATACCAACATTTGGGACGACTCAAACACACATAATTCCAAATCTACATTACAGAATGACCTTGTTAAAATCAATTAATAATTTTTGATTGCTCAGCAATTCCTGTTTGAAAAAAAAACTAAGAAATTATTGGGGCAGTTGAGTTTTAAAGAAGCAATGGTGGAAGTTATGAAAATCCAAAACGAACGTTTAGAGAGAAAAGTTCTCTATTCAACATAAGATGGCAGTGCTTAAAACTGACTAAAAAGGTAGGGAGGATTACTCAACTTTTGTTGGGATTGTCAATAGATAGTGTGTAAGGTTCAAATTAAAAGAACTTACCCCCAATGTGTTTAAATGTTTGGTTTTTGTACAAGAACAGATGGCACCAGAAGACAAAATCCAAAAAATCCGTCTGCAAATGGTCAGACAAGAATACAGACAAATTGAAAATCTTCAACACAACACAGCGATAATTGAAGAATATGACATGTCGCAAATAAATGCTGTTAAACCAAAACAGCATAAAGAAAAAATGCCTGTAAAATAAATCCTTGTTATGGCTGTGGACACTTTCATTATTATAAGGAATGTCCATTTAAAAGGAAACAATGTTTTCATTATTATAAGGAATGTCCATTTAAAAGGAAACAATGTTTTTATTATTATAAGGAATGTCCATTTAAAAGGAAACAATGCTTTTATTATTATAAGGAATGTCCATTTAAAAGGAAACAATGCTTTTATTATTATAAGGAATGTCCATTTAAAAGGAAACAATGCTTTTATTATTATAAGGAATGTCCATTTAAAAGGAAACAATGCTTTTATTATTATAAGGAATGTCCATTTAAAAGGAAACAATGCTTTCATTATTATAAGGAATGTCCATTTAAAAGGAAACAATGCTTTTATTATTATAAGGAATGTCCATTTAAAAGGAAACAATGCTTTTATTATTATAAGGAATGTCCATTTAAAAGGAAACAATGCTTTTATTATTATAAGGAATGTCCATTTAAAAGGAAACAATGCTTTTATTATTATAAGGAATGTCCATTTAAAAGGAAACAATGCTTTTATTATTATAAGGAATGTCCATTTAAAAGGAAACAATGCTTTTATTATTATAAGGAATGTCCATTTAAAAGGAAACAATGCTTTTATTATTATAAGGAATGTCCATTTAAAAGGAAACAATGCTTTCATTATTATAAGGAATGTCCATTTAAAAGGAAACAATGCTTTCATTATTATAAGGAATGTCCATTTAAAAGGAAACAATGCTTTTATTATTATAAGGAATGTCCATTTAAAAGGAAACAATGCTTTTATTATTATAAGGAATGTCCATTTAAAAGGAAACAATGATTTTATTATTATAAGGAATGTCCATTTAAAAGGAAACAATGCTTTTATTATTATAAGGAATGTCCATTTAAAAGGAAACAATGCTTTTATTATTATAAGGAATGTCCATTTAAAAGGAAACAATGCTTTTATTATTATAAGGAATGTCCATTTAAAAGGAAACAATGCTTTTATTATTATAAGGAATGTCCATTTAAAAGGAAACAATGTTTTTATTATTATAAGGAATGTCCATTTAAAAGGAAACAATGCTTTTATTATTATAAGGAATGTCCATTTAAAAGGAAACAATGCTTTTATTATTATAAGGAATGTCCATTTAAAAGGAAACAATGTTTTTATTATTATAAGGAATGTCCATTTAAAAGGAAACAATGTTTTTATTATTATAAGGAATGTCCATTTAAAAGGAAACAATGCTTTTATTATTATAAGGAATGTCCATTTAAAAGGAAACAATGTTTTTATTATTATAAGGAATGTCCATTTAAAAGGAAACAATGCTTTTATTATTATAAGGAATGTCCATTTAAAAGGAAACAATATTTTTATTATTATAAGGAATGTCCATTTAAAAGGAAACAATGCTTTTATTATTATAAGGAATGTCCATTTAAAAGGAAACAATGCTTTTATTATTATAAGGAATGTCCATTTAAAAGGAAACAATGTTTTTATTATTATAAGGAATGTCCATTTAAAAGGAAACAATGTTTTTATTATTATAAGGAATGTCGATTTAAAAGGAAACAATGCTTTTATTATTATAAGGAATGTCCATTTAAAAGGAAACAATGTTTTTATTATTATAAGGAATGTCCATTTAAAAGGAAACAATGCTTTTATTATTATAAGGAATGTCCATTTAAAAGGAAACAATGTTTTTATTATTATAAGGAATGTCCATTTAAAAGGAAACAATGCTTTTATTATTATAAGGAATGTCCATTTAAAAGGAAACAATGTTTTTATTATTATAAGGAATGTCCATTTAAAAGGAAACAATGTTTTTATTATTATAAGGAATGTCCATTTAAAAGGAAACAATGCTTTTATTATTATAAGGAATGTCAATTTAAAAGGAAACAATGTTTTTATTATTATAAGGAATGTCCATTTAAAAGGAAACAATGTTTTTATTATTATAAGGAATGTCCATTTAAAAGGAAACAATGCTTTTATTATTATAAGGAATGTCCATTTAAAAGGAAACAATGTTTTTGTTGTGTCCTTACACATTGCAGAAAGCCAACTAAATTAAAACGGAGCAAAAATAACAAATACAGTTTAACTCAACTAAAAACGGAAAACACTGAAATGAAAATGAAAAAGAAAAGTTTGTGAAAATACAGAAGAACAATAAAAAGGTTAAGTTCCAATTGGATTCTGATTCAGATGTGACTTTGATAAATGAACAAATATGGAAAAAAAAACTGACAGACCAACTCAATTAAAGACATAAAAATTGCACATGGAAATAAACTAAGATTTGTTGGTGAATGTTATACAAATGTAACATTTAAAATTAAAAGGATTCATCGTGAATCGAACCCAGAATCTATTCGGTAAGGATTGGATGGAGTCATTCGACCTTTTGAACCAACCAATTTATTTGTTCTGCTTTAGTGTCAGCGTTAATTCTAACAGAGTAGAAAAATATTTTTTAAAATTAATGATTAGATTTCCTGAATTTTTTTCTGGGGGTCATGGGAGGGGCACAAAAGTTAAAGGGACATTTAAAATTAAAGAAATGAACAAATATGGAAAAAAACTGACAGACCAACTCAATTAAAGACATAAAAATTGCACATGGTGTGACAGGAAATAAACTAAGATTTGTTGGTGAATGTTATACAAATGTAACATTTAAAATTAAAAGGATTCATCGTGAATCGAACCCAGAATCTATTCGGTAAGGATTGGATGGAGTCATTCGACCTTTTGAACCAACCAATTTATTTGTTCTGCTTTAGTGTCAGCGTTAATTCTAACAGAGTAGAAAAATATTTTTTAAAATTAATGATTAGATTTCCTGAATTTTTTTCTGGGGGTCATGGGAGGGGCACAAAAGTTAAAGGGACATTTAAAATTAAAGAGATCTTGACGCCTATTTTAGGCCGAAAAGAAAAGTACTAGATTAGTAAAGAATTATGTGTGTTGACCAAAACGGACTATAGTGATTTGGCAAGTCCTACCGTTTACGTAAAAAGAAAAGTAATAAAATTAGGGCCTATGCAAATTTTTCTACAGAATTGAGCGATTGTTTGGAAACATATAATTACCCTATGCCAAGTCCGGAAGACATATTTGCGAAATTAAGTGATGGCAGAGTATTTTCGACGAAGAATGTGAGAAGTATTTAACTATATATATGCTTGAAAATCTGTATGGATTCAACTGACTGCCATTCGGGATAAAGGGCTCACCAGACATTTTTTAGCAAATCATGGATACGGAATTGAATGACGTTAATTTTACAATAGCCTACCTTGACGACATCCTAATTAAGAGTGAAAGCCAAGAATATGCCGAACATGTCAAAGAAACCTGAGTCTGACGGATTACAATCCAAAGAAGGATATTATTGTTGCAAGTGACGCAAGCAATTTGGGCGACGAAGCCGTAATATTGCACAAAGAAAACGACAGCGTATGTGCCAAGAACCTCATTGCCAACTGAAAAAGGGTTTAGTCAAATTGAAAAAGAGGCTTTAAGGGTAATTTTAGCGGTAAAAAGTTATATAGATTCATTCATGAAAGAAGCTTTACACTTCAAACGGACCAACGACCGTTTTTCTCAATTTTTGGTTACAAAAAGAGGATTCTTTCACATACTGCAAATCGACTTCAGAGAAGGGAAATAATACTGTTAAATTATAATTTTAAGATGGAGTTCCTTTCGTTAAAGAGATTGGAGTATGCGGATGGGTTATCCAGGTTAATCTCCGAACTATGTAAACCATTCGAGGAAACTGTGATAGCAACCCAGTGGTTAGAAAGAGAAACAAAAAGTGTGCTTTGCAAGAAGGTTAGGAAGAAATCAAAAAAAGACAAATATATCATAGAAAAAAAGAAACAAATTATCAATCAACAGTACAAAAAGATTAAAAGCCAAAAGATTTTTTTTCTATCGGTGTGGCGAACGAGTGGTAATACTAGAGGCGTTAAAAAAAGAATAAAGAAGACTTCCATACCGGTCATTCCGGTATAGCGAGGATGAAAGCTTTAATGAGAAGCTCTGTTTTTTTGACCGAATATGAGCAAATAAATTGAAGAAAATATAAAATCCTGTAGAGGTTATGCTATAGCAGCAAAGGTTCCACCAGTGAAATTTACAAGTTGACCAAAGGCGGACAGAGCTTGGTCAAGGCTGTACATAGATTTGGCAGGTCAAATGAAGGGACAATATTATTTGATAGTGGTTGACAGTTTCTCGAAATGGCCAGACGTGATGAAATGTAAAAGCTCTACGTGAAGAGGTACAATTAGATTTTTACGTGAACTCTTCGCTAGATTTGCTATTCCCAATACAATTGTGTCGGATAATAGGACACAATTCACGGCAAAAGACTTCAAAAATTGTTGTAAACCCTTTTTGATTGTATACATCACTACCTCATCATATCAACCGCGATCTAATGGACAGGTAGAAAGATTTGTAGACACTTTCAAGTAAGCATTTAAAAAGTTGGACGGAAACGAATCTGTTGACGATATCCTACAATTTTTAAGAGTATAGCATCTAACACCGAGCCCGAATACTAATTCAGGATTGTCAACAGCAAAGTTAATGTTTGTGAAAAAAATAAGATCTCTGGTAGATAAACTGTAGCCAAAAGAAATTTTTTTTAAAAAAACATTAAAAAAATGATGCAAAATCCAATATACCAGGAGAAAACATTCTCTTTAAAGAGAGCAAAAACAGGAAAGAAATCTGGAAGTCTAGTGTCATTGATAAATGTATCGGAAGATTAATTATGATCAAAGACCCGAAAATGACTATTCAGAGACATCACTCCCAGATCAGGAAAAGGTACTCGGAGGATATAAATAACCAGAAAGAAGAACCGATGAATGTTATTTATGACTTATTCAACGTACCGATGCCTTCAGTAACCTCCAAGAAGAAAGGTTCAAGTAAACGGAACATGGCATTTTCAGGGACTACAGAGATAAACCCGAAAAAAAATACAACTTCCAGAGGAAGTTGTCAATTCAAAAAGGGGGATGTTGTGGAGTATGAGGAACCCCTAAGATAGACTAGTTTAAAGACTATTTAAAGACTCTGTCTATTAACAAATGCTACTGAGATTATTTACATTAGTCAGCGTACCAACTGTGAACCGTATTCTCTCCAGAATAAAATACCTCTTATTTTACTCGTGTGGAGACCTTACTTATTTCACCACCACCCACACACACGCACGTATTTAATTCAATACAATATACATATTCATATACTTGTATATATAGTTAGTAAACAAATAGTTTATTGGTGACATTGTTTTTTAACTCATTTATTAACACGCAGTTAAATAGTTTCAAGTATGGCTATTTACTTGGGAGTAACAAAAAGGAAGGGGGGGCCTCCACATTCCTCAGAGCCCCAAGATTGGAGCCCAATCATCAGATGCAGTTTAGTGTCTTATCCAGAAAAATCGTTGTTGCGGGTGGGGGGGGTCTTACTCCCCTCAGCAAAGATGTCGTTTGACTTCAGCCAACTAGGCTTTTATCTATAATCATTTGTTTGCACATTTTTATATCAAGTATTCTTATCTAACCCATATAATTTTCAAACAGTATTGTATGGGTTCAAGTATTCCTTCAAGCAAGTGTTTAATAATTTCAAAAGTCTCTCTTCTCGGAAGCACCATTCCAGTAATAAAGATTTTCTTTTACATAAGGCTTTCTGAAGTAAAATGGAACTTTCTAGTTTTTGGATAGCTCATCACGGTGGCAAAGCAAGGGTGGTCTCTCTAGACATTTTGCGAATAACGTCTACCTGCTGATAATTAGTTTATGTTTATTGTGTTTGTTCCTACTATCGATTAGGTTCTCCTGAACTTTAGTTTAACAGCTGGCAAGCAGAGGTAGGAGTGTCTTGCTCTTCTGATTTTCACATTTTTTCTAATAACGAGAAAATATAATATTCCCGCCTTTTTTCCCACCGTTATAGTATGTTCCTCTCGAATCTACCCAGCCTGCAGTGCTTATAATACACGGACTGCGTCTCCTGCAGAGGGATAAGACACCTCCCAAAAAGAGATGTTGGGGTTCCAGTTCTTGGGCTCTTGGGGGTTTGGACTCACCTCTGTTGTCATTACTCCCAGATCCACTCTAACCCGGGGTGGTAGTTTTTGATACGGTTTGATCTATGGGTCAAATAGATTTGTTTAAAAATTACTCATCTTCTCTAAGAATACTTGATAATGTGACGGCAAATTGACTAAAATCCCAAAACGGGACTTTATTTTTGAACGTGTGAAGACGGGGCAGGTTGGCACTTGATCCCCTATAGAATAAGTCCTCGCTCAGAGTTTTTCTCTCAGGCATATAAGACCTGGCATATTACGTGAGGGATTAATTTAGGGCCAGACTGACCGCCGCTGGCAAGGGGTTCCAAATTTCACACTATCCACACACCCACCAAGGCCACTAAACTCGACAACAGAAGCTATGGACCTATAGGTTTCAGTCGTAATAATATTAAATTGTAGTAGTCGGCAACTCCGGTTTCCTGTGTGATATTTTAAAGGAATTTATAGGACAATTTTAAGCAAGATAACATAAGGTGAATAGAAGCTGAAAAGGAAATGTGACTCAACAAATTCGTAGCAGAACCGCAAAGAACAACTTAGACCACGTGGTAACATTAAAATACATGAATCCTTTACTATACAAAGAGATACACTTTCAAAGTGTCAAATATATAATAAATGGACAGTCCACGAATATAAATGTCTTTTCTTGACTTTTGTTTTTCTTCAAATTGAGAGAGAGAGAGAGAGAGAGAGAGAGAGAGTGGTATATAAAATTTGGGTATAAAGGATAAATAGCCCCAAAGTTACTTATCTTATTTTTCGACGGGGTTCCACTGGAGAATTTTTCTTCTTTCACGGGCTAATAGACTTTATGCTATTTTTTTTTACACTGGCTTGAAGAACCTGGGGTCCCTCGTGTCCTAGATATGTTTTTGTCTTCTTCGCCCAGAGTAAATGGCTATGGGTCTGTCTGCCACGAGCCCCTTCCAATAACTAACATTTCTTCTCGTTTTTTTCGCCGACGGGGAGAAGGGTGCCACTTCCGTTTTAGGGCCCCAGCCAATCATTTGGCTTCTACCTTCCCCCCCCCCGGTCAGGCGATTTTGTTAGGGCTACTAGATGTCACCCAAGTCAGGTTACTGTTAATTCAAACAGCAGTCATCCCACTTCCATCGTCTCAGTGGGATATCACGTGACAATAATAAACAGTTACTTAAAGCTATAATTATTTACTAGAAATTATTATAATTGAAACCATATAACTGTGTGCAAACAAATGATTCTTATTAAATGGAAATAATTAATTGACACTATATAATCATTAATATTATTTAGGATTATATGAAACTATACAACTTTGTGTAAATGATTTGTATTGGGAATTCTTGATGTGTAGCTGTGTGCAAAAAAGAACTCTTAAGAAACAACTACTCAAAAACGAAAATATGATTATACGATGAACACAATTCATTAACCACTAGGCATGGAATAATACTAGACTGATTGACATGCCGTTAAATTCAATCAATTAAATAACTATAAGTTATATAGATCTGAGATAAGGAAATGTTTAAATAAGTTGGCCGACCGTGGTCGAGGGCGACTCGAAGGCTCCCTTTTCATTAGCTACTTCATTGAATTGTAGTAGAGGGTGTTACTTCTTTTCCGGGATTTCTCCGCTTACCCTTGATTCGTACCTATTAATGCTGAGTATTAATCAAAGAGTTATCAAGTACCATTTTTGGTACCCTTGGTATGACTCGACCTGGAATTGAACCCAGGTCTCCCGGACTATTAGCGAACAGTCTACCCATTATGCCAATGGTATTTCTTTACTGTATATAATTGGAAGCCATAATTATTAAACTGACTTCCGTGTGAAATAAGTCAACAAGGATTGGAATGCCATGAAGCCCATCAACCAACCATCTCCTAATTAGTTCGAGTAAATATGTGATTAAAACATTGCACTAGAGGCAGTCAAGTTAAAAGTGATTCCTTAGAGGAAATTGTCTTCACTGAAGCTTATGGTACTTTTTAGCTTAGAAGTCTTCTTAGAAATCCGTCAGCAATCGTAATAGATCATTATCATTATCAAGTTGACCAGACAGTACGGAGCGCTCTCTCTTTCTCTCTTTCTCTCTATCTATCTCACTTGCCATCCATATCTATCATTCATGGCTCCTGGTGGGTCTTCTAGACTGCATCCAGTGTCCACACAGAGCTGTTGTATGTAAGTCTTTACTGGTCGGCCACCATTGGAGCGTCTATGTTTAGGAGTCCATAAGAGAACGTCGCTCACGATTTCGTCCTTACTTCTTCAGTAATGTCCAGCATTTATTGTTTGTCTTACTTGGATATTTTGTAAGATGAGAGGTAGGTGGCCGTACAAGTGTGTGTGTTTTTTTTTTTTTGTGGAGTGCTGCTTCCAGGATTTGTTCAAAATAGCACGTAGCATTCTTGTGTTGTTCTCGTCTAGCTTTTTCACTATACGTTTCGTCAGTGTCCATGTGATATATCTATGTTTTGAAATGTCCAGGGAGGAGCTTAGTGCCTCTGACTAAAAAAGAATATCTTTAAATATGTTCCTGGTAAGCTAACACTTCACAAAAATGAACTACTAACTGACTGGATTCTGCAAATATTGTGTTATTCTTCGCCTTAGCTTCGTGTATCACAAGACTACACTAGGATTGGATCCAGTAAGGATCTAACTTGCTATAAAAGGATGATGAAAAGCTCTCGGCCTGACCAAGTAAATGTAAAGCCATAAAACGTTCGCGCTATTTTATATATTCATCCTGAAGTTCATTACACACGGCATATCGTTTCTCAAGTTTGTTTTACTCTTCCAAAAATAAATTAAAGGATAAATAAATAAATAAATAAATAATAATAATAATAATAATACCAGACCTTATAATAACAAAAAAAAAGAGAATTTGCAAAATTTTCGACTTTGCTGTTCCGGCTGACCACAGAATAAAATTGAAAGAATGTGAAAAGAAGTATAAGCACCTCGACCTAGCTAGAGAATTGAAAAAAACTATGGAACATGAAGGTGACAATTATACCAATTGTAATTGGTGCTTTTGGTACAGTAACTAAAGGATTTCTAAAGGATTCTAAGGGATTTCTGGAGGACTTGGAAGCTGGCGGACGAGTGGAGACCATCCAAACAACAACATTATTGAGAACAGCTAGAATACTGAGAAGAGTCCTGGAAACTCGAGGAGACTTGCTGTCACTCAAACTCCAGTGAAAGACCATCAGCTAACGCTGATGTGAAAAACTCCTATGGAGATAATAATAATAATAATAATAATAATAATAATAATAATAATAATAATAATAATAATAATAATAATAATACCTTGGAATATTAGAAGCAGACACCATCAAGCAAACGGAGAAAAAAATAAAAAGTAAGAACGGAATACCTCAGAACAACAAGAAAACTTCTTGAAAACAAACACTGCTGCAGAAATTTATTCAAAGGAATAAATATCTAAGCAGTCTCCCTTAAAAGATAAATGAACAAAGTGGGAACTTAGATAAATGAACTATAGAACAAGGAAATTAATGACGATTCACAAGGCCTTACACCCGAGAAATCACATAGACAGACTCTATGTATTAAAAAAGGAGAAAGAACATTCGTCAACATTGAGGATTACGTCAATGCCACAATTCAGATATTCGATGAATATACAAAAAAATCAAAGAAAGAATGATTATAGTAGCCAACAACAGCAATACCGACAGAAACAACTTAATGAAGAATAGGAAAATCAAAAATTCTAGAAAATATAATCCAAAATTCTTGAAAACAAAAATGCGATTAAAAAAAACAACTGTATGGATACTTCAAACGACAAACTTAGGAAATTGCATAAAAAATTATATAGACATGACTAAGCACAGGCAACCTGAAGAAGGAAACTAAATCTCTTTTTATAGCAGCACAAAATAATGCCATAAGAACTACTTATGTCAAAACAAAAAACTGATAATACGCAGAATAGCAAGTGTAGTTTGTTTGTTGGTTGGTTGGTTGGTTGGATTTTTATGGCATATCAACTCTTGTAGGTTTTTTAATGCTAAATCCTCTTTATACATATCTATTGGATATATACGATTTATAAACACATTTTGTAGACAACATTTTTAAACGAACCTGAGCTCATTCTTTTTCTTTTTTTTCTTTTGTTTTTTTTCTTTATTTTTTTGAACACATTTAATTGGTTTCGAGTATTTCTATCTAACATAATTAATTCTATTTACTGTTAATCTTTTGTTTGCACACTGTTAAAGGGTTTCAATTATTTGTATCTAACACTAATAATTCTACACAACATTAATCATTTGTTTGCAGACAGTAAAGTGGTTACAAGAATTGCTATTTAACACAAATTATTCTATTTCCATACAGTCAAATCGTTGCAAGTTTAGCTACATAATATCAATGATTCAATTTAGGTTCATAGTTAAAGAGTTTCAAGTATTGCTATGTATAACTAACACTTCAATTAAGCATCAGTCATTCGTTTACACAAATGATCAAATAAGTCAATTTCTAACAATTCGATTTAGCATGAGTCATTTGTTTACTAAACTGTTTAAATTTCAAACAGTTATATTTAACCCATAGATAGGACCCTTTTAAGTACTACCTCTCCAGTTCAGAGTGGATCTGGAAGTGATGGCAATGAAGGAGTACTCTACATTCCCCAAGGCCGCAAGACTAGAGCCTCGCTATCAAATTGTTTTATGTCATATTTTGGATACTCATTGGGGAGGGTTCTTACTCCTCTGAAGAGATGTAGTCGGAGTATTATACAACCCCAGTCGACTGGGCTATGTAGTTTGTATGGTAAAAGAGATGAAATGATCAAAAACATTGTAAACGAGGTGCCCGTGGTGTAATGGTTAACGTCGTAGTAAATGGACACGGCGACACGAGTTCAAATCCTGGACGAGACTGATTGCATTTCACATAGCACTAATACCCTTGGGAAAGGTATGAATCCAATTATTCTCCCCCTATGGGTAAAATAGTAGGACAGACTGGGTTCTTCAGCCTTGGTGAGGCAACTAGTCTAGGAGAAGGAAAACTCTGAATTCAAACCTGTTAAACTCCGCTTAAAAAAATGACCTTGTGTCATATCCTGCCCGAGCGGTGGGGTTGGTAAATATGAAAAACATTGTAAACGATTGCAGCAAATGGATACAAAATGAATACAAGACTTGGCACTATTAAATGGGAAAGACGATTCACTCGGAATTGTGCAAGTGATTAAGATTTGAACATACTGACAAATGATGTATACACAAACCGGAATCTGTCCTAGAAAATGAGATGCAGAAAAAGTTCTCTGGGACTTTGAGATACAAACGGATCACCCAATCTCTCCGAGAAGATTAGACATTGTATTAATCAAGAAGAAGAAATACTTGTCAACCTGGGGATTTTATCGTTCCAGCAGACCATAAAGTGAAAATAAAACAAATACTTGAATATTTCCAGAGAAAAAAACGGCCGTGGAACATGAAGGTGATGGTAATATAAATTGTAGTTGATGTCCTTAGAACTGTCCCCAAAAGCCTGGAAAATACACTGGAGAACCTGGAGATCAAAGGAAGAATTGAAACTATCCAGACTACAAGATCAACTTGAATGCTTAGAAGAGTCCTGGAGACTGGTAGTCACTTGCTGTCACTCAGGTTTCGGTGAAAAATCACCAGTTAAAGCTGGTGTGAAAAAACCACATCGAGAGAAAATAATCATTAAACCAAGCGTATAATAATTTGTGCTAATTTTACTAAGCTTAATCAATCTCACTGATTGTTTACAGTATCAGCTTGTTCAAATAATACATTTTTAAAATGATCCTTCCTTTTTGGTCAGGCCAAGAACCGCTCTGCACTTCCTTACGCAATAAAAATCAAGTGACAGCTTTGATAGGTTCCTATAGATGTTCGTCCAGCCATTCTTAGTCTAATCCGAGTCTATGAATAATCCAGAGGATTGAACTAACTTTAGTAAAAAGAAATGTGAATTATTTCCTAGTTAAGTCTTAAAGCCGAATAAAGATTCTTAAGTTTCATTAGTTATGGTGTTTTCATTTGAACTCACTACAGTACAAATATAGGCCCTAGTAGATATCTAGTTTTCATTTGAACTCACTACAGTACAAATATAGGCCCTAGTAGATATCTGTAAATCAGAATTTAGTCTGGCACAGAATTACCGTGTATCACAAAAGTGAGTACACCCCTCACATTTCTGCAGATATTTAAGTATATCTCTTCATGAGACAACACTGACAAAATGACACTTTGACACAATGAAAAGTAGTCTGTGTGCAGCTTATATAACTGAGTTAATTTATTTTCCCCTCAAATTAACTCAAAATATAACCATTAAAAACCTTGGACAAATTAACCTTAAAATCAATCAATCAAACTCACAATCTAAATAAGCCTCTGAAATGATATCTTGATAATTATGTACCAACGAAAGGCCCTGAAATTAAATTATGTATCTATGAAAGGCCCTTACATTAAAGTATGTATCTGGAAAAGGCCCTTAAATTAAATTATTTATCAACGAAAGGCCCTGAAATTAAATAATGTGTCCACGAAAGGCCCTTAAATCAAGTTATTTATCTACGAAAGGCCTTTAAATTAAATTATGTATCTACGAAAGGCACTTGAATTATTTATCAACGAAAAGCCCTTAAATTAAAGTAAGTATCTACAAAAACCTTGAAATTAATTTTTTTATCCTAGAAAGGTCCTTAAATTAAATCATTTATCTCCGAAGGGCCTTGAAATTAAAGTTTGTATCCACGAAAGGCCCTAAAATTAAACTATGTATCTACGAAAGGCACTTAAATTAAATTATTTATCTCCGAAAAGCCCTGAAATTAAAGTATATATCTACGAAACACCCTTAGATTTACCTGAGTAGTGTATCATTTTTTGGTGGGGGGGTAGATGCGGAGGGCAGTAACAATTTTCAGCATTATTGGTCTGAAATCGGAGATATGGGTTCGAATTTCAACTGAGGCTATTTATACTCTCTTCGCATTTATACTCTTGGGTAAAGGTATTTATTCACTTATGCCTGCTTACTGTTCCATTTGGTATTTTTATTGGCATACCACACTGTTTATCGGAGAAAGGTTTACTCCGATTTGTACTTGGGCAAATCACTCAAATAATTAACTTAGACGCTTATGCTGTTACGACCACGGCTATCCTTGACAGCATCCAGTCCTGTTATCTCTTTGACTAGTTTTAAAGGAAAGCAAAGAAACTCATAATCTTCTATCATTTAGAGTATTCAGACTATTATCTTCATCTTTATTGTTAGATTCACGTTTCGGACGATGCGCCCTTCCGACTTCTTTAAGTATTTCATATCGAACTCTGGCCCCAACAAGAAACCTCGAACCGAACCATTTATTTGATCCACACGGGTAGATTATTCTAATTCCGTTAATTTTAACTGGGTACAAGTGTTAAGCTATAGTAAGTATTCCTTGTTATTCTTACCTGTAGTCAAGATTGAACCTGCAACCACCAGATGATTTGGTTTGGTTTAAGTGCTTCTCAGTGAAATCATCTGGAGGTTGTAGATTTGTTCTCAGCAAAATAAAATATAAAAATATATGGTAAATATTTTTGGTGCTTACAGTTACAAGCTGGTCTTGTTAAACAATTCATAAGTGCAGTGAATTTTATTCTCGCGTGTTACACCACTTCCGTCACCTTGTGCCATGCTAAGCTAAGCTAATAATTGTATTATACAGAGCACCAGTATCAGTGACTCAGTTACTTCAACAAAATAAGAAATAAGTATATAATGATGAATTAAAGACAGACTAAGATTCACAGATTGTCTGCATTCTTACCAAGAGCTACAAACAATTCCCCACTCCCTTCGTCACACCTCTCAAAAGAAATTGGCAGAAATAGCATAGGTGTTGGTTTGTGGGGGGGGTCTGGGTAACGATGACGGTGTTTGCTGCAGTGTTGCAGGATTAATGCAGCGACGGGTCTCTCCTAGTCAGTTGAAAGAAACTGGGTTGAGATAATTGCTTCAGTAAGTGACAAGGGAATGAAGAGACATACAGAGAGTTATGCAATCCAAATATTGTAGATTTTATTAATACATGAACGTATTGAAAATAGAAACACGCCGCTGTGCTAATCTTTCAAATAGGCGAGAAATTGTCAGCCTTAAAAATCAATAAATTTGGCTCAAACAAAATGCGATAAGATAGATAGATATGAGTAGAATGAGATAGATATCTACCAATCTCAAACTGTTAATTATCTCAATCTGTTCGGAAAGATGAATATACTCTCACATACATACATACATACATACATACATACATACATACAGTTATATTACATCAAATATTTCAATTCAATACAAATAATTTTCAGATCTATTTGACCCCTAGATCGGACCCTAACAGGTACTGCCACTCTGGATCAGAGTGGAACTGAGAGTAAGACAATGAAGCAGTACTCTGCAATCCCTAGAGCTCCAGATGCAGTCTAAGTTGTGCTTTGTCAGACACAAAAGCCTCAAATTATTTACTGTGGCTTCTGTTTCTAAGTTGTCTCTCATTTGAGAAAAGGACATACTTGTCGCTGCTTAAATGATGTGTTCGAGCTGGGTGTGATATGAAATACTATTTCCAATTATCTTTATGGAAACAACAGCATATTGAAGAGTTGTCTCCCTTATCAGTTATTGCTTTGTTTATAAGTTTTTTTCTTTTGTTCCTATTTTTTGTTTTTTTTTTACTTTTGCTTTTGTTTTTTGTTTTTGTTTTTTTGTTTTGTTTTGTTTTGTTTTGTTTTTGTTTTGTTTTGTTTTTGTTTTGTTTAGTTTTTGATATAAGATCTGTAGAAAGTTTTAAGATTTCTCGCCATTTACTTTTTTAATGCGAAGCAACTTTCGTGGTGAGTGGTGACCTTTGCCATTACAGTTAATTTTGGCATAAGAATGTATACACATTATATTTGAGATTTCTTCTTCTTCTTCTTCTTCTTCTTCTTCTTCTTCTTCTTCTTCTTCTTCTTCTTCTTCTTCTTCTTCTTCTTCTTCTATTTGAAATCTGAAAAGCTTAATTTCAATAAATATTTCTTCTTTCCTCCAAACTTTTCTCTACTTACTATCTCAATTGACAGTTCAGAATCATTGCAGATCTGGCAAGCGGTTGTTATGGCATCTTTCTGTCCTCTATCCCATTAGCTATCTGCATCGTTCATGTCTTTTTCATTTTATTCCTGATAGATAGATAGATAGATAGATAGATAGATAGATAGATAGATAGATATCAAAAGTCCGAGACATATTATTTACTGATTTTGCTATCTTTGTACATGTTTCTTCTGAATAAATCACAGCCTAACCAATTCATATCTATCTATCTATCTATCTATCTTCATCTTCTCAGAAGATAGATAGATAGATTTTAAAAATCAAAGATTGATTATTTCTTTAGTTATCTTTGTAAAAAGTTCCTCTTAAAAGTTTGCTTGGCCCAGTCGGCTGGGGCCGTAGAATACACCGACTTTATCTCTGCCAAGGGGTAAGATTCCCCCCCCCCCCAACGAGTGTTCTGGTATGACACTAAACGATATGATGGTGAGGTTCCAGCAATGCTCGAGCTTTGGGGAATGCCATCGCTCCCTATTTCACTCTGACCCGTTGTGGTAACACTTGATAGGATCTTATCTATGGGTCAAATGGAACTGTTTGAAATTTAAACTGTACTTATGCTAAACTGAATTGTTTGAAATAGAACTGTTTATATGTATAATAATGATTTGGGATTGAATAACCTACAACAGTTGATATGCCATAAAACCAAACCAAACCAACCAAGTTCTCAGCCTAACCAAGGAGATCCACCTTCTTTTATGGCTTTTTTTTAGTTTGTAAATTTTTGTTTTTTAATGGTTCAAAAACTTGAGAAACGATGTTGCAAATGTGTTAAATTATTGGATGAATTTGTAAAATATATTTCATGGTCCCATATCAATCACTTCTTCGTCGAGATAACTGCTTGGCAGAGATGAATGAGTACATTGCTTGGCGCCAGAGGTGTCCCAAAAATTGGGAATGCTGACAGGATCAAGCATTTTTTGTAACGGTCACGGATGTGTCTCGATTCGTGCATGGTCATACCTCCACCATAAAATGACCTTGTGTCAAATCCTACCAGGTGGGAAGTCAGATAAATATCAATCATTTTTTTGTTGAATCGAAATCTTTTCGGTACCTTGATGCATCTATCTATCTATCTATCTATCTATCTATCTATCTATCTATCTAACTGTGTTTATCTGACAATCTTTCTGTCAGTATATGTCCATATTTATCTATTTCTTCTTGTCCTTGTGTACACAAAGCTATAATTATTTACAAGAAATTATCATAAGTTAATTGAAACTATATAACTGTGTGCATACAAATGACTCTGATTAAATAGAAATAATTATTTGACACTATATAATCATTAATATTATTTAGGAATCAATTAAACTATACAACTTCGTGTAAATTATTTGTATCGGGAATTCTTGATGTGTAACTGTGTGCAAAAAAGAACTCTTAAGAAAAAACTACACAAAAAAGGAAAAATCATTATACAATGAACACAATTCCTTAACCACTAGGTATAAAATAATACTAGACTAGTTAAAATGCCGTTAACATAAATCAATTAATCAACTATAAGTTATATAGATCTATATAAGATAATAAAAGATCTGAGATATATAGATTTGAGATAATGAAATGTTTAAGTAAGTTGGCCGACTGTAGTCGAGGACGACCCGAAGGATCCCTTTTCAATACCTGCTACACTGAGGTGTAGAGGAGGTCACTACTCCTTTTCAAGGATTTCTCCACTTACCCTTAATCCGTACCTTATAATACTGAGTGTTAAGCAAGGAGATATCAAGTACCATTTTTTGAGTTTTTGGTATGATTCGACCTGGGATTGAATCCCAGGTTCCCAGGCCATTGGCAAACACTCTACCCACTAGTCTTTTCATAGCTATCTATCTATCTATCTATCTATCTATCTATCACGTTCTCTTCGTAAGGAAGTGCCCGTGGTGTAATGGATATCGTCGCAAGAATTGGACACGGCGACACGAGTTCAAATCTTGGACTGATTGCATTTCACATTGCACTAATTCCCTTGGGAAAGGTATGAATCCAATTATTCTCCCTCCAGCTATGGGTAAATAGTAGGGCAGACTAGGTTCTTCAGCCTTGGTGAGGCAATTAGTCTAGGAGAAGGAAAACTCTGAATTCAAACCTGTTAAACTCCGCTTAAAAAATTGACCTTGTGTCATATCCTATCCGAGCGGAGGGGTTGGGTAAATAGGATCACGGTCTCTTCGTATCCATCAATGTTAGTATTTCTGTATTTTTTCTGTTATGTACGCATATACGTTTTATGTATCATTTTTTCATCTTTCTCTCTCTCTCTCTCTCTCTCTCTATATATATATATATATATATATATGTTCATATCTATATATTTATCTATTTTTAAATGGGCATATATATGCTTCTGTGTGTCATTTTTTTTTTCATATCTATCTGTCGGTCTCTTCATATTTATCTGTCCATTTGTCTCGCCTTGTAAAGATCTGAGTCACCGCTGAGCGAGATGAAATAATTTTAGTAAGAGTTACAGCAGTTAAAAAATGTGGACATCTGGAGAACCTTGAACGTAGCATTAAGGAGTTTTAAGAACTTGAAAACATTTAGGACAAAATACTAAGATTAGATACACGTCAATGAATCCTAAACGAGCATAACTTCCTTATGTGAAAGCCAACTAACAAATAAGTAGCAACTTGAGCAATGGACAAAATTCCACTTTTGTTTATTGTACACATGATAATAGTTTATCTTGTTCTTCATAAATAAACTCTGTCTAGCGATTTGTTTGCGAAAATTCCACGGTTGTTTAGAACTTTGAGGTTTCTTTGTTTAATGGAGTATCAATCTTCGCTGGTCATCTTATGTCGAAGCTATCAGTGTAGATGTTCATGAATGGTACGATTTAACCCACAGCTGGGAAGATAAGGGGACTCATATCTTTCCCAAGGATATTAGTCTGAAAGGGAACGTAATTGCTCGACACGAGTTCGAACTCGCTTTCTACGTTAGCCACTACGTCATAGGGGACTCATATCTTTCCCAAGGATATTAGTCTGAAAGGGAACGTAATTGCTCGACACGAGTTCGAACTCGCTTTCTACGTTAGCCACTACGTCATAGGTCATCCTTACAACTTTAAAATCCTGTAAACCCCATAGTCGTAACCACACTACGACAGTGTTAGTGCCACGGTTTCAGGAGCAAATAGATTTTTATGAGGGTAGAGTTGCTTGTTACACCCCCAAACACACTCACACCGCCTGGTTTTCGATTCATGGTTTTTTCCTCCGCCTAAACCCATTTGTTAAACTACTAGGCGAGAGAACCCAATCTATCTTACTATTTAAGCAGAGCTAACCCCAGTTTCTTCCAGGCAGCGGTCGTATCGATATTGCTATATGGATGCACTACTTGGACGCTAACTAAACGGCTGAAGAAGAAGCTAGACGGCAATTACACAAGAATGTTGAGAGCAATATTGAACAAATCCTGGCGGCAACACCCCACAAGACACCAGCTGTACGGCCACTTGCCTCCCACCACGAAAACTATACAAGTTAGACGAGCCAGACACGCAAGACACTGCTGATGAAGCAAGGACGAACTCATCAGTGATGTACTCCTATGGACCCCCACATATGACCAAGCAAAAGCAGGACGACCAGCTCGAATATACATACAGCAGCTATGTGAGGATACGGGATGTAGACCTGACGACCTGCCAAAAGCGATGAATGATAGGGAGAGGTGGCAAGAGAGTGTCAAGGATATCCGTGCTAGTGGCACGACATGATGATGATGAAGGAGTAGACGAAATGAGTTCATACCTTTCCCAAAGGCATTAGTGCAAAGTGAAACGCCAACAGCCCCGTTCATCACTTGAACATGGATCGCCATGTCCATTTCCTATCACGGTAACCATTACGTCAATTGCGCCTCTACATTGCCTCTGCACTTCTCTAATACTTTGTCTGTATCTTCTCATTATCACCCTAATTCCTTCTTCATTGCGCATCGGTATTTTTATCTAAAGGTTAGACAGACATGGATCAGTTTCATATTCGAAAAAAAGGATTAGAATTGCTCCAATATTTGCTACGGTATACTCTTTTTACCTTTCTTTTGCTCTTTACATCTATCTCTCTATTTTATTCCATATTCATATTTTTTTCTGCCATTATGTAGATATATATCAGCTTTTCTGCATCATTCTTTCATATCTATCTATCTTTCTTTCTATCACAGTTTCTCTAATGTTCATATCTATGTGTCTATCTGTTCAAATGTACGCATATACGTGTTTTCGTGTATTATTCTTTCGTATCTCGAGAGAAGTCATTGTGGCGCTCGGGCAAACGTGCTGAATTGTGATATCGTTGTTAGCGAGTTCGAAATCCAATCGCGCTATTACGTTCACATTTGCTCTAATACCTTTGAGGAATGTATGGTCCTCTTTACCAACCCCCAGCTATGGATTAAATATTACAACTACTGTTCTTCTATAATAAAGTATGAACCCCCTTATCTCACCGGCTATGGGTTAAATAGCACTATTACAGTTCTTCAAAGATTACTTTATCATTACATAACCCATGCAGGTTAGTATATAATTAAAATAAAGAAACCAAACCAAACCAATCTACTATCAATCATGGTCTCTCCATTATCGATCCATCTTCATGTTTATATATGTATATGTATTCTTATGTATTTATATATATGTATATGTATTCTTATGTATTTATATATATATATGTATTCTTATGTATTTATATATATATATGTATTCTTATGTATTCATATATATGTATATGTATTCTTACGTATTTATATATATGTATATTATTCTTATGTATTTATATATATATATGTATTCTTATGTATGTATATATATATATATATATATATATATATATGTATTCTTATGTATTTATATATATATATGTATTCTTATGTATCTATATATATATATGTATTCTTATGTATTTATATATATGTATATGTATTCTTATGTATTTATATATATATATATGTATTCTTATGTATTTATATATATGTATATGTATTCTTATGTATTTATATATATGTATATGTATTCTTATGTATTCATATATATATATATGTATTCTTATGTATATATATATATATATATATATATATATATATATTCTTATGTATTTATATATATAAATATGTATTCTTATGTATTTATATATATGTATATGTATTCTTATGTATTTATATATATGTATATGTATTCTTATGTATTTATATATATGTATTCTTATGTATTTATCAACGTGCTTTCTGTATCATTCCTTCATATCTATCCATTTGTCAATCTATAAATGATTTTGATGCATCGTAATGTTTCCACGTCAGTATTCTTACCTGCTTTTTAATCTTTCACTCATTTTCTTAATATTTCACTCATTCAGCAAACTTCTCCCTATACAAGTGTCTTTCTTTCTTTTAAATCTCTATATGCATATTAATCTTTTTCTTTTCATCTGGTTTCCTTTACATGTCCTTAACATTAAACAATCTGATGGTGAGGCTCAAGTAATGCTGGTGTTTTGTGGAATGCGGAGTACTCCTTCATTGTCATTGCTCCCAGGTCCACTCTGACCCGGTGTGGTAGCACCTGAAAGGGTCCTATCTATGGGTCAAATAGAACTATTTAACATTTAAGCAAAGTGCAAAAAATGCTAAATTGAATTGTTTGAAAAAAAACTGATCATCTAACCAAATTTACCAACCCCTCTGCTCGGGCAGGATATGACACAAGGTCAATTTTTAAGCGGAGTTTAACAGGTTTGAATTCAGAGTTTTCCTTCTCCTATACTAGTTGCCTTACTAAAGATGAAGAACCTTTCGCTTAGCGCATGGGTTAGTTAGGTGCAACATTAACGCAGGTGTTCGCACGCGCGCGGAGATGTGTCATTCAGAGATGTAAAAATAAAAATCCCAGATAGGAATTGAGACCAGGGTATTTGAGTGACGCCACGCACCGGAAGCGTGGGCTGAGATTTGAGAAAAAGCAGTTAGTTGAGTTCCTGCCTCGGTTGATTTCAAACCTGGGCGAGGCCAGACGAATTTGTGCGCTACGGGCGCCGCACGTTGGTTGGGTTGAGAGCTGACGATGTAAAAGCAGTCAGCATAGAAAGATAGTGTCTCTCTCTTTCCTTATGTTGAAAAACCTTTAAACTCAAAAAGGTGAATAAAAGTTTTGTACCTGGACCAATTTCGTAAAGTTTCGTGTTTTTAGATTCCCTATGTCTATTTCACATATCCGTATATCTGGCTATGTAACATAACTCGTTAGAAAATGCCATATACAAATTATGAGTTTACAAATCATATGTATAAAGATGACTTGGCATTAAACAACCCACCGAAGTTGATATGCTATAAACCCAACCAAACAACCATAAAAAATTAAATGAAAATATTCATCAAAATTAATTAAAAAAAAAAAACTGATAATACAGAGACTGTAATTCGAACTCACACACTACGGTGCCGAGTACTTTTGCCATTACACCCCGGAGACTCCTACCCTGACCGTTTTGGCTTCATAGAATATACCTGAAACAAACTATTGAAGTTATCTAAATTAATGGTATATTTTTCGAAGCCATTCAGATGAAAATATTAAAGGATATCCAAATATGAAGGGAAAAATATGGAATTTGATTGACAAAAAATTTGAATTCTTAGTTGCCCTTTTTCGAGCTTTTATGACATTCTCAGTTCTTTCAGGTATAGATTTCAGTAATTTAAAGCAATATTATTCATCAAAGTGGTTTCAACTTTCCTGAATGGCAATTAATAGATCTTCTTTAGTGAACGGACCCTTCTCATGGACCTTTTTTTTTTTTTTTTTTGCAAATTTCCACTATAAACTTTCAGTTAGATATAGATCCGAACTTTTCGTAGGCCATGTCATTGATTTTATATTCCTTTTCTGAAGAAAAGCTTTAATACCCCTTGAATCTGTGACAAGATTCGTTATCATCCAAAAATGACTTCATTATCACCAAACCAATTTTCTATCGATGAAATGAAAAAATCACCCAAGATTTCAGTTATCACTTGTGCATTGATTTTTGAGGTAATGATTGACATTTTCCCTTATCCTCCAAAATGATATGTAACCCTATATCATGAATGATTTGAAAAATTAATTATTTTCTTCAGGCAGTCATATTTGCACATATCGGATGTGTGTGCTTCAATTTTTCAATGCTTTAAAAATATTTTTTAATTATTTTACTTATTCTAATTTTTAAACGTCGTAAGATTTTTTAAGGAGCATATTTGTTTGTCCTCCTAAAAGCAGTTTAATTTTTTAAAGAGCATGATATTTGCATTTTATCTTAAAAAGCGCTATAATTTTATAAGGGGTAAAATTTATGTATGCGATCTTTAAAGCAGTAATTCTTTAAGGAGTATAATGTTTGCATCTTATCTTTAAAGCAATATATTTTTAAGGAATATAACATTTGTATGTTATCTTAAAAGTAGAGTAATTTTTGAGGAGTATAATCTTTGAATGTTATTTTAAAAACAGTTTAATTTTTAATGCGTATAATGTTTGTATGTTCTCTAAAAACAGTATAATTCTAAGGAGTATGATCTCACTATGTTATCGTAAAAGTAGTGTAATCTTTTTTCATTAAAATAAAACAGTAGATATTTTTAAGGTGACACAGAAACATCCATATATATTTTTGTCGGCCGTTTGTGTTGATTTTAACCTTTAAACATCGTCTTCGCTGTTTGTTCAAAAGAAAAAAAATAACAACAGAACAAAAAGAGAAAAAGTGAATACAAACAAAACAGAGGAAATATTTAAGTTGAACTTGCTCAAAAGTTAATTTTCTCAATCCCAAAACCATCTAATTTATAGAAAAAAAATGCTCTATTAAACACTTTCTAGACTTGAAAAAAATAATCAGATTTCAATTTAATCAACTAAAAAAATATTAAATAGAAATTAATTGTTGAATAGAATTCAGAAAACGTCTTTTCCGACTTTTGCGAAGTCCATCAACTTTCAAGACGATTAATGTGTGTAGTGGCTAAAGTCCTGGACTGTAACGTCGTAATTAGTGAGTTCGAACCCTATTCCCGCTATTTCATTCGCTTTCGGACTAATACCCTTGGGAAAAGTATGTACTCCCTTATACCCTCCAGCGATGAGTTAAATAGCACTACCACTGTCCTTCTACAAGAATGGATTCGCCATTAAATAATCCACGAAGATTGATATGCCAAGAAACAAAAAGAAACCAAACCAAACAATTAAAATTAATAATAATTAATAAATGTCCGGGCCCACATGTCAAGTCTGACTCGGTAGGAAGTTGGATAACCTCCTCTCTCCAGACCTGTCCCGGTCAGTGGGGCTTAGAATACGCTGACATTATCCTCTGCAAAGAGGTAAAGCCCCCCACACACACACACACCATAAAAAGATGTCATTGGTATGACACTAAACTACATTTGATTTTAAGATTCCACTCCTAGAGATACAGAGAATATAATTACCCCTTCATGCCATTACTCCCAGGTTCACTCTGATACAAAGTGATAGCACATGTGAGGGTTCCATCTATGGGCCGAATAGATATGATTAAGAATTAATTACATTCGATAGGACCGTGTTAAAAAAGACTCTTAACTTACAACAACACAAAAAATGTAAATCTGAATGTACAATGAACGCGATTCCCCAACTTCAAAGTATAAAATAACCCTAGCCGTGTTGACATGTGCCAAAATCATTCAATCAATATAATCAATTATCTCTTTTGGCATATGAATTTTTGAAACCGTGTATAAATCGCTACCATGTTGGTGTGAAGGGGTCTTGTCCCTTCTGCAGAGGATACAGTCGGTATATTTTAAACCCCACCGACAGGGCGATGATCGAGATGAGCGCGAATGCTGTTCCCACGCTATTATCATCATTAAGTTGCAAACTTGATTGAAAATTGCTTTATTCTCTCTAAGGTTGAGCATTTTTATGAAATTGCGCTTAAAACAATCTTGCTACAATGTGGATTCAAACATCGGAACATATAATGGTGTAATTGTTATGGAGGTGCCCGTGGTGTAATTGTTATCGTCCTAGGAAATGAACACGGCGACACGAGTTCAAATCCTGGACGAGACTGATTGCATTGCACTAATACCCTTAGGAAAGGTATGAATCCAATTATTCTCCCCCCAGCTATGGATAAATAGTAGGACAGACTAGGTTCTTCAGCCTTGGTGAGGCAACTAGTCTAGGAGAAGGAAAACTCTGAATTGAAACCTGTTAAACTCCGCTTAAAAATTGACCTTGTGTCATATCCTGCCCGAGCGGAGGGGTTGGTAAATAGGATAATGGGAAACAAATTAAATTGTGAAGCTCTCTTTAATTAAATTTTACTGAACAAGTACATTTTCGGACTCCTTACTCGATGTAATGGTTAACGAGCTAGACTGGCGGACCAATAATAGTGAATTTGATTACTACTAATCGCTCCATTCTCTTGGCAACTAAACTTAGTAAATGACCTTGCTTATCCATTTTTCAAACACCTTGCGCGATGTGATGGTTTGCGAACTCGGCTGGTATATCAGTACTGGTGAGTTCGATTATCCCTGAGTTCCCCATATATCTGGTCTTGTACCACCGTGTTAAGGAAATTATTTAAAAGTTGGATCTTCTAAACGAAGAAGAACATATAAGCCGATAACTGGATTGTATGTTTACTCGCAGCGCATCTCCGACTTTGGCAAAGACTGGTTCTTCAAAATAAACATATCATGGGAGAAACTTAGTCTTTTTTGTTTATGGAAACATGACTAAGCAAATATTTTTCTATTCACATTATAAACATCGACTCACAATACAATGTAAACCAAAGATGCCAACCAAAGGAATAATTTTTAATTCTCAGGCACAAATATGCTTTCCACTGTTCTGGATTGACGATAAAGTAATATTAGTTCTTTATTAAGCTTAGTTTGACACAACGCCAAAAATATTGTTGGCTTTGATTTAGTTTGGTTTAATTTGGTTAATGGATGATTTCATACCGAAATTTGATTTATTTGTACATGTTTGATTATAAAGAAGAAGAAGAAGAAGAAGAAGAAGAAGAAGAAGAAGAAGAAGAAGAAGGGGATGGCGCTACTCCTTTCCCAAGGTTGACCAACTTTACCCTTGATCCGTACCTTATAATACTGAGTGTTTAGCAAGGAGGGATCAATTACAATTTTTTTGAGTCTTTGGTATAACTCGACCTGGGATTAAACCCAGGTCCTCCTTGACATTGGCAAACACTCCAACCATTATGCCACTGCCCGGTTGCCCAAGAGGTATAACGAACGAATCATAAATCCAATGAGAATGTTACTCTGTAGATATCTGTGTTTCTTTTATAAATTATGACAGAAAATTGGTTTTTACTTTCGTATCGTGAATAAGATGAAAATATTTACAAATATTATTTCTTAAACAAATACTGACTGTGAATGCTTCCAGAATTCTTTTTATCCTTTAGAAGAGACGTTTTTAGTGTAACGGTTATCATTAAAGGAAATGAAACAGGCAATTCAAATAATCCAATAATGGATCGGCCGAATTTTTTATTTGGTACGAAGTGTGGGTTATTTGAAAAGAATTAAACTGTTGTGTGGTTATACAGTAGGGGTTAGAAAAATAAATAGATAAAATAGAATAGGTCCAGAAGTGTGGCAATTCCCAGAAGCCTCTGACAGGAAGCGAAATCTGTGCATACCTGAAAAACAGACTTATTGGTACCAGAAAGAAACTCTTTTCATTTAGCAGTGACCATTTGGACTGGAAAGACCTACTTCTCTCGTGCTGCTAGTGGGGGAAACTATGTGTCCCCCTAGTGGCACGCTAGCTCACTTTCCCACCAGTAAACCCTCAAACTCACTTCAACTTTACTTTGATACTAGACGAACCTTCTTTCCCTCAGCTGCTAGCAGGCAGCGCACTCGTTCACCCAAGTCTCGTACTTGGCGTTAGACTGTGTCTCCTCTAGCAACAGTCTATATTAAAAATACTGAATGGACTTATCACCCACTCATAAAAACGCTGTCTTCGAACTTATCAACTACTGAAAACGACTAGCGAATTTCAACGCTTTGTTTGGAAGACGTGACTGTTCTCTAATTGTCCAGGAAGACATCTCCTCGCTACAGAGTAACCGTATGAAACCCCAAAATAAAGTTGAAATATAAAAGGTATCTTCATCTCTTTCTTCCTTCCTTCTGTAATACTTTTGCAGCCTACACAAACAAAGAAGACGCCAACGAATTTAATGGGGTAGAGAAGAAACAAAGTTTTGTGGGAAACGCAGATTAATGGGTCTTACTCTAATACGCAGGCCTAGAATGCGTTGGTAGTGGTTTTGAATTCAATTTTTCTTTCTCCTAGACCGGTTAACTAACTAAGGCTAGAAAAACCAAAATGTCCCGCAGGTAGCAGAGATAGATTCATGCATTTTCTATGAGCATTAAATCGACGCAAACTGCCTCGACTTGTTTATTCCATTTTCTTTGGCGATGAATATCTATATATATATATATATATATATCATTATTATCATTAAAATTATAATGCCCATCGTTCGTTAAAACTAAAATGGTAATAAATTCAATATGAAAGTGCTCAATTGACAAAAATTGTTCAATGCACAAAATGTGTTGCAATATATATATATATTGTCTTCCACAGACAGATTGTTTCGTTGTATCACAACTCTTCAGTGTGGCTATACACGCAGGACGCTTCAAGCTGGGATCGAAACGCGCCGAACTTTACGCTAGACGCGATATCTAATAGCTCAGCCATTTCGGTGATAATTATCAGCTCAGGAATTTTAACGCATATGTATTTGCATTTGTTTGTTTACATTTTGCGCTACTGTGTACCAGAGTGCTCAATTCGTTAGAAATATATCGAGAACTCCCCGTGGCGTACTGGCTAACCTGCTATTCTGAGACATCGTAGCAAGTGTGTTCGAACTCCAGTTGTGCTATTACGTTAACTTTCAGATAAATACCATTGGGAAAGGTATGAACATCTTTATCCCCACCAGCTGTGGGTTAAATAGCTCCACTACTGTTCTTCTACAAGGGTGTCTTTGGTATTAAATAACTTACGAAGTTTGATATTCCATTAAATAAAAGATACCGAACCTATATATATATATATATATATATATATATATATATATATATATATATCGTACTCCCCGCATGTTTCGAGGCAATCAAATGAAGCTCGCAAACTAAAATATAACATCCCTACAGTTAAGCATGATAGTAGGAGTATTATTAGGGGGAGGGCTGCTACTCGACCTGGAGAAGCGAGAGTGAAGTATATCATGGATAAAGAACAAAATTTGCGTATTCCTGAAAATTATTTATAAAGTGCACGAAAGTTTTCTTTGAGGTGTCACTGGACGTTCCAACATGAGAACCCAAAACACACTGCACGACTTGTTGCGAGATTCTTATACAACAGCAAAATTAAAATATTAGTGAATCCCGCACTGAGTCCTGACCTAAAACCCATTGAAAATTCATAGACTTATTTGAAGAAAAAAGCATGATAGAAATCCCTCTAATCTGAAAGAAATTGGGAATAATGGTTACAGAACTGATTATTGAAGCAAGAGTACTGATAGATAGATAGATAGATTGTGATATTGAAAAAAAGATTGATAGCTCACAAGTTTGAGTTTTACGACATCGATCATCAAGTGAAAGTTGTAAATTATTAATCTTTTTACATTTTTCGATATAAATATGGACACAGTAAGTTCGTTACTTAAATTTCGTGTGTTTTCCACAATCTTCCGACGGTCGTGTGGTAAAAGTGACCAGTCTATTTAGTCACATGATATGTTCATATTACACGAGATATTCAGATGATAGAATAACGCAGTTAGGAATTTGAACACGTAACATTCAAAGGAGGAAAACAAATAAGAATTAAAAGATAATTAAAAGAAATAAAAATAACAAATAAAGAATATATATATATAAACGCATGAAACTTAAGTTACGAACTTATTGTGTCCATGCTTCTTATATTTTTAGATTTATATTTGCTCGGTTATTATAGCCATGTTCTTCAATGAAACCTCTCTGCCTTTCTGCTCTTTGGGTTGAAATTTCCGTGTTTATAAATTATTCCGGACGCCCACACAAGTTTTTGTGGGGCTACGTCTTCCCAAGTCGGCGTTATGCATCCCGCCGACTTGGGAAGACGTAGCCCCAGAGGTGACCGTGTCCTCTGTAGGGAAAAACGTACCTTCAAGACACATTAGGTTAAGTGGTCGCGCATTTCACCATGACTAGTGGCCCCAGTGGTAGAGTTTCGGCTTCTGTATTCTGTGGTTGTTGGTTCGATCTCTAGTGGTGGATAGTATGGTATGCACTGCTGATGAGACCCAATAAGAGCTGTTCTGTATGTTACATGTAGGTACTTCCCGAAATTTCAACTCATTGTAATTCAATTAATATAACATCAATTCCTCTATTCAAATCTAAAAAATCAAAGTACAAATATTATACAATCCAATATACATTTAATAAATTAAACCAGTTAACTAAACAACGGAAAATAATATTTGGTCCATTAAAAAGTTCATGGTAAACTTTATTTTCCATTAAATGATTGTTTGTTTTCTTTGTTTAATGGCATACCAACCTTCGTATGTTAGTTAATGTTATTTAATGTCAAAGCCACCTTTGTCGAAATCCAGTAGAGGTACAATTTAACCAAAAGTTGGTAAACCATTAAATGAGTTCATCTTTTAATGCTGATTGACTTTTTTCAATATTGGATTGCACAACATTAAAATATATAAAATGAAAACTAATTTTTAGAATATAGATATTAGAAAATCTTCAGAATCTTTTAATAATAAGAGTTGACATTCATTAACTGTAACTGCATTTCAACGTTTTTAATTGCATCAATAGTTTGAGAAAATTTAATGTTTGTTTTTTAGATATAATTGAATTTTATAAAAAAAAATTTAAAAAGTAATAAAAAGTGAAGAAATTGTTAAATACAATTCCAATTATTCTCAAGTATTGTGCCGTTGAGGCGTATTGAAGAGCCGATTAAAAACTTCAGGAGAAAAGTAACTCCTCTTTTAATATCGCCGTATCGGTTGGAACTGTATAATACACTGGCTGTGCCTCTGCATGGAGGGGTCCACAAAATGGGGACCACCAGTTGGCCGTGGGTGGCGATCCGTAATGCCTGAAGACGGGATCTTGGTGGCTGAGCTGTCCGTGACTTTGGCACTGGTGACATGCAACACTCCACTCCGCCCTTCACTTCTGCTAGACAGGCAGTCAGAGAAATATTATCCGATCAATCGGCTGGTCATGTCAAACCCTATACGATTAAGTCCCAACCATATTCTGCAAATTGCTTAAATAACATCATACACCCAACTCTTTTTATTTTATAAGTGGTAGAAGGCGGTGACTGAAGGTCGACCGCGCTGAAAGAAACAGTTAATAAAGATTATGTCTACCTGTTTAATGATACACATGAAGTTAATGAAAATTATTTCTGCCAATATATCAATACTCATTAAATCATATATCCAAAAGAAAAAAAGAAACACGATTTGGCATTAAGTAGTCCAAAAGAGTTGATATCCCATTAAACAAAACAACCAACAAACCATCTTTTAATGTTCTGGCTCTCTTCAATGTTGGATTGCAAAACTTTCAAGTTAATATTTACAATATATAAAAATAATTTCTACAAATTAAACAATTGAAAATCTTGGTGACTTGTTAATAAGTGATAATATCTATAGACTGCTAATGGCTTCCGTTATCTTTTAACTCAGTCAATATCACGATATCTGGTTATAAAAATTTGATTTATGCATATTTACTTTTTCAGTATAGATAGATTTTGTGGAGAAAAAAAGAGAAGAATTATTAGTCACTGTCATAACCAGTGTTCACTTTGACGGGTTGAAATTCAACCGACTTCACGCATCCACTTCCAGGACGTACGCAAGAGAAAAGTAAAGGCTCATAAGAAACTGAACAACAATACTCAGAAAAGTCGAGCTTAGCCACTCGTGTGCTATATATGAAAGGCTGAGTTGACCCAGCAGACAGGAAGAGAAAACGTCCTGCAAGCGACTCAACCATCCGTTACGGTGTGCGCGACAAGCCACCAGCTGCCTCCTCTCACACGTGGATTTCCCACGTGGTCCTTCTCAACGACTCATGCATGCAATATATCCTCACCAAGACCCTATAGGAACTTAGTATGAATATCTGAAAGAGTCACCAGAAAGTAATATTCTAAAAATTCATAAACTCACACCATAAAGGATTTTGACCGGGGATCTGTACGTACCTAAAGGTCTGACTACTGTTTGATATACCCCTTATTTTGGAACTTGTGCACCAACTGATCAATACATAGGATTATTTATTGTCATCAAGCTATATTACCCGTATGTCCAATCTTGAATTAAAAAAAAAAAAAGACATGTTTAATAGATAGCAGTTTTATTTTTCGTCAGTTTAGCTCTCGAGGCAACTTAATAACATTTTTGAAGAAACTCTAAGCTATAGCAGTTGTAAGGGAGACAACTCTTGTCAAATAAACCATTACATTTGATCAAGCTGTCTTGGTAATATTTGTCGTTGCTGGGCAATAAAATTTGCGCATAAAATTTGATTCCGTTCATACGTCATTAACATCAAATGAAAATTATCAGCGTAAATTTACAATTTAACAATGAACATTGAAAAAGAATATTAAAGGGAAAGTATCTATTCTTCGTTGAAAACTTTCACTCGTTCATTATAAAATGAAATATAAATTTAAAACTACTATGAATTTTATTTTTTTTCCTATAATGAATAAAAATTAATGAGTATTTACCCAACCCCTCCACCACAAGTAGGATGCGATATAAGGTCAGTTTGTAAGTGGAATTTAACTGGTCTGAATTCAGAGTTTTCCTGGACCGGTTGTCACACCAAAGTTAAAGAGTCAGTCTGTCCATAGTTGGAGTTTAGCCGTAACTTTACCAATGAATATCAGCGTTATGTGAAATGTAAACAGCTACGTCCATTTCCAACAACAATAACCATTACACTACGAGCGCCTTAAATAAGTAAATACTACTACTGTCCGTAAATAAGTAAAGTTGACGACTTTAGTCGAGGGCGACGTGAAGGCTCCCTTTTCAATAGCTGCTACACCAAAGTGTAGGGGAGGGCGCTACTCCTTTCCCAGGATTACTCCACTTTACCCTTGATACGTACCTTATGTTGCTGAGTGTTAAGCAAAGAGGTATCTAGCACCATTTTTAAAGTCTTTGGTATAACGCTGTCGTGACCTGTTCACAAACGTAAACAGATTGGATTTCTCACATCCCTAAAAACAGTACATCCGGCTACGACCGGAAATAATGAAACCTTATATGATCCTGGCCTGCCGTTACAGCTAAGAAAAGGGAATAAATTTCATTTAACAACATTTACAGAACCCGTCCGTCAAAGGTGACTCTATCAAAACGGACTGAATTATCTTCTGTAGCCTATCTCAGGCTAAAGGACTTTACCTTCACGTCGATTTTTAATTGACGAACTTTATTTCTACGCACCCCAGCAGAGTGACATACATTTCCTTTTGTATAAACAAAGCACCAGAGTCGAAAAAAAGGAGAGGTCGTCTTACGAAGCTCTAAGGAGCTCGCTCTCAGAGTGAGGTTCGCCAAGGCTGAATCCTACATCTCGTGGTCTCATTCACCTTGCATTACATAGATATGCCAAAAGGTTCTTTTAAGGATCACTAGAGGTCCCCTTCTGCCGGTCGGAGTATCTCTGACGGTCCTTACGGACTCGTCGAAACAGACGACCTGGAGGCAACCACGAAGAGGACTCTAAGACCACCCGGTCTTAACCAACTCGATCGATTCTGTTGTCCGTTCATTCGCTTTGCTGTACAGCGTTAAAGGCACAGGTTAGCCTTTAGCTACCGCTTCTCTATCTGCGCAGCGCTCAAATACCGCCAATCTTTGCAGCGGCCTCCTGGTCTGTTGGCTCGATGGTGCAGAACTTTGGCACGGCATAGCCTTGGCCTCACCTTCCGATGTGTCCGCACAGCTTTGGCACGACAAAACCATAGCCTCACCTTCCGATACTTCCGCACAACTAGGGACACGGAAAATCCCTAGCCTCACCGATTCGCTCGCTCGACTTTGCTTGTGCTAAGGCATGGCAAACTTTAGCCACGGTTACCCTGTCCGTTCACTTGGTCCGCAGTTCTAAGACACTGTTAAGTCTTAGTCACCACGCTGGCTCGACTCTACGCGACCAAGCTACCAACACCAACTTCGACCATAACATGTTCCAGCAATGCGGCATCCAGTCCACGTACGATTCGCTGTGCAGACTGCCGACCACAACGATGACACTATCCAGCATTGCAGCATCCAGTCCATGTACAACTCACTGTACGGACTACCGACCACATCGACGACCCGCTCCAGCAATGCGGACTACCGACCACATCGACGACCCGCTCCAGCAATGCAGCATCCAGTCAACGTACGACTCGCTGTGCGGGCTAGCAACCACATCGACACACCCCCGGTTAATCCAATATACTTCAAAAACCGGGACATCGATCTACCAACCTCGACCAACATCAACTACCCGCATCGAACATCCATCTGCCTCTCTACGACCACGACCAACACCAGCTACTCGCCTCGATCATCTAGCTGCTTCTCTACGACTCCAGCCAATATCAGCTACTTGCCTCGATTAACTAGCTGCCTCTCTACGACCTCGACCATACCAGCTACCGACATCAGCCATCTAGCTGACGACATCGACAATAATCCATGAAATTACATTGTAAACTCGACGAATAAATTGTTGTATTTGTTATATTGTTATCTCGCCTTTGTTTCCTTCATTGTCTTTTGGCTGTCATTACTCGCAAGCTTAACTTAAATCATTTGCGGGATTGACGTATTTATCGGCTCCGCAACAACGTGACCAGGGATTGAACCCAGGTCTCCCGGACCATTGGTGCACACTCTACCCACTAGACCAATGACCGGTAGCTTATGTCCGTAATACTTCTTATATATTGAATTTGAAATACAGAATATGATGGGAAAATGTTAAGAATTAGTATTTTAACTTAAAATTGATCAGAAAAGTCTAATAGACGATATCATGCCAAAATTTTATTAAGAATATTGCTTTTCTTAAATCTACAGGATTATTCATTATTTATAGACATTTCTCTGTTTAAATTGAAAACACATTCGTAATTTTAGCTTACATTGTTTGTAAAGAAACGAAACTAAATGCACCTATTTCAAATATTTCGCAAGAACTTTTTATCATTCATTATTGCATAAGTTAAAACTGTTAACTGAAAACTCCATCTTGTATTAACAGGGGAATTCAATTTTTTGGAAAAGGAATTCTTTTAAATAAATGAAAAATCTGATTTTTTTTCTTTTTTCAATTAAACTCAATCAATTAGTACTTATGAATTGATTTTCATTAGCTTATATGCTGGGTGTCATAAGTAATCAAGAAAAAATATAACAAAGAAAAACAAAGATATTTCAAACAAAAATATCTATCAATATATATATATATATATATATATACATATATATACTCTCCAAATTATATTGCATTTGGTTCGCCACAAACCCACGAAGTAAGATAGTGACAACTAACACTGTTACAATACAATATATATATATATATTTATATAAACAGGACTTGGCATTAAATAGCCCACAAAGATTGATGTGCCATAAAGCACAAAAAATAACCAACGAAGTTTATTTCCATTTCATTCAAAGAAAAGATTTTAAGATTGGAATTATAAACTTTTAGCTGCTAACCCAGTTAACCTGCGGAGATTGAACTCGCGACTCGAGTCAGGCGTCCTAAGATGTAGGGGAGATAACTCGAGCTTCACAGTATTGTCATGTTTAATCCAGAAAAATGTTTTGTCATCTGTTCAACATTTTTCTCGGAGAAATATTTCAAATTCATGATAATTATTCAATGGTTTAACAAAAACCGAAACGTAATCATCATCAGATATAAATTTATACTCGGAATATTTGGGGCTTTTTTATATATATTCTTCATAGTCCCGGAGTATTGGGGATAATTTAGAGTACGTCATTGCTATTTCTCCCAGGTCCACTCTGACCTGAAGTAGTTGTACCAGTTAGGGTCCAATCTATTGGTCAAATGAAGCTGTTTAACCATTTAACCGTCTTAAAACAAATGACTAATGTTAAATTGAATTGTTAGCGTTATATAGAAATACTTGAAACCATTTAACTGAGAGCAAACAAATGAGCTCTGGCTTGTTAAAAAATGTTTCCTACAGACTACTCGTTTACAAATACATTTTTAATATCAATATGTATTAACAGGATTTAACTTGAGAGGGTTGATATGCCATTAAAATCAACCAACCAACCAGATAGATACATAGATAAATTGATAGATTATAAACGAAAGAATAGACACAAATGTTGGTAGGGTCACCTGAAATGTTCATTGGCTGACGAAGATATTCCCATGCAATGTAATCAAATGAGGTTTATTTTTCACCCGAGAGTCCCTTGTTTTCCACACACTTCTTCCCTCGTTGTTGCAGTGCTTGGATCTCATTAGTTCAAAATGTTGTCAACAGCAGATATGACGTCATCATATGAACTTTTCACCCAATCAACTTTTCTGCCTATCCTTGTATATATATATATATATATATGTGTGTGTGTGTGTGTGTATGGAGCTGGAATATTTGTATTATATTACCTTGATAATGGTTCTGACAAGAACACAAAACGGAATACATGCGCTTTAATCAAACAGGCGACATTTCCTCACAAGGCGGTAGCTCTCTGAAACTAGTAGACAAGTTCACCTACCTAGGAAGCAGTGTCTCATCAACCGAAAAAGACATCGATACGCAGTTAACAAAGACATGGACAGCTATCGATAAGCTATCGATCATATGGAAATCATACCTGACTGATAAAATGAAACCCAGTTTTTCCAAGCAGTTGTCGTCTCGATATTGCTATAAGGATGCACTACATGGACGCTAACTAAACGGCTGGAGAAAAAGCTAGACGGCAACTACACAAGAATTCTGAGAGCAATATTGAACTAGTCCAAGAGGCAACACCCTACAAAGCACCAACTGTACGGCCACCTACCTCCCATCACGAAAACTATCAAAGTTAGACGTACCAGACATACAGGACGCTGCTGGAGAAGCAGAGACGAGCTCATAAGTGATGAACTCCCATGAACCCCTCATATGGCCAAGCAAAAGCAGGACGACCAGCTCGAACCTACATACAGCAGCTCTGTGAGGATACGGGATGTAGCCCTGAGGACCTGCCAGAAGCGATAGGGAGGAGTGGCGAGAGAGGGTCAGGGATATCCGTGCTGGCGGCACGACATAATGATGATGACGATGATATATATATATATATATATATATATATATATATATATATATATATATATATATATATATTACTGAAGTTCAGCAAGTATTTTCAGCTCTAAGGAACCCTTCTCTATATCCTAGTTGACCTCAATAGTGCTGTAGTCTGGATGCTATCAATTTTTCTCTAATTATCCATTTCCCTCCAGTATCTTTTCCCTGTTCTTTGGAATTATTCCATGTGTTCCGAATAAAATTGGATTCATTTCAGGTTGTAAAAGTCGTTATTCAAATATAAAAGTTGTTGTCGTTAAATGAATGACTAATTTGGATGTTTCTTCCATCAATGAGCCGTGTATTCGTAAAATTTTTATGCATTGATAAACTTGAAATAAAACGTCTGCATTTTCCTCAGATATGGTTGTGGTGTGAAGTATTTGTTGAATTCGATCATAAATCTATCGGAATTTACTAAGCTCAGACACAAACGTAGGAACACACAGAGAGGATGGAAATGAACATAGTATTTACGGTCTTTAAGGATATCTTAAGAACTATTGCTTCAGGGCCAAGCGCCCTGATCATAAATCTATAACGAGTAAAGTAATCTTTTTAGCCGATACAATGCAAGGGAAATAACTCAAAATCAACTCGTTCAAGCGAGATTTTTTCATGTTTCAATGTTTTAATTTAAATTCATTCATGTTTCAATGTTTTAATTTAAATTTTTTTAATTTCCCGTAATGGTGTGACAAAAGACAAATCTGGAAAGAACGAGACAATTTCGTGCTTTTTTTTCCCAAATAGGCAAATGGAACACTTTTAAATGTATTTATATTTAGGAGAAAGGAAATGATAAACACAAAAAAGGTTTCACAATTTTGATTGGTCAAAATCTCGAGTGTTTTTTTTTTTGTTTTTGTTTTTGCTTTTAATTTCCATTGTATTCTTTTAACTTATCTTTATTTAAATTTTTCATTTAATTTGAAAATTGATTCTATCTTTATCTTAATTTTCAATTTTAATCCTAATTTCAATATCCATTCAAATTTAATCTTAATTTTGACTTTAACAAACTTTGACCTGTCGACTGGGGCTGTGAAATACACCGACTGCACCTCAGCGGAGGGGTAAGACACCCCCCTTCCCCAAAGAGTGTCCTGATTATGACACTAAACAATCTAATGGCGAGGTTCCAGTAATGCTGGAGCTTTAGGGAATGCGGAGTACCCCTTTATTGCCATCGTTCCCGGGTCTACTCTCACCCGGAGTGATAGCACCTGATAGGGTCCTATCTATGGGTTAAATAGAACTAAACAGTGCATTTAAACTGCGTACTTATGCTAAACTGAATTGTTCGAAATAGAATTGTTTTGACGTCTAAACGGTGTACTTATGCTAAACTGAGTTATCTGAAATAAAACAGTTTTGACATTTAACTGTGTATTGACCGGTCGGCTGGGGCTGTAGAATACACTGACAGCACTTCTGCAAAGGTGTAAGACCATCCACCCCCAATGAGTGTCCAGCATATGACACTAAACAATCTGATGGTGAGGTTCCAGTGATGCTAGAGCTTTGGGGAATGCGGAGCCCTCTTCCCCCTTCATTGCCATTGCTCCCCGGTCCACTTTGGCTGGGGTGATAACACCTGATAGGGCCATATCTATGGGTTAAATAGAACTAACGGCATACTTATGCTAAACTGAATTGTTTGTCTAAACTGAATAGATTGAAATAGAAATGTTTTTGACACTTAAACCGTACTTACATTTAAACTCCGTGCTTATGCTAAACTGAATTATTTGAAATGGAACTGTTTTTTTACATTGAATGTGTACTTACACTAAACTGATTTTGATATTTAACTGTGTGTAAATAAAATCTGTACTTACACTAAACTGATTTTGATATTTAACTGTGTGTAAATAAAATCTGTACTTATACTAAACTGAATTAGCTGAATTAGAACTGCTTGACTAAAACGAATAGCTAGAAATCGAAATGTTTTTCACAATTAAACTGTACTTACATTTAAACTGCGTGCTTATGCTAAACTGAATTGTTTGAAAATGAACCGTTTTTGACATTGAAACTGTACTTACACTAAACTGAATTGTTATATATAGAACTGTTTTGACATTTAACTGTGTAAACAAAATCTGTACTTACACTAAACTCGATTAGCTGAATTAGAACTGTTTGAATAAACTGAATAATTTGAAATAGAAATGTTTTTGACAATTAAACTGTGTACTTATGCTAAACTGAATTGTTTGAAATAGAACAGATTATTCACATAAAAAGGGATTTGGCGTTAAATAACCTACAAAGGTTGATATAGCATTAAGAAAAACAACCAACCAACCAACCAACCAACCTAAAAATAAGTAAAAGATTTTAACACTTTGAACCCAAGCAGCCTGTATGTAAATCCGGACTGCTGGAAATCCGGCAAGGGATTTACCATTTTTTCATCGACTATTACGATTTGTATATATTTCATTTCATTATTTCTTAATATATTTTAAATTGTCAATGTTATGTTGTAACCTGTTATTTAATGACCTATTGCGAATAAAATATTACAATTTTACATTTCATATATAATTTTATTATTTTTCGATATATTTCAAATTGTCAATTGAATGTTGTACCCAATTATTTAATAAGCAGTAATAACATTTTATATTTTCAGCAATTTTTCAAGCCAAGAGCTTATGACACTAAACAATCTGATTGTGAGGTTCCAGTAATGCTGGAACTTAGGGGAATGCGGAGTACCCCTTTATTGACATCGCTCTCAGGTCCACTCTGGCCCGAAGTGGTAGCACCTGTGGGTTAAATAGGACTAAACCGTGGTTTCTTGACTTTACTGTTTTTTGCATTTAAACTGCGTAATCATGCTAAACTGAATTGTTTGAAATAGAACTGTTTTAGCATTTAAACTGTGTACTTATGATAAACTGAATTGCTCGAAATAGAACTGTTTTGACATCTAAACAATGTACCTTTGCTAAACTGAATTATATGAAATAAAACTGTGTTGACATTTAACTCTGTGTATTGCCCAGCTGGCAGGAGCTGTAGAATACACCGACTGCACCTCTGCAAATGAATGTTCTGGATATGACACTAAAGAATCTAAAGGTGAGGTTCCAGTGATGCTTTAGGGAATATGGAGCACCCCTTTATTGCCATTGCTCCCAGGTTCACACTGTACCGGAATGGTGGCACTTGATTGGGGCCTATCAATGGGTTAAATAGAACTAAACTACATACTTATGCTGACCTGAATTGTTTTAACTAGAACTATTTGACTAAACTGAATAGCTTGAAATAGAAATGTTTTTGACAATTAAACTGTGTCCTTATGCTGAACTGAATTGTTTGAAATAGAACTATCTGTTAAAAAATAGATTTGGTATTAAATAACCTACAAAGGTTGATATGCCATAAAATCCAAACAAACAACCATTTAACAAACTTCAATTTCAATGAATTTTTTCATTTCTATTTTATTGTATAGTCTCAATTTAGAGGGCTATTGTATTAATTTAGAGGGCTATTGCAATGCGAAATAATGATTAAGTCTAATTAATTTCAAAGTAAAAACTTCATCGTCAGAGACTTTTTTTAAATGAACACGGTGCTGGATGTTCAGATTTTGTTTTGGATGTTGTAAACATGGTGTCACGACGGGTGTTAGGACTCAATGTTAGGTATTGTAACCATAATGCCATATGGGGTGTTTAAACGCCATGCGGAATAGACGTGACTTCAGTTGTCGTAATCAATTTTATTTTATTTTATTTATTTTATTTCATTTTATTTTTATTTTTTAACTAAATTTTGTATTTAAAATACGCATTTTAATTAATGATATATTCAGTATTTAATTCTAACCTACTGTTAACCTGAGGGTGTAACTTAGCTATTAATGAAGCCTCCTTAATTCTAAGATTACCAATATTATATACTATTGCTTCTATTTTAATGGAAAAATTATTATCATTATTTCTGCATTTAATTAAAAGTTTATGGAATGAGAATGCACGTATTTTGAAGTGTTCTTTAATTCTGATGTGAAGAGGTCTGATTGTACTTCCTATATAAAAATTATAGCATCTTAAGCAAATTAAACGATAAATAGAGTAAATTTTTTTAGCATATACTTAGATCTCTTATTGGATAGTTGACTTGAGTGCATATTGTGACAGTATTGTTATTTTTCTTCGTTAGGTATTGTCGCAATTTTTTAGTCAACAAAATTAGACATTAGTAGCAATGATAATATAACAAAAATATGAAGGCAAAAATAAAATAAAATAAGGGGAGAGAGATTCTTGCTTAATATTCAAAGCAGTTTATTATGACAGAAGAAAGGTCACTCCAGTTAGTTGCATATGTGTCCCAGTGCAAATATAACAAGACCTCTCATAAATACAAAAAAAAGTTAAAAAGATTATAAAAAATTTTCACTAACTGCAACACTCATAAAACTGGGAAATAAGTCACTACTTCTTCCCTCCGGCTAAACAAGGGTTAACACGTATATCTTTTCCTTTTCCTTTTTTTCTTAGCGACTAAGTCCCTAAAAAATTTCTTTTTTTATTTTCTTTAAATAAAAAGCCACTCTCTGTCTTTCTTTCTTCTGCGAGACAATGTCTCTTATAATGTTTTTTTTTCTTTTTCTTTGTCAGTCTTCTCTTTCGATAGAGTACGTAATGGCGTCTAAGACTTGTATAATTGTCGGAGTCGATTGAAGTCGTTAATTCTTTTTCTTAGAGAAACAATTCTTCTAAAATATAAATTTATGTAGTAGAAACCTACTTTTTTAGGCTTCTTTCTTTCTGTTCTCTTCTTTTTGGCTTGTTCTGTAGAAACTTATTTTCTGTGGTGTCTTTTTTTCTTTCTTTTTTTTTTTCTCTTCTTTTTTAGCTTGTGCTAAATTTGAAATCCCTTTTTGGAATTCTGAAAGTAATACAAAATCCTTCAGGTGGATATAAATTCTTTTCGTTTCATTTCTTTTTTTTTTTTTTTTTTTTTTTTTTTGCTTCTAAGCCTTCCCTGAATTCCATTCTGGAATTCTGAAAGAAACACTAAATCCTTCAAGTGGACTTAATTCTTGTTACTCAGCTCCATTTGAGTTGAGGAGTAAAAAAACTCAGCCTAATTCTAAGGCCTCCTGTTTTCAACTGACAAAGGTTGATTTCAGCAAGTAACGCCAGGGGCAACTGTACCCCCCTCCAGAGATTCCAGCCAATCAGATCAAAGCCTCTCTGCCACACAGATTTTCACCGAATACAAAAGCTAACCAGCAGTAAAAAAAAAAATAAAAAAAAAAAAAGACAATACAAAATAGACCTCGAATTGACCCAGAAATGTTGGCGCTCCATTCAATAAACCTATTTACCGATAAAAATTTCCACAGTATTGGCGTAGTGAGGGTCCGGAGTGGGCCAGTTGTGTATCTAACTCTTCCTTGTAAATAGCCCTACGTATTTCTTTGGTGATAATTTCACTGAAATGTGGTAGTTTCAGGAAACATCTGTTAGTGGGTGTATGTAGTTTCCGTGATTGATTATTATTTAAATGTCGTGTGATTGATGTTGGATAATCATTGCACCTGAGGTGCTCATAAAATGTGCATATATTGTGAATTCGTTTAATTTCATTTCTAATGTAATTTGTTTTGGCACTGAGTAGAAGTACCGTTTTAAAATGCACAAATGCACAAAGAGATTCTTAGTGGTGGATTTTCTATAGAAACTAGCGTAAATTTTACCAGTTGGATTTTAAAATCTACGAGTGATGAGGACCCAGTGTTATCTAGATGTTCTATCTTAAACTGAATATGTCTATGTTTTGAAACTTTTCATATATGGCGGTGGCTTCTTCGCTGGATGATGTCAACATGAGTATATCGTCTATATATCTTGTGAAGAATATTCATGAGGGGTAGATGGATAGCGTTTGACATTCTAGTTGTTCCATATATGAAATGAATAGTATGCCTGATATACTGGATTTCAAATATTTGAACATACAACACCGTGTTCATTTTTTTTAAAAGTCTCTGACGATGAAGTTTTTACTTTGAAATTAATTAGACTCCAATAATTATTATATCGCATTGCAATAGCTCACTAAATTGATACAATACAATACAATAATTTGTGCAATGTTTCAAGTAAATTACAAAGTGCTTTTATTTTTATTTCTATTTTTTAAATTTTTGATTCTTTCTTTAACATTAATTCATGTTTATTTTTATTTTAATCTAATTTTGATTTTGATTTTAATTTCCATTCTAATTTCATTGTAATTTCAATAAATTTTAATTTTCTTTCTATTTTCAATTTTGATGCTCTTTTTATTTATTTCTTATTTTATTTTTACATCTTTTTAATTTCATTCCAATTTTAATTTCCATTTCAATTTTAATCTCCATTCTAATTCAATTTTAATTTTAATTAATTTTGATTTTATTTTAATTTAATTTTGAATTTAGGGTGGCCTGACGTTTAGCAGCTCGAATAACGAAATCACAAACTGAGTTCAAACTCTAAATTGGATAATTTGCATTTACTTCGTGCTAATGCCTTTAGGAAGGGAATAAATAAACTCCATTCGCTTCCCCTCTTTCTATAGGTAAATATCAGGATATTTTGAGCTTTTAGCTTGTAAAGACAACTCATCTTTCCAATATAGGTTCGGCTATCTATAATGTCACTATCATAATTTTTGCTGTGTCATTTGTTTCTACATTGAGTTTCAAGCAATTTTGAGACATTATTTTAAGCCAGACCTCAAAACCATTCGGGATGTTTGCAGAATTTCGGCAGTAGAAAGAAACGGACCAATATCTGACCTTACTGGCACAATCTGCTAAAAATCCCTTGAACAAAAATCCCTGTTGTCGATTATAATTCTTGAAATCGCAGAAGAGAAATAGTTTGGGGTCATGAAAATATACAATCAGTAGAACATGAGATAATCTTTCAAAAACAAACATAAACTCCTGTGGGGTTACTCGTCAAGTGTGCGCTAGTTTTTAGAGATTAATAATAATAATAATAATAATAATAATAATAATAAATGAGAAGCGGCAAATGACACATGATGGAGGGAATTAAACGACCAAATCAAGAAAAAAATCAAAACGTTCGGAAAAAAATAAACTCACAAATACTTGGGAATATAGACAGCGGACAACATCAAACAAGCGGAGATGAAAGAAAAATTTAAAAAGAGTATCTAAGAAAAACGAGAAAGTTACTCGAAACGAAATAATAAAGTAGGAATTTCATCAAAGGGATAAACACTAGGGCTGTTCCCCTAATAAAATACTTGGGACCATTTTTGAAATGGACGAGGAAAGACCTGAAACAAATAGACCAGAGAACAAGAAAACAAATGACGATGTAAAAGGTTTTACATCCCAGAGACGACACAGAAAAACTGCATGTGTCAAGAAAAAAAGGAGGAAGAGGACTTACCAGCATTGGAAGATTACATACACAAGCGCGGAGGAAAACTGATTACAGCCATAAAAAAAACAATACAGACAACATAATCATCAACAGAAGATAAATAAGCAGAAAAGAAAAATGGGAAGTAAAACAATTCTATGGACACTTTAAGCGACAAACAAATGAAATCTCACGCGAGAAAACTTGGACATGGCTAGGAAAGGGAAACTTTAAGAGAAAAACAGAATCTCTTCTGATAGCAGCGCAAAACAACGCCATAAGAATCAACTATATCAAAGCAAGAATAGATAAGACGCAGCAAAATAGCAAATGTAGTTTATGTGGTAATAGAAACGAAACTATAAATCACATAATAAGCGGATGCAGTTAGTGCAAAAAAGAGGATAAGAGTAGACTCCACTGGCCGGGGAATGTTACCTACTAGAAATTGTTCAAGAAGCTTAAATTTGACAATACGAACAAATGGTTTATGCACAACCCAGAATCCGGGCTAAAAAATAAGACTCACAAACTTCACTGGGATTTTGAGAGACAAACGGATCATCTAATTTCGGCCAGAAGACCTGACTTAGAGATAGTAAGAAAAAAACTTAAAAAGAGAACCTGCCGAATCGTGGACTTTGCCGTTTCGGTAGACTAAAGGGTAAAACTGAAGGAAAGCAAAAAAAAAAAAAAGATAAGAACTGATACTTTGCAAGAGAACGGAAAAACTATGGAACATGAAAGTTACGGTGATACCAACCGAAATTGGTGCGCTTGGTACAGTCACCAAAGGATTGATAAAGGGACTAGACGACTTGGAAATAAGAGAATGTGTGGAGACAACCTTTACGACAGCATTATTAAGATCTGCGAGAATACTGAGAAAAGTCCTGGACATTCGAGGAGATTTTCTGTTACTCAAGCTCCAGTGGAAGACTATCGGCAAACGCTGGTATGAAAAACTCACAAAGGATGAATAATAATAATAATAATAATAATAATAATAATAATAATAATAATAATAATAATTTAGTTACACCCGACTGAACTCATTATGTAGATCTGCGAACAAACTAATAAAAATCCCTTTACCCTAAATTGTACTACTACTGTTCTTCTGTAAGGATGGTTTTAGGACTAAGTAACCCACGAAGATTGATATGCCATTAAAAACAAAGAAACCGAAACTAATCCTACAACAGAGAGGAACAGATAATAATAAAAGAAAAGCTGTCAGTGATAGTTGAACTCGTATCCTATTTTGCTTCGGGGAAGCCTGCCTAATTGAATCAGCTGTTTTATCCAATGAGAGCTGTTTACGATTTATTAATTCTTTTTTTTTTTCTTCAAAGTAACTGAAATATTTTTTACAATGAAAATGCAGCTCAAAATTACCAACAATGATTGACAATGCTTCATCTAAAAATAAGTAATTGCCCAGTCGGCTGGGGCTGTAGAATACACCGACAACACCTCTGCAGAGGGGTAAGACCCCACCCCCGCCAACGAGTGTCCTGATTATGATACTAAACAATCTGATGGTGAGGTTCCAGTAATGCTGGAGCTTTGGAGAATGCGGAGTACCCCTTTATTGCCATCGTTCCCAGGTCCACTCTGACCCGGAGTGGTAGTACCTGATAAGGGTCCTATCTATGGGTTAAATAGAACTAAACCGTGCTTCCTTCACAATACTGATTTTTGCATTTAAACTGCGTACTTATGCTAAACTGATTTACTCGAAATAGAACTGTTTTGACATTTAAACTGTGTACTTATGCTAAACTGAGTTATCTGAAATAAAACAGTTTTGACATTTAACTGTGTATTGCCCGGTCGGCTGGGGCTATAAAATACACTGACAGCACCTCTGCAAAAGGGTAAGACCAATCACCCCTATTGAGTGTCCTTCATATGACTAAACAATCTGATGGTGAGGTTCCAGTGATGCTAGGGCTCTGGGGAATGCGGAGCCCCGCTTCATTGCCATTGCTCCAAGGTCCACTTTGGCTGGGGTGGTAGCACCTGATAGAGCCCTATCTATGGGTTAAATAGAACTAACGGCATACTTATGCTAAACTGAATTGTTTGTCTAAACTGAATAGATTGAAATAGAAATGTTTTTGACACTTAAACCGTACTTACATTTAAACTCCGTGCTAATGCTAAACTGAATTATTTGAAATGGAACTGTTTTTTTTTTTACATTGAAAGTGTGCTTACACTAAACTGATTTTGATATTTAACTGTGGGTAAACAAAACTGTACTTATACTAAACTGAATTAGCTGAATTAGAACTGCTTGACTAAAACGAATAGCTAGAAATCGAAATGTTTTTCACAATTAAACTGTACTTACATTTAAACTGCGTGCTTATGCTAAACTGAATTGTTTGAAAATGAACCGTTTTTGACATTGAAACTGTACTTACACTAAACTGAATAGTTATATATAGAACTGTTTTGACGTTTAACTGTATAAACAAAATCTGTACGTACACTAAACTGAATTAGCTGAATAAGAACTGTTTGGAAAAACTGAATAGTTTGAAATAGAAATGTTTTTGATTATTAAACTGTGTACTCATCCTAAACTGAATTGTTTGAAATAGAACAGATTATTCACATAAAAATGGATTTGGCGTTAAATAACCTACAAAGGTTGATATAGCATTAAGAAAAACAACCAACCAACCAACCAACCTAAAAATAAGTAAAAGATTTTAACACTTTGAACCCAAGCGGCCTGTATGTAAATCCGGACTGCTGGAAATCCGGCAAGGGATTTACCATTTTTTCATCGCTTATTACCATTTGTATATATTTCATTTCATTATTTCTTAATATATTTTAAATTGTCAATGTTATGTTGTAACCTGTTATTTAATGACCTATTGCGAATAAAATATTACAATTTTACATTTCATATCTAATTTTATTATTTTTCGATATATTTCAAATTGTCAATTGAATGTTGTACCCAATTATTTAATAAGCTGTAAAGCGGTTAAATGACAGATAATAACATTTTATATTTTCAGCAATTTTTCAAGCCAGGAGCTCAAGGTGAGAGGCTAACAGTCGTGCGCGCGTGTGTGTGCGCGCGCGCGCGTGTGTGTGTGTGTGTGTGTGTGTGTGTGTGTGTGTGTGTGTGTGACGTCATTCGCTCGATGTAACCCTGCTCTGCCCGTACATTCATGAATGGGGTTTCTCGAAGAGAGATATTTGAGGTTAGTCCCTAGGCACATTCAGACAAATGGTTTGAATTCAGAGTTTTCCTTCTCCTAGACAAGTTAAAGAGTCAAGGCTGCTCTAACATCATAGATGCAGAGAGAATAGTTGGATGCATACCTTTCGTAAGAGTATTGGCGCTATAACATTTTCTAAAAGCAAGAAACAGACGATATCCAGCAGAAACACAGACTATGTAGATGATCTAACGCTTCTTGAAAATACACCCGCCGAAGCCGAATCCCTACGGCATAGCCTGTAGCAAATAGCAGGTAGCATTATTGTCTACGTCAATGCAAATAAAACAGTGTACACGTGTTTTAAACGAGAAGGAGCTATCTCCACTCTAAATGGCGGGCCTCAGAAATAAGTAGGCAAGTTCACCTCGGCAGCAGTGTCTCATTAACTGAAACGAAGATGTGGACTGCTATCTAGAGCTTATCGATCATGTGGAAGTCTGATCTCTCCAAAAAAACAAAACGGGATTTCTTCCAAGCTATGGCCGTATCGATAGTACAGTATGGATGCACCACAATGCAGATAGCCTCTACCAGCATTTGAACTCGAGTCATCATGTCCATTTCCTCCAACGATAACCATTACACCACACGTGTCTCTTGCACCACGATACTCCCCGCCCCATGGTCGTTTCCTGCTTTTTTCTGAAATATTTATTTAAATCGGGAAAATATTTTTGTTTATTTTATGAACTTATGTATTTTGACTTTTTTCCTAATCAATTCTAATGTCACTTAGGTCATGTCAAAGTTTTTTTTTGTTTTGTTTTGTTTATTTTGTTTTGTTTTTTGTTTGTTTGTTTTTTTTTTGTTTTTTTCAGGAGCGTTCCAGTTTTAAAGTGATAAGTCTTGAATTCTAAATCTGCCATAAATCACAAATCACGAGTAAAAATTACGTCAAAAAATATTTAATCAAAAGTAGGAATCAGAATATTTAAACGAATCGAAACGCTGAAACCGGTTTTATTCAGAGACAAAAAAAAATATAATGAATTTAGAGGTATATGTTCGTCAAGTGCCTTTGTTTCACATCAATCATTTATAGTTTCTGTAAGTTCTTTCTTTGGTTCACAGTAATTCCAACAACAATAGTTCAAAGGAATTCAAATGCCCTAAGCTTTTGTCTTCACTTCTTCCTAAATCAAATGTATTCATATATATGTTACCAGTAAAGTAGGAAACCTTGGTATGCTCTCGAATGCAGAGAATTTGGAGGCAAAGTATAGAATAACCTTATTTCATTCTGACTTGATATACTTTTCCAAGGACTTTAATGTAATTCAGGCTGGCACGTACTACCCTGAACCTCTCACCGGCGAAGGGAGCAAGCCTAATTAGGCCCTCCGAAGAGTAAATTTCATATATTTTCTATACGGGTCATTGGCTTAATGAGTAGAGTGCTCGCCAATGATCCGGGAGACCGGGGTTCAATCCCAGGTCGAGTCATACCAAAGACTCGAAAAATGGTACTTGATGCAGCCTTGCTTAACACTCAGCATTATAAGGTAAGGATCAAGGGTAAAGTGGAGCAATCCAGGGAAAGGAGTAGCGCCCTCCCTTACACCTTAGTGTAGTAGCTATTGAAAAGGGAGCCTTCGGGTTACCCTCGACGAAGGTCGCCAACTTTACTTACTTTTTACTACTTTATAAGAATTGAAATTTAATTGAGTGGGAGAGGCTCCGTATCATAGATAGGGGGGGCATTAAATCTAGCAACAGCCCTGAATATTATATCACCGTATTTCATAGAATGCCTTGCATTTGTAGCACCCTGTTGGTGAGGCTTAGAATATACTAACTGTACCCCCTACTGGGTGTAAGAACCCCCCCCGATGATCTCTTACAATTAAATTCCAGCAGTTAGTTCTGGAGCTAAAAGTAGTGTGGAATACCTCTTCATTGCCATTACTCCCAGGTTCACACTAACCCAGAATGTTAGCACCTGTTAGGGTCTTATCTATAGGTCAAATAAATCAGTTTGAAAATTATTCGGTTTCGGAATACTTGATATCATATAGCTGTTTGTATATTATTTGTGATAGATAGAAATACTTTATATCATATAAAAAAGTAAAGTTGGTGAACGCAGTTGAGGGCGACCCGAAGACTCCCTTTTCAATAACTACAACACCGAGGTGTAGGGGAGGGCGCTACACCTTTCCCTGGATTGCTCCACTTTACCCTTGATCCTCACCTTAAAGTGCTGAGTGCTAAGCAAGGAGGTATCAAGAACCATTTTTTGAGTCTTTCCTCTGAGGCAACCTGGGACTGAACCCTAGTCTCCGGGCCATTGGCGAACTCTCTAAGCACATGCAAATTATTTGTATTAAGAATAGTTAATTGAAGTTATAATTGTCTCCTAAATTGGTTTGGTTTCATTGTTTAATGGCATATCAACCTTTGTAGGTTATTTGATGCCAAAGCTATTCTCCTTGAAGTAGCGGTACTATTTAACCCATAGCTGGGAGGATAAGAGGATTCAATACCTTTCCCAAGGGTATTTGCCCGAAAGTGAACGTAATAGCGCAACTGGAGTACGAACTCGCTTACTACGATTCCGCAGTCCATTGCTTTAACCATTACACCACGAGGACACCCCCAATTGCCTAAGGATTATTATTAGATACATGAAACCATATAACTGCATGCAAACAAGTGAATATTATCAAATAGAAACAATTACTTGATGCTATAATTATTTGTATTAGATGGGAATACTTGCAACCATCCAACGGTATGCAAATTATTTGTTTTAGATAGGAAACCTGATATCATATAACTGTGCAAAACTCTCGGAAGGAGCCTCGTGGCGTACTGGTTAACATGCTAGCCTGAAACATCGTAGTAAGGGAATCCGAACTTCAGTCACTCTATTACGTTCACTTTCTGACTAAATACCCAAGGGAAAATATGCTCACTCTTATCTCCCCAGTCATGGATTAAATAAAACTACCAATGTTCTTCAACAGGGATGGCTTTGGCATTAAACAACTCATGAAGGTTGATATGTCATTTAACAAAGAAACCCAACCAAACCATGATTAAATGGTTTCAAGTATTCTTATCCAACACTAATAATTCTATCCAACATTATCTATTCGTTTGCTCCCAGTTAAACCGTTTACAGTATAGTAAATGATTAAACAGTTTTATCTTACCCATGAGTAGAACCCTAATAGTTACTATCACCCTGGGTCAGAGTGCCGCTGGGAGTAATGGTAATGAAGGGGTACTCTACATTACCCAAAACTCGAGAAATGGAGCCTCTCTTTCAGATGCAGTTTAGTGTCATTTCCAGGTCACTCGTGGAGGTGGTATTCTACAATCTCCAGCTGACTGAGCTGTCTTAAATGTCTAGTATGTTCTTTTAACAAAAAGTTCCTTTTCTTCTAAGCCAAATATATCAGTATTTTATGACATCTAGAAGGACGTTATACGACTAAAACGGTCATTATTAGGCATTAAATAAATACACCCAAACAATTTTTGGTTTCTTTGTTTGATTCTGGTTTTACCTTGTAGAAGACAAGTCGTGGTACTATTTAACCGATAGCTTGAAGAATATAAGGGTTCATACCCAACATTTTTTTAAAATAAAGAATTATTTTCTTCTAAACAAAATATACCAAGGTTTTATCATTTCGACCGGAACATTATGTAATCAAAACATATATTATTATGATATTATCTTTACCAAATTCTATAGCTTTGAAAGTCTCTAACCAAAAATATGAATATGTAGCAGTCCAAAAATAAGTACTCCCCTGTCAAAGAAATTAGTTCAAATAAATATTTGATGTAGTTCCTTTTATTCTTTATTACTTCTTGTTGTTTCGAAGACATTGAACTTATCAGAGACTGAATAGCGAAGAAAAGGTTTTTTTGATTGGTAGAAGTGGTCTTATTCATTGTTGATGCAAAAGGTTTACTCGATGTACTCATCTCCGTCTTAAAAAAATAATGAGATACAAAAGGGAAAATGTCTATGTTAAAAAGTTGCCTTGAACAAAACTTGTTTTTATTTGCAGAATCGCCCTAAGCGAGGTCAGTTGGTGTCTATTAGCAAAGGGTTACAAAATGGCGAATGACAGGAAAGGATGTAACAAAAGATTATCATAAAGGGACAAGAAACCAGAAATGTTAACCAAGACAGAATAGGACATTTACCAACCATGGGCTTAAAAACTTCAAAGTTTTACCTGGGATGAAAACATTTATAAGAGAGAATGATCCACAGTGTTGATGTTCTATCTAAAAAAATCAGTTAGGAAATGTATCTAATGTGAGACTGATTCAGAAAACTAGATGCCGTTCGCTGAAGACAGCAATATATTCTAGGTGAAAATTCTCCATTAGGTGGAACCAATGAATGCAGCACATCTTAAAAACTTCCATAAAAGTTGTGATAGAAACGGGACAAGTTGGCTACATTCCGACGACAAGAAAGCGGTCTTCTTATTATATAAGCGTCTTTTTCTATGGTCAGTCGTTGCTTATCACCGTCATATTGCTCTCGTGAACTCGACGTCGTTCTATCTCTTCTTTATTGTTCGAGGTTCCCAACTGAAATGAACAACAAGACTTTACATCTTCTTTTGTGCGCATTATTTATTCACTTCATATACATTAACGACTCCATGCGCAAGTCGTAAGCGCCAGGACCATAGGTGGATAATTACGTCCTATCTTTTCGACTGATGTCGGCAAACTAATTCAAAGTTGAAATCAAACTTCGAACTTCTTGGATTTTACTCTTCTGACTTTACAATTCTCCAATAACAGCCAGGTTTTCAACTGCCCTTGAATATCATTATCTGTCAATTAAACTGAGTTAACTCGCGGTACCTTTCCATCCGTTTGCCGATTATTCCAATGATACACAGTATGCCAACTAAAATGTCAATTTATTATTCAACACTCTTTCACTAGGCCACACAACCGGTTCTGCACTCAAGGAGAAAAGACAAGCTGACAAAATTTCTCTGATATGAAAACAATATATTAGCCTAGGCGTATCTGACCGCTGTACGGATCGAACAAATCATCTTTTTAGAGTGATAGAATCATTTTTGCTTTGCCCTTTGCATCAATTGCCACCGGCAAAGCAAAAATTATGTAATATTGATGCCTCACTACACATAAGGAGTATAATGGAAACCTTAGAGTTTGTTTAAGCAATTGATCTCTGGTAATCTAGTTCCAGCCCTAATGACTGAGGGAGGAAGACCAAAAGGGTTCCGATAGTGATAGAAAGATTATCAGTTTGTTTTAGAGGTATTGAAAAACACAAGCCATTTTCAACCCAATTACCCGATCAAATTAAGGTCAGCTGATAGACCAAAGGTCATATCAAGATTTTTAAGGTTTACCGATATTACGTCAGTAACAAAGATTTTGACAAATTACCTGAGTATTTAATCAGATAGATCCTTAATCGAAAAAAGCAAAAGGGTCGATCCAAGGATATAGCCATATGAGATATCTGCATTAATTTTATGGACTTTGAAGGACCGACTGTTTCCTAGAACCTTCATTAATCAACCTGTAAGAGTGGACTGGCTGTTAACGATAACCTTTATGAATCTACCAGTAAGACAGGGCTTGATGATGGAGTTAACGCTTCTGGTTCTTTGTGGCATACTCTGTCAAATGCTTCAGATATATCCAAAGCAATGTCTTGCAACTCGATGTCGCTATCCAGTGCTTCACAAATACGATGAGTAATACTGAATCCAAACCATGAAAGGAGAAGACAGCTAATCATAATGAGCACCGGAGCAAATGTCTTTAAAATGGTTGTCTCTTGATCCCGGAAATAACTCAAAAACCGTCGATCCTCATTTTACGTTTAGGAGTAAGAAAGAAGTTGACAAATGCATTTTATATTTTAAATTCCCACATTTATTACGGTGTAGATATCCTAAAAGAGCCGGACCCTTTTATCTGTGGATAAGGTTTTCAAGCATCGTTTGGGTCGGATAATGAATTATTTAACAAAGTTATTTCATGGTAACTCCTGGGAATTTAGAGCAACTTTTTAGTAGGGGGGTCTAAATGTTGGGTCAAACTTACGCAGCTACTTTGCTTCGAGGCTGGATCCAGATTGACTTTTTAAACCTAACTAAATTCTGGATCCTGTCTCTCTTAACACGTGATATCTCACACCGAATTAGAGTTCAGCTCTCTTACAAAAATCCTATTTCCTCTTGGTCCCCAGATTTACCGCACCGAAAAAAGTCAATCTGGATCCATGACCTTTTGCACGTCATTCAAAGTTTCCATCATACCTGTCGATTTTGAATCGCTCTGGCTCGCCTTTAAATACTAATTCATTGCCATAACTTCCGACTCCACTCTGACATGCAGTGGTAGTACCTATTAAGGTCCCGTCTATGGGTTAAATAGATTTGTTTAAAAATTATTCGTAATCGATGGGACCATGTGCAAAAAAACTATTAAGAAACAACTGCACAAAAAATCTAAATATGAATGTACAATGAACATAATTCCTTAACCTCAAGGCATAAAATAACCCGAGACAGATTGACATACCGTCAAAATCAATCAATCAATCGGATTTGTTTGGAGTGGGTGGACAGGGTAAGATCTGCATGCGATTGGTCGGCACATGCTTTTCACGTGATTCAAACCGACAAATATTAGTCGTCATCTATTAAGCAGAGGCAAGTTTGGCACAAGGTCAAAAGTAGAGAGCACCAATGAGAATCGAACTCACTAGCAATAGACTGCTCGGCTAGTCACACCATGCTAGGTGTCCGGCGAATAGGATTGGTTGACGATCCACTCTGATTCTAAAACGGTTTAGCGTCGCACCTAACAAGAAAGAACAGTGGTACAACTTACGTGCCCTGTTGTCAGTCTCTGACAGGAGCAACTAACGAATGAGACGGTGGGTGTCATACGTCATCATGAACAAAAAACCCGAATGATAGACTGAAAGTTAGGCAGAGAAACGAACAAGAGAGAGGAAACCACAAAGAGCGCTATTGTAGAGGAGTGGAACGAGAAAGAAAGAAAGAAAGAAAGAAAGAAAGAAAGAAAGAAAGAAAGAATCGGAATATAGATGAGCTGGAGTGACAAGTGGTTGACAATTTTTTTGCTCTGGGTGATATTCTTCTCCGGTTCTTCTTTATTCACTACTCACTCAGTCGGGCAACTGTCGTCGAAGTAACACCATGAAATCCCCAGATACTAGTATTATGACATCTGCTTGAAGAAAATACGGATCGTGTCGTGTCGACGAAAAAGTGGAAAAAAGAAAGACAACATAAGTGGGATCGAACCTTGGAAAGAATTTCGCTCAGAGCAGCACAGAACTGCTCAAATATATGTAAAAAAAAAAAAAAAAAAAAAAAAAAAAAAAAAAATTTCCTTGAACAAGAATTTAAAATAAAAAAGAAAAGTGAAAATATGTCCGTAAAATAAAGAGGATGATTTAATATACAGACCAAGAAAAAGAAAAGGTAAGAGTAACTGTATTTTAAAAAAGTGGTTCATTCTGTTTATTTATCGAGATTTCTTATTATTCTTACATTTATTCTTTTTTCACTTATTTATCAAATTACTTAGCAAATTTATGGTGGAATAGCTGGATGGGTGAACTTACGGTCAAGTCATTCTAAATGCACAGTTTCCTTCCCATCCCAAGATTACCGTAGATTACGATGAGTCTGCTCGGGGCCAAGATGAGGGATTATTTAATAACTGCAGGTAATGTACCCAACCTAAGGCCAGTGAACCAGATTAAGCAAAGCTAAGTAAAAAGTCCAAATAGCTGGCTATACTCCTAGAATGTGTCCTTGTTAACATCCATATTAAAGAAAAAAGGTTCTTTACATATAAGAGAAAGTGTTAAATACAGAGTACCTTGGGTAAACTGTCGTCTAAATTACGCAAAAACTAAAATAACCCTGACATCTAAATTTACCAGATGTATTTACTAAAATTACATGAAAATATCTTTAAATAGTATTGATTAAATTCTTTCAAAGAAATCGCCATTGGCTTCAGCCATTGCCTCCAAACGACTTCGGAATCTCAAGTGAGCCTTTCCGACTGTCTCCTTGTTTAAATTGGTGAATTCTGCCGTTATCCTTGCCTTCAGTTTATGTTTGGTGTTCCATAGAGTTTTGTTGGTCTCTTGTTCAATCGCGCCCCACACATAATGATCAAGGGAATTACAATGTGGGGAATCAGGCAGCCAGATGTTAGGGGATGATGAGGACGCAGAAATTTTCTTATAAAGATTGGGTTCTCCTATTTGTGCGACATGGCGCAGAGTCTTATTGCCAGACGTAGGGTCTTCCAGTATCCATCCTCTCGATCCAGGTCAGTACTACCTACTCCAGGCACTTGATGTTGATACTGAGGCCATGTGGGAAGATGAATGCAAGTATAACGTCACCATTGCATGAGAATACCTCAAACACCATGGATGTTTGATTTTCATCAACATGAATATGAATCTGCTCTCAAATTGACACTTAAACTCTTTGGAATCTTCATATTGTAGTTTCCAGCGATCATGTCAAACAGTACAGTATGCCTTTTCTAAATTTCTGGAGAAGTGAATAGCGTCATGGTGCTGCTTTCCTCACTGGCGGAGCCCAAATGACTCAGGTTTGCAGAACAGTAGACAAAACCTGAAACAAATAAAGTGCATACGTGAATAATTCAAAACGGCGATAATTTACCCACCGCATCCTGTATTACTCATAAATAAGTACACGCAAAACCTTTTTTTTTTTTTCGTAAAATGTTAATTATCACAAAAACAAAAGATACCAGAATATTATTTTTCTTGCGAAACATTAAACAATCCAGAGGGATGTATTATTAATTAAACTTATATTATTCACTCTTTTATAGGATGTTTCAAAAAGTTGATATCATTTGAGATGTACAGGGTGTTTCAGAAAAATTTACATCATTTCGTAATCTAATAACTTGACCAATTCTCATTCAAATAATTTCAAACTTTAACAGCGTGTATAGAAACAATTTAGAATTTTATGTTTAATGTTTAAACCTTTTTTCTTTTCCAGATAATGGCATGTCTGTATCTGAAAAGAAAATAATTAAACATTAAAGACAGAATTTTGAATTATTTATACTTACTATTAAAATTTGATATCATTTGAAAGAACGAGAATTAGACAAATTATAAAATTACTGAATTATATCAATTTTTCTAAAACACCCTGTATATTATTAACAATAAAGGTATTAATTATTACCAAACTCTTCAGCATTGAGACTCTATAACCAAAAAATAAAATCGCATTAACAAGGAGTGTACATATATTTGGACGGCTACATATTCATATCTTTCGGGGAGAAGTAGAGTTAGGTAATAGATAATGCCAAATAATATTCATTTTAATTTTAAATTCTTCTACTCAAAATCCAAATCCAAGTACGTTTCATGGGGAAGAAACTCGATTATTTAAAAAGAATTGTTAGGGTGTACTTATATATGAGCGATACAGTATTAAGAAAATTCTTACCGTTGGTATTTGACTATATATTCTCGTTGAGCGTAACAGTTATCGTCTCAGGAAATGGTGTCGTTGACCTGGGTTCAAGTCCTGGACGAGGCTGTTTGCCTTTCACTTCATAAATGCTCCGGGGAAAAGCAAGAATCCATTTGTTCTCTCCTCATAGCTATGAGTAAATAATAGAACAGACTAAACTCTTTAGCCTTGGTCAGGCAACCAGTCGCGGAGAAGAAAAACTAGCTTTACTCCGCTTAAAAATTAACCTTGTGTCACGTCCTACCCCTGGCGAAGGGGTTAGTTAAATGCATACATACATACTCTCAGTTGTCAGGCTCCACCTGTGATGTAATGGTTAACGAACTAGGGTAGAATACTCTATTCTCATAGGTACATCATACTTGTGGCCTTGTGTGAGGTGGGGGTAGCTTATGGGTCCTGGGTCAAGTTAAAAAAAATATTCTATGGTATCTGTAATAATAAAACTTTCTCATAACTTCTTGGTTTGGTTTATTTGTTTAATGGCATATCAACCTTCATGGGATATTTAAAGCCAAAGCTATTCTTATGGAAAAAGTGCGGTGGTATTATTTAACTCATAGTTGAAAGGATAAGGAGTTTCATATCTTTCCCCAAACGTAGTAGTCTGAAAGTGAACATGATATCGCAACAGGATTTCGAACTTATTTACTACGATGGCCCAGCCTAGTAAGTTAACAACGACGCCACGAGGACTCTCTAAATTAAAACCCCAGAGCATATTGATACAACAATTAAGAAAAGTGTAGCAGCTATCATTATCTTTCGATCAAAAAAATTGAAGCTGATCTATCCGCTACAGTAGTGTTTCCACAAGGGGTCTGTATTATCCTCTAGGAGAGGATGTTTGGTGTTATGAGATAGATAGATAGATAGATAGATAGATAGATAGATAGATGTTCCGTTTATATATATATATATATATATATATATATATATGTATACACATATTCCATTTTCTACGACGGTAACCGTTACACTAATCATTCCTTATATATATATATAAATATATATATATGTGTGTTTGTGGAGGGGGTTACAATATTTATCCATGTTAGTGATTGAATAAATTGGTCTTATGGAAAGGTGACAAATTTACAGCCACCAAGCGCCGTTGACTGTGGCCAGGTGATCCCATATATATATATATATATATATATATATATATATATATATATATATATATATATGGCATGATTAGCGTAACAGTTATCGTCGTAGAAAATAAAGATGAGGCTGTTTGTGTTTCACTTTGTGCTAATGTCACTGGAAAAGGTGTGAATACATCTGTTCTCGTTTCCACAGCTATGAATTAATAGTAAAGCAGACTGAGTTCTTTTGAGGGTAAGAAAAAGGAAAACCTTGAATTCGAACAAACTTTACTCCGCTTAAAAATTGGCCTTGTATCACATACTGCTCGTAGCAAAGGGATTGGGCATATAAATACATAAGGATATAACTTTTGAGAGGCGTTAGGGATCATCTAAGTATTTGGCCGGACATGAAAGGTTAAGAAAAAGCCTGCTCTCGAACAATAAGATATACCTTATAATTATGTTAATAGAATAAAGTAATTTATTCATATATTCATTTACCTTCTCGTATTTTACTTAGTAAAAACTATAAGTTCACGAAAGTGAATAAACTGAAAAAGTATATTTTGTTTCTAAAATATTTGAAATAAAATAATATTAGTGATTTTTTTTTTAATTCTTCACCAAAAATATTTAAGATAAAACAACTCTCACTTCAAAGATCGATTTGCAGACTTTTCTTGGGCTGCAACCAAATTTTCATAGCACCTAGAAAGTGTGTCTAAAGATTCTTTGGTGTGTGGGTGACAATATTCTTAAGAAAATCAAGGTCAATAGTGAAAAAGTTTTAACTTATCCAGTTGATAAAAAACTAAAAGAAAGATTTAGTTAATAATTTTCACTTAGATGAGGAAGTTGCAAGCGGCAGAACGAATATTATCATAGGAAACAGTCTCAGTGCCCTGATTTCAAAATCCTGGACGAGGCTGTTTACAGTTCATATATCGTTAATACTCTTGGAAAAATGTATGAATCCAGTTATTATACCCTTACATCAGGGTAAATTGTAGAGCTGACTGGGATCTTTAAAGTTGATATGGCAACCGATCTGGGAGAAAGAAAACTGAATTCAAACCAAAGAATAAAATTGCAAAAGCGCGGAGTGTACGTGTATTTGGATAGTTACATATTCATTTTTTTTTGCGGGAAGAACTTAACGTTTGTTAATAGATAATGCCAAATAACATTTTGATTTTAAGATATTCCACTAAAAATACTAAGATCCTGGTTCGTTTCGTTACAAGAAATTCGATTATTTAAAAAGAACTGTTGGTGTGCACTTATTTGGGGGAAAATTCTTAACGTTAGTATTTAACTACATACTGTCGCTTAGCGTAACGGTTATCGTCTCAGGAAATGGCGTCGTTGACGTTCAAATTCTGGACATATGATAATTGACCTTGTGTCGCCTTCTACTCATGGTGGAGTGGTTGGGTAAATACATATATGAGCTGTAATGGATATCGCCATTGGAAATGGACACAGCAACCCGAGTTCAAACCCTGGACGAGGTTGTTTGCATTTCACATTGAGTTAAATAACCTTGGGAAAGGTATGAATCTTACTAACCTTCAATTATAGGTAAAATAGCAGAACAGACTGGAGTCTTTAGCCTTGGTATGGCAACCGATCTAGGAGAAGGAAAACTGAATACAAACGTGTCAAATTCAGCTTTAAAATGACCTTGTGTCGCATCCTGATCTTGTGGAGGGTTTGGGTAAATACATACATAAGGTCAATGACACTCTCAAACTGAAGTGACACTCACATTTGAGCAGAAAGCGCTCAAACATCAGGTTCTCTTATTTTTATTCCACTATCTTTGTAAAGTCTATATATATTGAAACATTCTCTAAAGCACTTTTTAAGTACAATAATTATTTGTATCTTTTGATAATAAATGAAACAATTAAACTGATTGTTGATACCACCAAACAAAGAAATCATGTGAGCTAAAATGAGTTATCACAACACACAATGAATTGATATTGATTTATTTGTTTCTAACATATCCAAGGAAAAAAATCGAAGGCAATTATTTTTGTTTTCATCCCTGTTGTTCATTTTTCTATCCAACCCGGGATAATCCCTATGGCGTACTGGCTAACAAGCTGGACTGATACATCAAAATGAATAAGTTCAAACTCCAATTGCACTATTCCTTTCATGTTCGGACTAATACCTTTAGAAAAGTCATGAACTTATCTCCCGCCCCCACAATTGGTTGAATAGTACTACAATTGTTCTTCTACAAGAAAACTAAACCTATCCAACACTTTTATTTCTGAACAAACACGAATTTTGAAATTAGTGCCACAGATCCGAGCACCAAATCGTCAAGTAATTGACTGGAAAGCTGGTCTAACAGATCGTGAGTTCCAGCCAAGCTTGGTACCCTATATTTGCGGTCTTGAGTGCCATATTTAATCTATGCTTATTTGGGTTTTTTAAGGCACCTTGAGTGGTGTAATGGTTAATGAGCTAAGTTAGTGTACTATTACTAATGAATTAGAATCCTACTGGGTGTCCCATCCTTCTAACCATCAGCCAAAGTCTAATCTAAACTTATGATCATAAATCTAAACTTATAATCATAAACAATAACTTATGGCTCTTTTTTTATGACTGATACTCCTTTACGATCAGTTAGCGCAACAGTATGTGTCTGGTGGACTAGATCTGGCCAGTCTGTTAGGAAAAGTTATGTTAGGTTATTTGGTTTAATGGCATATCAACTCTTGATTCATATTTAATGTCAAATCCTGTTCGTACATATATCATGATTTTCAAGAGGATAGTTCCTCAGCAACAATATTTTTAAACGACTCAGAACTCATTAGTTTGTACATAGTCAAATGGTTGCTATTTATTGTTTGCACACAGTTAAACGGTTTCAAGTACAGGAAACGATTAGATAGTTCTATTCGACCAAACAGGTACTACCACTCCAGGTTAGAGTGGGCCTGGGAGTAATAGCAATGAAGGAGTACTCCACATACCCAAAGCTCCAGGACTGGAACCTCACCATGATGGTTTAGTGTCATATCAAAGACACTCGTTTGGGGTGTCTTACCTCTCTGCAGAGATGCAGTCGGTGTATTCTACAGCCCCAGTCGACTGGGCTAAAGTATAAAAAGATTAACAGTTGCTTTGTTTCTTCCCATATTCATTCGGTTAAATAAGACACAGCAAAACAAATGTTGAATTGTATCCTTTCCATTCGCTTAAAAAGTGAAATATCTAATTGGAATGTTGATTGGAACCTTTTTCAAGAATTGTTTTCAATCATCAAGTGGAATCTACAAGTTTTACAATAGCTGTTATTTACAGAGAGTGGGGGGAAGCTTGTCAGTATTTTGCGGCATGTATATCACATGACCGAAGCAATTCAGTCAGTGGAAAGGCACCCGTTGTCTTTTGTGGTATCATGGCAGTTGGTGTGCTAACATGTTGTGCATTGCTTCACTCAGTGTGTGATTTGAAAGTTGCACAGATGAATGTGCAATGTAGCTTAAGCAACCCAAAATATTTTTTGTGCAGAAGATTAAAGCGCACTTGATCGCGGATGGTTCAAAGAATTTCGTTCTGATTGAAAGATTCACGCAGTTTGTTCAATTTCTCCCATAGATAGGACCCTATCATATGCTTCCACTCCGGGTCAGAGTGGACCTGGGAGCAATGGCAATGAAGAGGTACTCTACTTTCCCCAAATCTCCAAAGCTGAAGCCTAGTCATCAGATTGTTTAATATCATATCTAAGACACTCGTTGGCTAACGGCGGAGTCTTAGCCCTCTGCAAAGATATAGTCGGTGTATTCTACAGCCCTAGTGCGTGTGGGCTGCAGTCCAGTGTGATTCGACATCTTCACAACATCGGCAGATGTATCCAGTATTGGCGAATTGTGTCTCGCGTGTCTAAAAAAAATTGAAAAACTTTTGTATAATCCCATTAGTTGCCACTTTTTCTTCTTTTATGATATCATTCATTCGGTTAAATAAAACAATAAAAAATAATTTTAAATTGTTTCATTTTCACTCCGAGTTGGTGTGTTTATTAAAGGGTTGTCTTCAGACATTAAATGGAAACCACAAGCTTTACAATAGATGTTAATATAATTATTTTAATATCTTTATGGAACTCATGTTCTATACACTTAGAGATGTAGTGGTCTGAGTGCTGAATACGTTTACTTTCGGAATAATATCCTTGGGAAAGGTATGAACCCCCTTATCCTCCCCCACTATGGGTTAAATAGTACCACTACTGTTCTTCTTCAAGGATGCCTTTGGCATTAACTAATCCAGGAAAGTTGATATGCCATTAAAAAAAGAAAACAAAACCAATATGCTTTTGGTAAATTTGAATTAAATCTGTTTATTCCGTTTTCATATATTTGTTTTAATCCCAGATCAAGAGATTGAATGTCATTTGTGTAGATAATTCGTTCGTGATTGATTGACATAATTACATCTATTTTCTTTGTTTTGTTTTGTTTTTTGTTTTTGGTTGTTTTGTTTTGTTTTTGTTTTCGTTTTTGTTTTTGTTTTTTGTTTTTTGTTTTTGTCTTTGTTTTTTTTTTTTGTTTTGTTTTTTTTAGCTTTCTTTTCGGGTTGTGAATTTTCTGTTTGAGTTGTGAGGCATCATCTTATAAAACAGAATGCAATGAATCTAAGTCAAACTTTGATAACTAAATATTCAGCGTCTGTGTAAAAAAACGACTTTTCATTCACAATCGCTTCTATATTCTTGTATAATTTAACCGAAGTCTTTTCTGTTTAAGAAAGAAAGAAAGAAAGAATGGATATGGATCAGTCTACCAATAAGACGAGTGAAATACAAAAAGATAATCCCAAAACGCAACATAGCACACCCCTATCTCCCCAAAACCGTGACGATTCATGCACCATGGAGATGACGTCAACGAAGGGGAAAAACTGTGGACTGACGTCAGATTCATCGACAAGAGACATAACCTCCCATTCGTTAGATTCTTTGGCGAGGATTCCTTATCCTCGAGCACAGCCGAATGAATATGAAATGTTTTACAGGACATCGGTAACAAACTCACAGATCTCCTTAAATGATCATTTACCCAAGGAATTAAAAAACAAAGAAAGCCATCAAAGCGAGCCTCGTCGAACAGAAATGACAGATTCTGACGGCTTGTGCACTTCAGACAGCTGCACAGTATCGTCGGAACTTTCAGAGTCAAAATACGACGAATCCTCCATGTCTTATTCCACACAAATCACGTCACGGCTGGCCCAACGACACCATGAGAGAAAACAACAATACTTAGCTGAACAGCAACGAAGGCGACTGCATGAGCGATATCCACAAGTTTTAACTCCTAATACAAATGAACATGCCTCAACTTCAATTTCTCGCTATGATCCGGAGGCCTCGCCCAAAATGTCGTCCCATTATTATTACCAATATGGGGATTATCTGGAAGGAAACCGAGGTATGAGATCACCTGACTCGCGAAGTACAAGTCCTTATGAATCATGGAAAGATGCTGAATCAAAACGTCGTAGCAGAGATGGAACTTTCTCATCCACAGGTCTAAGTCAAACACAGGAGCAGTGCGTACAGAAATCATTTCAAAATGAAAACTATCGTCATAAAAACAGGCGGTCAATGGTAAGAATGATTTTTAATTGTTTCTTGTTCTTGTAAAATCTATATGTTTTCATGGTTTAATATAAGCATTTACCGTAATTATTTGTGCATAATACGCACTCTGGCATAACAACCCTTATTTTAGACTACGAAATTGTGGAAAAAGATTTCTAGATCCCATAACAAAAATCTCTTTCCTAGACGTACTCACCAACGCCAGCAATAATGACGAATTCACTACATCTCTATGCAAATACCAACTAATCAGAACTCCAGTCCACTCAACAATCACAGCGAATGACTTTCCCTAAATATGAAATAACCCGGATAAAAACTTAATCCATAGAGCCTTTCACATCACATCAAAAACAATATTTTACAAAGAACTCACTAAAATAGACCAGAGTTAACAATAATTTCTCCAATAAGTTAGGCGACAGCAAATAAAACTATCTTCATACCATCCACTAAAATGACACAATAAAACTATCTTCAACCTGCCTTCAACCAACGCATTGATCTTGAACTGGCCCATTGGCCTAGTGGGTAGAGTGTTCGCCAATGGCCCGGTAGACCGGGGTTCAATCCCTGGTCGAGTCATAACAAAGACTCAGAAAATGTTATATAATACCTCCTTGCTTAACACTCAGTATTATAAGGTCCGAATCAAGAGTAAAGTGGAGCAATCCAGGGAACGAAGTAGCGCTCTTCCCAACTCCTAAGTGTAGTAGCTATTAAAAAAGGAATCTTCGGGCTGCCCTCGGCTACAACTATACTTATACCATCCACTAAAATAACAACAGTAAAAATAACACTATTAATTCATATTACAAAATCAAATGAATAAAAATTTACAAAATGGATAAACTATCGTACAAACATCCATACACTGACACATTAAGTCCACTGAACACTCGAAACAATTTAAACTTACCATTTACTACACGAAATTTAAACCATCAAATCACCAATGTAGAATGCAAGTTCATATGTTCATTTCTAAAGAGTCTCCTGAACTACATCCTAAGAACTCCTAACACTGGTCATACAACAACCACCTCCTCTCGTTGCCTTACATACCACGTTCCAAGAGGTGTCCGTGGTGTAATGGCTATCGTCGTAGGAAATGGTCACGGAGATACGAGTTCAAATCCTGGACGAAGCTGATTGCATTTCACATAGAACTAATATCTTTGGTCAAGGTATGAATCCAAATATTCTCTCTCCAGCAATGGCAGACTGGGTTCTTTTGCCTGGGTTAGGCACCCAGTCTGGTAGAAAGAAAACTCTGAATTCACATCTGTAAAACTCCGCTTAAAAATTGGCTTTGTGTCATATCCTGCCGGTGTGGAGGGGTTGGTATATATATATATATATATATATATATATATACTAATCTAATATCTACCAGCATTCACGGTACCAGAAAAAAAGAAAAAAAAACCGCCAGGAACAAGAGATAAGAATATCTCGAATCACCGCCCGGGAGAAAAAGAAAAAATATTATAGGTAAAAAAGAAAGAAAAGGCCAACCTCGTCACACCCCTTGAAAAAAATCAAAGTATATGCAGTCAGTTGGTCAAAAGAAAACTAAAACCTTCCGCGAACACTGCAATGCTACAATTACAAGAGTGCTCAACACGAGTGGAGCCAATTATAAAATTAACTTAAATCGCGAGGTTAGACTTCCTGATGATCCGATAAGGTGAAACTTTAGTAGAAGATTTCCGACTCGGGATTTAAGTTAATTTTATATATATATATATATATATATATATATATATATATATATATATCACTTTTCAGATACCAGTGTTATTAAACAACATATATGTAAAACGTAAAACAATAACACTTATAGATTCTCATCCACCGAAATAAAATTAAAAAATCACCAATAACACCAAAATCCTATAAAAAAATTATAGCAAATCCTTGAAGCAATCAGCATTAAAAATAAATCAAACATAAATAAAATAGCATTCAACACTAACATATTAAACATCTTCAACAACTTACACGTTAACCAAAGAATCCTCAATAATAATAAACCCTTCCAACCAAATAAATTTCGCACACGAATTACACAAAAACAAACAATACTTAAAAAAGTAATCCCCTTCCATTGAAGACGATCAATGGATATGATCGGAAGAGCTTTAAATCAGAACTTAGGGCAAGTCCTCAATCAATTTTACCCTGACACAAAAAAACTAACAAGAAAGCTAGAGAAAAAACAAAAAAAAAAGAAAGAAAAAGAAAATCTCCGTGTTTTAATAATTATTTGCTGCAAAATATGCAATACATACCTATATATATATATAAGATGGTGGTGTCTGTGATCCTGGGTTTCATGTTTTATGCATTCATCAGAGTAAAGCATGAAACTCAGGGTCACAAACATACTTATATATATATATATATATATATATATATATATATATGTGTGTGTGTGTGTATGTGTGCTATTTTCCAATTTGTATACATCTCTGTCATTGATATTGAGCTCTATCTAATTATAAAACCCAATTTGAATCGGTTGGGTCAGTAGAATAGACAGACTGCATCTCTGTAGAGGGGTAAGACCTCCTCAACAAGTGTCCTGGATGGGTCAAATAGAACTGTTTGACATTTAAACTGTGTGCAAACAAATGACTATTGCTAAATTAAATTGTTAGAAATAGAACTGTTTGATCATTTAACTATGTGTAAACAAATGACTAATGTTTAATGGAATTGTTAGTTATACATAGCAATACTTGGAATCCTTTGATTTGATGAACTTGTGCAAAATTGATTTGTTAGAAACAGCCCTATTTAATCATTTAATTGTGTATCTACAAAATGTGTTTATAAAATACATATTTTATGCATATGTAAAACTAGGGTTTGGCATTAAATAACCAACCATGGCTGGTATACCATAAAACCAAACCAAATCAATTTGAATCCATTGGTCATGAGACCCAATTTTAATCCTATCAAGAAGTTGAGGAAAATAATAAAAGATGCGATTAGAGAATAAACCCCAAACTTTGTAATCGATTTATGAGAAAAGCACTATCAGCAGAGTTTAGAATACGCTGACTGTATATCATGCTAAGTGGTCAGCTACCCCATCCCCACAAAAAAAGGTGGGATATCCTGGGCATAACACCACACTGCATCTGATTTGGAAGCTTCAGTTCTGGAGATCTAGAGAGTGGGGAGTACCCCTTCATTACTGTTACTCCCAAATCCACCCAATACACTACATAGGGTCCCATCTATAAGTCAAATAGATCCGTTTAAAAAGTATTCCTCGTCGAGAGAACTGAATGCAAAAAAGAACTTTTAAGAAACAAAAAATGTACAATGATCGTGACACCCGAACCTTTAAGCTTAAAATAACCCTAGACAGCTTGACATGCCGTTAAACTCAATCATTTTCATGTTCTGTGGACATTGTTTATTTATTTATTTAATGGCATGTCGACCTTCATGGGTTATTACACGCCAAAGCCAACCTTATTGAAAAATATAGTCCAGTCGGCTGGGCCACACCGACTGCATCTCTGTAGTAATGTAGCACCACCCCCAACGAGTATCCTGAATATGAGACTAAACTGCATCTGATGGTGAAGCAATTCTCCTGAAGCTTTGCAGAATGTGGAGTACTTCTTCACTGCCATTATTCCCAGGTCCACTCTGACTCAGAGTGGTAGTATCTATTAGAGTATCATCTATGGCTCAAATAGAACTACTTACTATACTTGAAACCGTGTGCAAACAATAAATGGTTTAAAGTATTGCTATCAAACACTAATAATCCTATTTGATATCAATCATTTGTTTTCACACAGTTAAATGGTTTCTAGTATTGCTATGTATTGTTTTATTTAACTGTGAACAAACAATAAATAGTAATACCTGAACCTATTTAACTGTGATCAAACAAATGAGCTCTGGCTCGTTTAAAATAGTGTTAACGACAAACCATATATATATATATATCTTTTAACAAAAAAAAACGGTCACATTAGGATTATAAATTTATTTCCATCCTGTTATGTGTTTTTGATAAAATCAAAAAACACGAAAAAAGAATTAACAGGACTTCTTCAGATCTTATGGATAATACATATATATATATATATATATATATGTGTATAAACAGGATTTGGCATTAAATAACCCACAAAAGTTGATATGCCATAAAACACAACCAACCTTGTAAAATGACAGTAGTTGTACTATTCTATTAATAGCGGTCTGCGGATATTGGTGTGCTCAAATTATTGGTAATAAAAGTCTCAGTACTTTTTACCAATTGCTCAGTTAAATAATTCATAAATTTTGTTTCAGAAAAATGATTTTATATACTCGTTATTTTATTTTTGCTGACTGTATATTTTATCAAATAAGTTTGGGATGTTTTTATACATTATTTCCATGACCACTTTCAATAAAAGATTTTTACGTAATTTCATTTTCAAACTTAAGTTTTACATTAGCAAGAATATTTAGCATTGCTTGCTAAAAAAATAGAGACTAAAAGTTTTAGTTGATTAATTCTTATATTTTAGCGAAACTGTTGATACAGAAATATGAAAAGAAATATAAATGCATATAATTAAAAAAAAATTAAATTCCGATTATTTTTTTATAACTTTTTTATACACAGTAATTTTTATTCTTCAAAACATGTATGTATATATCAGTTTTTTAGACTACTTCCTTGTGAATATCCAACATTTGGTCATGTGAAAAAAAAAATTGCCCTTGTCCATCCCACTATTTATAAGAGCAAATTTTTGCCTCTTTCCGTTGAGCCCAAATTTGCATATTTTTCCATCTGATAAAAACAAGTGACCTCGGCCCCTGGAAGTCAACCTTGCAAAAAACACAATGTATGTTGAAGCATTCTATGCAAAAAAAAAGTTACTGGGACTTCCCGTTTAAACATTAACTTCCAACAAATATGCACAATAATGCACAAACTTTGATATAATAGCATTTGCTATCCTCAACTCAAGGCTAGAAATATCAGGTTGTCGATGGGTATCGAACTCACAAACAATGGTCTGCTTGCCTAACTTGCTGACCATTCCGTAAATATAAAGAAATCTTAGCTTAGTTTAGTGAAAATATGAGGCACTCAGTGAGAATCGAACTCATTGACGAAGGTCGTCTAGCTTGGCTCGTTATCCATCACTTCAGGCGACGTGCTCTTTTGAAATGAAACGCTGCTTAATTTTCGACAAAGGCCGCAAATATTGCGAATCGAACTCACTTGACAAAGGTCTTCTACCTTAGCTCGTTAATCATCACTTCACACGACGCGCACTTTAAAAATTAAGTGCTGTTTAATTTTTGACAAAGGCCGCAAGTAGCGAGAATCGAACTCACTGACAAGGGTCTTCTAGCTTAGCTCATAAGCCATCACTTCACACGAGGTGACCTTTTAAAGGCTGCAAGCAGTGAGAATCGAATTCACTAACCAAGGTCTTCTAGCTTAGCTCGTTGGCCATCACTTCACGCGACGCGCACTTTTAAGATTAAGCGCTGTTTAATTTTCGACAAAGGCCGCATCCCTATCACTTCACACGACGAATTCTTTTTATAGCTTTTATCATTATTCTTGGCTTTGATAGGGTTCCTATCAATCTTAACCCTGTCGCAATCCAGTGCGGCATCTTAATGAGCAAGTTCGAACTTCCCTTACACTATTATGTTCACTTTCGGAATAATACCCGTGGGAAAGATATGAACCTTCTTATCCACACACACCCGCCCAGCTATGGGTTAAATAGTACCACTACTTTTCTTCTAAACGGATGGCTTTGGAATTAAATAAACCACGAAAAATGATATGCCATTAAATAAAGAAACCAAATCTGAAACCAAACCTCACGCAATCCAATAACGTTAGACGTATAACAATCGAACGAAACCTTAACTAAATATTTTTGGAATTTATTTTTTCAAAAATAAGATAGATTCATTTATCGATACAAAATTGAATCAACATTTTTTTCTTTTAATTTTATTTATTTATCTATTTATTGTTTTTGTAAGGTATATATGTGGATATTAATTCACCAAATTTTAAAATAAGAACTGAACTTGACATTGGTGTATCTCAGAATGCTATTTATAGTTCAAATTCATGAAATCATAATTCATGCATTCCCAGGGAAAACTAATATATATATATATATATATATATACACACATATATATATATATATATATATATATGATAAGAAAATACATAAATAAGCGGGGTTATGGTGAAATGTTCATAAGGAGAAAAGTTCATACGATAATGTTATATCTATTGTTGATGACATTTTTAGCCAGTGGGATCCAAGAACTGCAACACTGATGATAGAAGTATTTGGACCACAAGAAAACGTATCTTGAAAAATAAACCTTATTTGATCACTTTCGATGAACATTTTGGTCAGCCTATGAACCTTTCAGCCGACCCTCGTAGATATATATATATATAATCAGAAAATAATTTTCATTCAAAGAATGACTATTCAACGCCACCATTTCTTTATACCATATCAAATCCTTCAAAAACTTTGTTTTAAAACTTTCTAAAAAAAACTTTTTTCCGATAAAAACATTTCAATTACCGAAGACCTATGGTCGAAACTAGATGAAAAAAAGAAGAAGCGTGTAAAGTCATCTGAATAGACGTAGAATATAATGATATTCTTCGCCGAAATAAATTTATAATCACAATTTAACTAGGTTTGAGTTTACTTCTAGTTACATTATATATATATATATATATATGTGTGTGTGTGTGTGTGTGTGTGTGTGTGTGTCTGTGTGTGTCTGTGTGTGTGTGTCTGTGTATATATATATATATAGTAGTATAGTTGCCATAAAAAATAATTGATTTATGTGTACATCAGTATTTTACCTTGGGTTTAATTTTAATTTAGTGTCAGCCTCTTTCCAAATCTTAGCCTTGTCATTAAAGAATCGGATGAGTGTGTGTATATGTGTGTATGCGTTTCCATGTGTGTATATATGCATGCCTGTGTATGAACGTGTGAGTGTGTGAGTGCATATTTGCGCGTATGTAAGTGTGTGTGTTGTGTGTGTGTGTGTGTGTGTGTGTGTGTGTGTGTGTGTGTGTGTGTGTGTGTGTTTAAAATGGAAAGAAAAAAAGTGAGTACGTTTACAGTGGTTGAATGTTTTGTCATAGCTATTTTGCCAAAAAAAAATCCAAACTCATCGCATAAAATGCCCGGCGTTTCTTGCTTTTGTAAGCCACGTCGAGACTACAAAGTAGTTCAGCAACACACCCAGTTTCAGCCATCTTGTCCATGTCACAAAGTTGGCCGGTTGACCTCTCCCTCTTCCCCCAATGTGTTTTTCACGTACGATTTGACGGAATATGTAAAGACATGTACACGCACGCTTTTTTTTTTTTTTTAATTTTGACTGTTTTGTCACTTGTATCGGATAAACGAGGATTTAACTTAGAAAACTTTTGGTTCGATAATGAATTCTGAATATTACATGAATGCATGAAATTAAATATTGTTAGGACAATTTGCGCTGATAAAAAAAAATCCACTTTACCTTTGGCATGTACCTTATAGTGAATAGTATTAAGCAAAGAGGTATCAAGTATAATCTTTCGTATGACTCGACTTGGGACCGAACCCTGGTCTCCTGGGCCAGTAGCGAACACTCTACTCACTAAGCCAACGGGCCGGTATAAATTCAAGAAAATAGTCTAGTGTTATAATTTCAAAATAGATATAATCCTTGATTTCAATTTTTTTTACGAGATTTTCTCAAAAATCGATCATGTACAATCATAAGTTTTTTCTTTTTGTTTTGTATTAATCAAAATAAATACCTAGTAGGAAGAAAAAAATGGCCATCATAAAACATAAATTCTAAAATGTTAATATGATTCGGTTATTGTAATGAAATGGAATTGGCGACCTGAGTTCAATTCCCTTTGGCCTAATCCAAAGGTTAAATCATCCCAAAAAATACTAAGGCAGACTGGGCTCTTTGGTCTTGGTAAGGTAACTGGTCTAGGAGAAGGAAAATTCTGAAATCAAACCAGCTTGACTTGTTTAGTTAAAAATTGACCTTACGTTGCATCCATTTCGTTGTGAACGGGTTGGGTAAATATATTCTCAACGGATAGATCGTCGAGCTTTAAAACTTGCAATATCCTGGCTTTTATCTAGGCTTGAATACTGATCACAAGATAAACGGTAGTCTTTAAGATCTCATTTTAAATGCTATTGGACGACCCGCATAGCATAAAACTTGTTGTGGCAAGAAATGAAATCGACTACTCGATTTCAATTTTAGGACGAAACTGCTTGGGAAGAATAGGAATTCATCCGTTCTTCTTCCTCACGGTTATGGGTAAATAGTAAAGAAGGTTCGGTTCTTTATCCCAGGTAAAGCAACCAGTCTAGGAGAAGGAAACTGAGTTCAAACCAGCTGTACCCTGCTTAAAAATTGACCATATGTTGTATCTTACCGGTAACAGAGAAGTTGGGTAAATAAATACAAGACAATTAATGAATCTGCTGGGTTCCCGTTGTAACAGCGATTCATGATGATATTGATGCTTCTATTCAGGATGGAGTGAAGGCATCTAACTAGCATTTCATGGTAGTATCTGATGAATCGAGAATTTAGATGGTTAGAAGAGGACGTTCAGCTGACCTAAAAAAAAATCCATTTACTTGGAAATTTGACTAAAAACTGTTCAGGCTTTAGAATTAAGAGTATTTTTCTCGTATCATTATGATATACCATACTTGCTGTTTTACGGCAATATATAAGGAAATGAACGAAAAATATACATTGATGTAGATTTTATGACTTGTTTAGTGTTTGTTTTCTTTATTCTTATGGTAACGCGTTTGGACTTCAATTTTTTTTTATACAAGAACAAACTATTAAAAGTATTGTAAGTAGGAGAACTAAAATAATCATAACAGATAAATCTTCATATCAGTTGGAAGTTATTATCAGGGAAAAAATATTTCTAATGGTTTTCATAAGAAACATTATATACTTTTCGTTCGTTTCCTTTTTTCTACATATATTCTGTTTGGTTTATTTTATTCCTTCTTATATATATATATATATATATATAATGCCATGGAATTTTGTCTGCGACCCTGGGTTTCATGAAGTTTTTACAAAACAACAATCATCAGACAGTTAACAAATTGAAATGAATCGAAAATCGAAAAATACTGTCAAAAACCGATGGGATTGTGTATGAATCTTTGTAAAAACTTCATGAAACTAAGGGGTCGCAGAAAAAATTCCAAAGCATTAAATATATAAATCTAACATATATTTATTTGTTATTATTATTATTATTATTATTATTATATAATAGCTCTATCCAAGATATCGAGTACTCTCCATATTATATTGCACTTGGTCCGCTACAAATCCACAAAGTGATTTAGTGACAACCAACACTGTTATATATATATATATGAGTATTCAGCAGAATGAGAAGAGATTCAAAACTAGGGGCTGAAGTCTCAAAGCCATGTTGAGTTTGACCTCCTTCTAAGAATTCTTGCAACAACACTGATGCCAAGTTGCATAGCACCTTAGACTTCCTTTTGAATAACATGAGTGCCGTGAAAAGGAGAAACTTGCACACCATAAGCAACTGCAACTCTGCGGCATAACCCTACTCAGGGTCGAGCCAAAATTCATGCTCACGTTCATAATCCTTTGAAATATCATTATATATATATATATATATATGGCTTGAAAATCAACCGTTTTCCATATATATATATATATATATATATATATATTAAATGATTTCCATATTTTAAAAAGAGTTAATTTTTATATAAATATAAGCTCGAGAAGCTGTAATTTTTACATCAGTATTTTTGCAATCGGCGTTTCGTTTAGATAGCGTCCATTTTTTAATTTCTTTGAGATTCGCTGAGGATAATATTTCGAATTGCCGCGAAAATTTTGAATGAACAATACTCAATGTAATTAAAGAAATCCCCCCTTCTCTCTCTCTCTCTCTCTCTCTCTCTCTCTCTCTCTCTCTGTGGTGATGATTTTTGTAATTCGGTTCAAATATTTCAAAGCAAGTAACTTTAGCAAAGTCGGATATATGAGGCACTCTGCGAGATTCGAATTCAATACTAATATTTTGCTAAAATAGTTCGCTTAACATTACATACACCCTGCAAGGTGCCCTACTTCAAAGAAAGTAGCATTAGAATCAAGATAAATTTATTCCATCACAGTAAAGGAATGCGGTCATAGAAGTCGACAAACTACCAGAAAGCATTTTCGAACTACAGTCGCTTACATGCATATAAGGTCCGAAAACAAATTCGAATCAGAAGCGGTCAGATTCAGTGAAGATGGAGGGCATAGTTGATTATTGGTTATTTGGTTTAGTGACATATCAAACCTAGTGGGTAACTTAATGCGAAACCCTGATTTATATATATATATATATATATATATTGTCATCCACAGACAGACTGTTTCGTTGTATGTATCACAACTCATCAGTGTGAATAGACACGCAGGACGCTTCAGGCTGGGATTGAAACCCGGCCAACTTTACATTAGACTAAGTATCATACCGTTCAGCCATCAGTCGAAATACGTCAACTCGAGAATAATAAGGCATTATGTAGTAGCTTTCGCATGTTTACATTTTGCCTTACTGGATACCTGAGTGCTCAATTCTTACGAAGAGCTTTGCATTGCGCAAGTGGCAGCCATTCGCAAATAAGAGTAAAGCACAGATAGACTACGTCCTTATAAACAGGAAATGGAGAAACAGTGCGATGAATTGCGAGGCATACTCCTCCTTCGAGGGTGTGTCCTCCGATCATCGAATAGTTACGGCCAAAGTACGACTAAGCCTAAGAAAAAACGCCACACGTAAAGCCACGACCAAGCACTATGACTGGGCCCTACTCAACAACAGAGATATTAGAGACAAATATGCATTAGAATTAAGAAACAGATTCGAAGCACTACAAGAGAAGGTAGAAATAGGCACCCCAAATGACGAATATGAAAATTTTGTAGAAGCGCACCTGGAGGCGGCAGAAAAGTGTATTCCAACAAAACCTAGAACTAAATATAGAGTCCCTTGGGAAACGCTAGCGGCTAGAGAAAAACGTGCACTTGTGAAGACTGCCTCCAAAAACTATCAACAGAACCCAACAAATACAAATGCACGAGAACTAGAAAAGGCGCAACATCAATTAACAGGAATATACCTAAAAGAACAGGCAGAATACGTACAAAATCAGATAGATAAGATTAGAGACTCGGTGGAAGATAGGCAATCCAGGATAGCCTGGCAAACAATAAACGAAGTAAGTGGAAGAAAGAGCACAGCCAAAGCAAAATTGAAAGCTGCAAGCCAACAAGAAAGAATAAAACTGTGGGAACAGCATTTCAAAAATCTACTAGGAAACCCACCGGAAATAACGGATGAACCGATCACCAGAATTATTAGTAAGCAATTAGACGTAAAACTAGGTCCTTTCACCAAAGAAGAACTCGACACGGTTCTCAGAAGAATTAAAAATAGGAAAGCGGCGGGGCTAGACGAGATCCCCCCAGAAGTGTGGAAGACGAGACAATTCGACGATATACTGCTCCGGCAATGCAACGCAGTCTATAGTCAAAATAGGATAGAACGATGGACGAAGGGATGCATCCTTCCATTCCCTAAAAAAGGCGACCTCGGACTAGCCAAGAACTACCGAGGGATAACACTTACATCCATAGCAGCCAAAATCTACAATGCCCTACTACGAAACCGCATAGAACCCAAAATGGAAAACATCCTTAGGAAAAACCAAAATGGCTTCCGGAGAAATAGATCCACAACCTCACAAATACTGACCATCCGTAGAATCCTGGAAGGCGTTCGGGCAAAAAACTTACAGGCGACATTACTATTTGTCGACTTTACCAAGGCCTTCGATTCCATACACAGAGGGAAGATGGAGCAAATCCTACTAGCTTACGGCCTACCAAAAGAAACCGTAGCAGCGATAATGATTCTCTACAGAAACACCAAAGTAAAAGTACGTTCACCAGATGGAGACACGGAATACTTCGACATTGTTGCAGGAGTACTACAAGGAGACACACTAGCCCCGTACCTCTTTATCATCTGTCTAGACTATGTGCTTAGGACTTCGATCGACAAAATCAGAGAAAATGGCTTTGAGCTGACTAAGAGAAGAAGCAAAAGGTACCCCGCAAAAACAATCACGGACGCCGACTACGCTGATGACTTGGCGTTACTAGCGAATACGCCTAATCAAGCAGAGACACTACTACATAGTCTGGAACGAGCTGCAGCTGGCATTGGCCTACATGTCAATGCAAACAAAACCGAATATATATGTTACAACCAAACAGGCAACATTGCCACACTAGACGGAGCCTCTCTGAAACTAGTCGACAAATTCACCTACCTAGGAAGCAGCGTCTCATCAACCGAGAAGGACATCGACACACGACTGACGAAGGCATGGACAGCTATCGATAGGCTCTCGATCATATGGAAGTCGGACCTAACAGATAAAATGAAACGCAGTTTCTTCCAGGCAGCGGTTGTGTCGATACTGCTATATGGATGCACCACATGGACGCTTACGAAGCGGCTGGAGAGGAGGCTGGACAGAAATTACACAAGAATGTTGAGAGCAGTATTAAACAAGTCCTGGCGACAACACCCCACGAGACTCCAACTATACGGACACTTGCCCCCCATCACAAAAACTATACAAGTTCGACGAACCAGACACGCGGGACACTGCTGGAGAAGCAAGGACGAGCTCATAAGCGATGTACTCCTGTGGACCCCCACTCATGGATGTGCAAGTGTGGGACGACCAGCACGAACTTACATACAGCAGCTATGTGAGGACACGGGTTGTAATCCTGAAGACCTGCCGGAGGCGATGAGTGATAGGGAGAAATGGCGAGAGACGGTCAGGGATATCCGCGCAGACGGCGCGACATGATGATGATGATGATATATATATATAAGGGGGGATTTGTAAGAAACTAGTTTGTAGATAACATTATTTTTTAAAACAGTTACAGCACATTTGTTTGCACAAAGTTAAATGGTTTCAAGTATTTCTATACAACACAAATAATTCTATTTATCAAGTATTCCTATATTAGACGAAAATTTTGCACATAGCTCTGAGCTTTCAAATAACTGACCTTCGTAAATCATCGAACTGCTGTATTTGAACCATATGTGGGTCCAGAACAGGTACTACCATTTCGGGTATGAGTAGACCTGAAAGTAAAGATCATAAAGGAGTACTCCACATTTCCCAAAATTCAGTTTTGTGTCATACCCAGGACACAAATATAGTGGGTGGCATACGAACTCGATTCCTCGGTGTATTATTTTTTTTCATACTACCTGGTTTCTGAATTGTGAGATTCTGTGTTAGTATGCAAGGTCATCATCGCGGCCAGCTAAAATATTTGTAACTTTTAATACAACAATTCCAAGAACGAAGATAAGGACCTGATCATGATGAGCTTCGCCTGTTACATCAAATTATCGATGACAGCACCAGTAAAAAACAAGAAGATCTTTTTGGAATGAAGATTTGATTTTGGGAAGTTTGACGGGAACAGATTTGTTGACCCAAAGAAAGCGAGGTTTACGGTTATGGCACCGGAACAAAGCACGCTTAGCGCAAAGATCGTCCGGTTAGAAAATGTAATCAGCGATCCGAGTTCAAATTCTGGAAGAAGCTGTTTGCCTTTCAGTTTACATTAACGTCTCAAGACTCAAAGATCCAGTTGAGGACAAATTATAGGGCAGACTACGTTTTTTACTCTAGATACAGCAGCCAGTCTAGGCAAGGTAATTCTCTGAATTCAATCCAGCCGTACTTCGCTTACAAATTAATCTTGTGTCCTACTTGTGGCGAGGGTGTTCAGTAAACCACTTTTAATAAACCTAAAGCACACGATCTAAAATGAAAACAAATTGCAGTAGGTGTCAAACCATTCTTCATTGTAACGATTTGTGCCAAACGTCTTCAGAATGTTTGTATTTACCTAACTCCTTCGCCACGAACCGGATAAGACACAAGGTCACTTATCTAAGCGGGGTTTAAAAATTTTGAATTCAGTTTTCCTTCTCCTAGACTCGTTGCCATATCATGATTAAAGAGCCTAGTCTGCTCTAATATTTACCTATAGCTGATAAGAGAATAGTTGAATGCATACATTTCCACAGAGCAGTAGTGCTATGTGAAATGCAAACAGCCTTGTTCAGGATTTGAACTCGTGAACGTGGTGGTTAGCATTTCTTCCGACTGTTGTAAGAGTAACTCGTAGCTTTACTCCTAATGCACGAGTAGCTGATATTTACTAAGATTTCCTGTGTCCAACACACAGGACGCAAACTATCTACTCTACCTACTGTTATTAAGTGGTCACCCATTTAAGTACAGAGTAGGCTCCTTGCTACTTAACTTCAGTGATCAGTAAATTTTTATGGCTATTTACTAAGCTTTTCTTAGTCCAACACACAGACCTCATACTATTTATCGTACTTTCTGTTAGTAAGTGGTCACCCATCCTAGTAAGGAGTACAGTTATACACTGCATGGCTTTAGGTATGACTTTTGTTACACTCGGCAATGAAATTGTTAATCTTTCCATAACACACATACAAAAAAAAAGCTAGTAACGATATTTACGACCAATGAACGTGATTTCTTAGTCAACAAAAATTAAAATGTTTTGATTAATTATAATCGATATAAATAGAGGAAATGTATTGCAAAATATGATTACGTGTTTGTCATCTCATTTTTCACCGTCGTTTTTTTTTATCTTCTCAAAAGTAATAACAGATCTAAATGCCTCAAATAAATTCGTTTATTTCTTTTTTTAATGTCAAATGACTAGCTGTCAAATTCAAAAAAGAATTATGACCCGGAAAATTTTCGTGGTATTACTGATTAATCAAATTTACAATGACATTGCGTTCCTTAATCTTCTCATCGATTATATTTTCTTTGGGTTATTTCATTTCGGCTCAAGGTTTTGGCAGACAGTGACGTCATCCTTGTCATTTGCTAAATTATAAACTTCTAAATTTATTACACGCCAACGACACGCCCACCATACATACATACGTTCTAATACACATACACAGAAGAAAATGTGTGTGCAGATGAACCTAACATACTTCCACACGAAATTCTGTATACAGTAGCGAGCATAAAGATCAGAACGATGTTAAGAAAAAGTCTAAATGTGAAATAACTTTTTATTTTAAAGCTTCATAGAACATTTTATCAAGGACAAATAAGGATATGAAGGTAAATTATATAACTCCAAAATATAAAGCTCAATAAATTTATTTTGATGAAGTTATAAGAATAATTATATGACATTCGAAAAAAATAGATGATCAAAAACATCAGAACGATTAATAAAATCATACTATTATAATGAATACATTATATCTAAATGAAAATAGCATTCATTATTCATTAGTACTTGTTATGTTGACCTTTACTTTCAATAACAGCTTGACATATTTTGCTACATGAGCGAATTAATGTCTTGCATTCATCAACGGATATTTTCTCTCATTCTCCTTTCAAATTAGTCCATAGTTCTTCGACGTTTCTTGAATTCTTTTCCTTAACTCTTTCATTTAGTAACTTCCAAACATTTTCAATATGATTCATGTTTTGGGCTTTGAGCAGGCTACTCCATAATAGTAACGTCCTCCTCAGAAAGAAATGTCTTAACAGACTTCGCTGTGTGACACGGAGCGTTATCTTGCATAGATAAAGCTGGTTGATTAATTGCAGTTCTCAAATTAGGTACAACATGTTTCTTCAATATCTCTTTGTTTACAATTGCGTTAATTTTACCGTGGAGCCTGACAAGAGGTCTTGTACCAGGAACGAAAGCATGCCAAACACCATCACACTTCCTCCTCCAAATTTAACGTTGCTTCTAGAGCAATGAAGCGAATATCATTCCTTAGGACTGCGTCAAACGAACCTTCTCCGGTCACAACCGAACAGGTTAAACTTTGACTAATCGCTGAAATGAACACAACCTCACTGTTCTTCAGTCCATATGACGCGTTTAGAGGCAAATTTCAATCGGCTCATTTTGTTCTTTTAGAAATGTAAGGCTTTGTAGAAGATTCTCGACTGTTCAAATTTATTTCATTAAGTCTTTGGGAAATTGTGTGCCTTGATATTTTAATCCTATATACCAGGATATTACACAAGGTCAATTTTTAAGCGGGGTTTAACAGGTTTGAATTCAGAGTTTTCCTTCTAGACTAGTTGCCTCACCAAAGCTGAAGAACCTAGTCTGCCCTACTATTTACCCATAGCTGGAGGGAGAATAATTGGATTCATACTTTTCCCAAGGGTATTAGTGTTATGTGAAATGCAATCAGTCTCGTCCAGGATTTGAACCATTACACTACGGGCACCTTGATATTTGTGGGGTTTAAAAGTTTTTATGAAGGTCAGTGGCTAAGGGCAAGGCTGTGTTGCCGTAAGTTATCTGACTCCATATTTTTGGTTATTTTGCTTTACCCCACGTTGACTTGGCCGGTGCAATGCCTTGCCCAAAGAAGGTCCATAAGAAATATAAAAAAAGAGAAGATAAAAACAGATAGGAGACGAAAACATTTCTTTCATACTTCCCTTTATTTACCTGGTGAATGGACTTACCAACGCTATGTCCCAAGACACAGCGTGGTGCCCAAAACACTAGATAGTAAAAACGGTGTTGTCGGTTCGACGTCACTACCCGAAAAGAGATAGGTTCACAGAAAACCTGAGTATTTATGTCTTTTCACCGGCTCCAAATTCGCTACGCCAAAATCCTTCTAATTTTGGCGCGACCACTACTCATTGGCTACTTTACATTTTATTATTTTCTTTTTTTTTATTTTAACCGGATGGATGCGTGGAGCCTTATGCGTGGCGACGCATTTATACATTTTGTATCAGGCAGCCGACGAGTCTACATCCGGTTGGGAGTTCTTTGGTAATTCCTAAATCGCCACATATTTTAAGATTAGTATTTGCTTTTTTTAGAGATAACTGTTGCTATCGCAAATCGATCCTTTTTTGATTCATTACCAATCCATCTGTCTTCTCTTGCAGTAGTTTTTGTAGGCTTGCCAGGTAGTTTCTTGGCTTCACATGACCCAGTTTTCTTAAAATACTATGAATAACACTTTTAGATTTTTCCACAGTCTTTGAGATATCCCTAATCGAGAGTTTATCTTCATTACATATCTTGACTATAAGTTTTCTAAGTTCCAATGATGTCACAGATTTTTTCGCCATGTTTACAATGCAAGAGCCGGTGAAGAGCTGGTGTAATTTAGTAAAATACCCTATTTTATATTCTTACCTTAAATTTTTTTTCATAATACAAAATAATTATTAGATTTTATGGATTTATTTAATCGTTCTGATGTTTTTGATCATCGATTTTTTTTTCGAATGTTATATAATTATTCTTATAACGTTATCAAAATAAATTTATTGAGCTTCATATTTTGGAATTATAAAATTTGCATTTATATCCTCATTTTTCCTGGATAGGGCACCTCTGGTGGTGTAACGGTTAGCAAGCTAGACTAGCGAACCTACACGAGTGAGTTCGAGTCTCATTGGGTGCCCCATTCATTCGGGCTTATGCTACATCGAAGCAAAGAGCTTTGTAAATTACCTTATTTTTCCGGGATAAAATGTTCTATGAAGCTTTAAAATAAAAAGTTATTTCATATTTAAACTTTTTCTTAACATCGTTCTGATCTTTATGTGCGCCACTGTACATCCATGTGTTTATGTTTGTGTGTGATTATATATATATATATATATATATATATATATACTCAATTAAAACAGGTGGACTCAGCGCTACATAAAATCTAGAACATTAAATAAGATCTAAAACGGTAAAACAACCAACAAAATTATTACAGCGCTCAATGCACGAAAATGCAGAACAAGTATCACAATAATAAAATATTTCAAGATAAAAAAAAACACTAGGATTTTCACGCAATCTCCCTTGAGATGAATATTTTCTATTATCTTTTGAAAATATTCACCTGAATATCGGTTGCGTGAAACACTGAGCTGTGATTGGTTTATTCGATTTACATAAAAGTTTCAATTTTTTTAAACTGACACGTTCTCCGGGGCGGAGAACGTATCAGTTTTTAAAAAATTTGACAATGTATTTCCTATGTGCGGAAGAGTTTGTATTAATACTCAACACACTTCTTCTTGATGTTAAAACTAAAAAAGATGTTTTAAAATATTATATACAATTAAAAACAATGAGCCGCAATATATGAATACTAAGAACATACTTTCTTCTTCTTTCTTTGCTTTTAGGACAAGAGATACTTTGAGAAACAATAGAAAAAGAGCGTTATATAAGAACTCGGCGTTTGAGAAAATTACTGGGATTTTTTAGTTTACACTTCAAATGGTTGTAGTCCAATAGTTTCTGCATCTTATTTTCCTCACTAGAAATAGAGAGAGGGATAGCGTCGAATTCAGTTAGAATTAATGTTGAAAAACTTATTTTTTAACTTAGTCTACAAATAAAATGTTTATTTCCACCCTGTCAGCTGGGGCTACAGAATACGCAGACTTCAACTCTCTATAGAGGGTAAGACCTTCCCCCGACCACCAACGAGGCCATCTGTTAGCCGTCGGTAGCAACCAATAATGCTTCAGGACTGGATCCTGGTAGTTGAGCAGTCTGTGACTCTGCAACCGAAGTGGTCACGTGACCTACAAAACTCCACTTTGGCCCTTGCTGGACCAGACGGGCAGTCTGATCTGACCAATTGGCTTGTCGTGTCAAGCCCTAGCTCCTACACGATCGTTCCGAGCGTATTCTTTAAATTGCGTTTTGGCAAACAAGTTAAACGACCGTAGTCGAGGGTGAACCGAAGGCTCCCATTTCAACAGATACTACACCGTCGGGTAGGGAAAGGCGCCACTCCTTTCCCTGAATTGCTCCACTTTACCCTTGATCCATACCTTATAATGCTGAGTGTTAAGCAAGGAGGTATCAAGTACCATTTTTTTTTTTTTTAGTTTTTAGTATGACTCTACCTGGGATTGAACCCCGTTCTCGCGGACCATTGGTGAACTCTCTAACCATTATAACAATGAGCAACCAATCCGATCTTATCTTAAAGTTGCTAGAAAGCGGTGCCTTAGAGTTACTGGTGCAGAGATGGCATATACCTGAAATCATTTAAACTGTGTTCAAATAAATGATTAATATTAAGTAGAATTATTAGTATTAAATGGCGACATTTGAAATGATTTAGTTATGATCAAGATTTTGACATTAAATAACCCACAAGGGTTGATATGCCATTTAATCAAATGACCGAACCAAACCTCAAAGTTTCTTTGTATCCAACCGGGAACGACTAAGATATGGTTTGGTTTGGTTTTATTGCATATCAACCATTGGAGGTTATCTAATGCCAAACCACATTTTATACATATAAACAGTTCTATTCTGTTTAGCATAAGTACGCAGTTTAGTTCTATTTAACCCATAGATAGGACCCTATCAGGTGCTACCACTCTGGACCAGAGTGGACCTGGGAGTGATGGCAATAAAGGGGTACTCCGCATTCTTCAAAGCTCTAACATTAATGGAACCTCATAATCAGATTTTTAGTGTCATAAACGAGACACTTCTGCAGAGAAGCAGTCGGTGTATTCTACAGCTCCAGCCGACTGGGTCAGACAAAATATAAATAAAATTGCTCCAATTTGACAACAAACATCTCTAGTTCCTTCTTTTTCCGACACGACTTTAAACGAAATGGATACCACGGAAAACAACAACGTCAGAGCACTGGTCGGGAACAAGTGACACCAAGCAACAGTTACTTATTCTGACACGACTAGATAACAATAACACATAAAACGTAAACTTATATAGGAGAGAAAGAAAACAAGAATAACGTCCTTAAAAACATTATAAGTTTGAAAGTTGAATGACTCTTGCAAGACAAAAATCATGGAGAAAATAAAAGAAGAAATATCGAACCGAAAAAGATTTTAAAAAGTAGGAAAAGTTGAAAATCTTTCGAATAAACACCAGAGAGAATAAGAAATGGAGTTCGAAATGTTTGTTTGATTATACCGGACAGGAACAATAACAATATGAATTAATAAAATTCCAACAATTTGTTGAAGAGGACGGGTGTGTTCGATGTAACGGTTGTTGTCATAAGAAATGGACTCGGTGATACGATTTTAATTCCTGGTGGGGGGCTTTTTGCTCTTCAGTTAGCGCCAATGCCCTTTGGAAAGGCGTGAATTCATCTCTCCTCACCGTTCCAGCTATGGGTAAATACTAAGGCAGACCTGGTTATTTAACCTACGATATACAACTAGTCTAGGAAAAGGAAAACTCTAAATTCAAAATAGCTGTACTCCGCTTGAAAATTGACCTTGTATCGAATCCTGCCCGTGGCGGAGGGATTTAGTTAATTACATATAGATAATAACATACAACTTGATTAGAAAGAAACATACTCAGTCCAGTTGGCTTGGGCTGTAGAATACACCGACTGTATCTCTACAGAGGGGTACGAAACCCCGCCCAACGAATGTCCTGATATATGACATTAAACAATCTGATAGTAAGGCTTCAGTAATACTGGAATTTTGGGGGATATGGAGAATCCCTTCATTGCCATTGCTCCCTGGCCGACTCTGACCCGGAGTGGTAGCATCTGATAGGGTTCAATGTATGGATCAAATAAAAATGTTTGACATTTAAACTGAGTGCAAACAAATGACTTATGCTTAACTGAATTGTTTGAAATAGAACTGTTTGATCATTTAACTGTGGATAAACAAATAACTGATGCTTAATTGAATAGTTACTGATACGTAGCAATAATTGGAACCATTTAAATTTGACTTGTTTACAAATCATATATATCTAATATATGTGTATAAACCAGATTTGGCATTAAATTACCGACAATAGTTTATATGCCATAAAACCCAACCAAACTAAATCATATATTTACTATATAAGTATAAACTGGATTTGGCTTTAAATAACCTACAATGGTTGATATGCCATTAAACCAAACCAAACCAAACACCAATATTACAACATCAATACTACAATACCAATACTACGACAGTTAGAACTCGTCACTGTGAGAAGTACTGATTATCTTAGGATGAATACTACCATTGTTGACGAAGAATTGAGTCGATGATGAAGCATTTGAACAAACTACTCCCCTATAATTACTTTACAGACTAGACAATTGTAAAAAGCTGATATACAAATTATCAACATCAACAGGAATCAGTTAAATCAAAAAGTAATAATAGGCTTAAAAATTAGTACAAATAGTCGTTGACTTATGACTGGGCAAGGGTCTGACGGACCGGTCATAAGTGGGACTGCTATATTTACCCTATTCAGCCCCTGTACTTTATACCCTAAATCTATTGTGACTTTGCCATTTTATTTCCCTGCTTCTGTGGTACAAGTACAGTCAGACATCTTAAGGCTTCACAATAAAATCCAAAGCATAATTTAAACTCTGGTTGAATCTGTATGTCTGTTTGTTTTAATGGCATACCAACCTTTGTGGGTCATTTAATGCCAAACCCATCCTTCTAGAAGAACAGTAATGGTACTATTTAACCCTTAGCTGGGAGGATAAATAGGGTTATACCTTTCCCAAGGGTATTTGTCCGAAAGTGAATGTAATAGTGTGACTGGAGTTCGAACACGCTTACTACGATTCCGCAGTCCAGCAATTTAACCTTTGCACCACGAGGTTTTCAGTCGAGCGTTTTGGTCGCGCTCGTAAATGTCGATTGTCGTAGGTTGCATAGGTCTTGCGTGTGGGCTGTCGTGGGTCGTAGAGGTCGTAAATGTAGGTAATCATAGGTCACATAGGTCTAAATTGTTGGTCGTCGCAGGTTACATTAGTCGTAAGTGTGGGTCGTCGTCGATCACGTTGGTCGAAAGTGTTGGTCGTCATAGGTTACATGGGTTGTAAGTATGTAGTCATCAATGGTTGCATAGGTTGTATGTATGGGTTGTCTTAGGTTGCGTTGCTCGTAAGTTAGGGTAGCCATGGGTTGCATAGGTCATAAGTTTGGGTCGTCACAGATTGCATAGGTCGTACGTCTGGGTCGTCGTGGGTCACATAAGTCGTAAATGTAGGTCGTCAGAGTTCGCGTAAGTCTCAAGTGTTGGTCGACGGAGGTTACATTAGCTGTAAGTGTAGGTCATCGTAGGTCACATTGGTCGAGAGTGTGGGCCGTCATAGCTCACGTAGGTCGTAAGTGTAGGTAGTCGTAGGTTGCATAGGTCGTAAGTGTGGGTCGTCGTAGGTCGCATAGGTCGTAAATGTAGGTCGTCATAGGTCGAAAGTGTTGGTTGTTGTAGGTCACATAGGTCGTAAGTATGGGTCGACGTAGGTTGCATAGATTGTTAGTGTGGGTCACCGTAGGTCTTAAGAATGGGTCATTGTCAATCACATAGATCGTAAGTGTGGATTATCGTTTTTCACATTGGTCGTAAGTGTGGATTATATTTGGTCGCATAGGTCGTAAGTGTGAGCTGTGGGAGGCCGTTTTGGTTGTAGATTAACAACTAGCTGTAACAAATCCTTGCTGTATCTGCGATGTTAGTTAAAATCATGAGGAATAAATTCAGGATGGTGACTACATGAATAAAACTGCTATCCTCATTTTAAAGAAAGGTAAACCATTCACCCAGAAGAAAGTAAATTTGTTTTGGTTTCTTTATTTAATGGCATATCAACCTTTGTGGATTATTTAATGCCAAAGCCATCCTTGCAGGAGAATAGCAGTGATGCTATGTAACCCATAGCCAATGGAGTAAAGAGGTTCATTCCTTTTCCAAGAGTATTTGTCTGAAAATGAATGTAATAGCGTGAGTATAGTTCAAACTCGCTTATTTCAAGGCCGCAGTCGGCCACGTTAGCCATTACGCCACGGGGGAATTAGGAACCAATGGATCACGTCAACATTTCTTGCATACTCATCATATTTTAACCTAATTCCTGAGACCGTTGAGATAAAACCAATTAATCTCTATCAAAAGTACTAAAAAATATGCAACCTTACGTTTTAATTTGTCATTGTATATGAGGAGCTCAGATGCGAGTACAGAGATATTTCAACAAAGTTCAACCCCCAACTTCAAAAATTTGTTCACGGGGAAAGCGTTTAAAAAAAGCCGAGTCGGTAAGTTGACAGAAAAGTCAGGCCATTTAGTAACGCTATTACATTTGTCAACCGTCTGGTGCCTTGGGAATTACAACTACTCGTAAATCTTTTACTTCACATTTTTTTCTTCTCTGGCAAAATTTTATATTGTTATGAAGTGATATCTCCTCTAATGTTCGCCCAGTTAGACTTGTCGGCGCAGCAGCATATAATACACTGAAAGCATCCCAAGCAGAGGGCCAAAACACTAAACTGCATAGGGTGTTGAGGCTCTTGTTCTGGAACTCTTGGGAGTGTTGAATTACCCCTTCGCTGTCATTACTCCCATGTCTACTCTGACTTGGAATGACAGTACCTGTTAGGATCCAATCTATACGTCAAATGAACCTGTTTGAAAATTACTGGGGTTGGTTTCTTTGTTGGACGGCATATCAACCTCCATGGGACATTTAATGCCAAAGTCATATTTGTAGAATAAGAACAGTGATATTATTTAACCTATAGCTCGAGGGGTTCCTTCCTTTCTCAATGGGGAAAGGTAATGTAATGACGTCACCGGAGTTCGAACTTGCGTACTTCGAGACTGAAGTACAATACTTTAGCTACTACGCCACGGGGATTCTACGTTGAAAATTTGATAAGAATAGGTGAAACCATATAACTGTGAGAATTATTAAATCGTTGGTTGTGTCTTAATGGTAAAACCTGTTCATACATGTATATATTAAATATATGTATTTCCTAACACCTCCATACGAGCAGATGTTATATAATCACGATGATCTCAATCACAACTGTAATACACGCAAATACAGTCAAATACATATACAAATGCTGTCGGACTCTGTTGTTCAGGTACGAACGGTTTTATCAACTTCTGTCTTTGGTTCTTCGACACGAGGAGAGAGACACAATTCTTAAAAGTCTTTCGTAATCATACTATGCTAACCCCCCTCCAAATGTTCGGTACATCTCGTGGTGTTTAAGATCTCTGTCAGTAGAGATCCGAAAACCCAACTACATCTTCAACAGCCCAAAATTCAACTCTTAACTGCATGGTCCCACCTCAAATGCAACTGTCTGCTTCAATAGCAGAGAACTCAATTCTCTGCCAACATGGTCCAATGTCAACCTTCAACTAACTCTTTTTCAAAATCCGCAAATTCTCAGGACCATCTCTTCCGGGCATGACGTCATCCACACTCCAGCCTCATTTCCTGTCTGGGGATTTATTATGACAATGGTGATTGTCATATCCTTTGTGCACGAGCATAGTTAACGAAAAAAGATTAATATGAAAAAATCAAATTAACAGATTTGAAAACAGTTTTCCTTCTAGATTCGTTGCAAAGATTAAACAGACTTGTCTACCATACTATTTACCCATGGCTGGAGGGAGAATTGTTGGATGCGTACTTTTCTCAAGGGTATTAGCGCAATGTCAAATGTAAACAATCTTGTCCACGATTTGAACATGGATCACTGCGTTCAATTCCTGCAACGATAACTATTGCACCACGGGCACCGCCACAATACATTAAATCTATTGAATATGTGATTTGTAAACGAATAGTTTGTAGGTAACATTTTAAACAAGCCAGAGCTCATTTGTTTGAAAGCAGTTAAATGATTTCAAATATGCCTATCCTTTATGGGGGTGTCCTCGTGGTGTAATGGTTAAAGCGAGTTTGAACTCCAGTTACGCTATTATATTCACTTTCGGGCAAATACCCTTGGGAAAGGTATGAATCCCCGTATCCTCCCAGCTATGGGTTAAATTGTACCACAACTGTTCTTCTAGAAGGACGCCATTGGCATTAAATAACTACAAAGGTTGATATGCCATTAAATAAAAGAACCTGAACCTTATCCCTTATGATTAATTCAATTTAGTATAAATCCTTTGTCTGCCCACAGTTAAATGGTTTCAAGTATTGCTATGTAATACTAACCATCCAATTTAACATCAGTCATTTGCTCGCATGCAGTTAAATGATTAAACAGTTCTATTTGACCCACAGCTGGGACCCTAGAAAGAACTACCACTCCAGGTTAGAGTGGACAAAGAAGTAAGGGCAATGAATGGATACTCCATATTCCCCAAAGCTCTAAAAATAGACCCTTACAATCAGACGGTTTCGAGTCATACCCAGGATACTTGTTGGTGTGTGGAGTTTTACCTCTCAACAAAAATGCAGTCGGTGTATTCTACAGCCCCAGTTGACTGGGCTTATTCTTAAATAAAATCATTAATGTTAAGACTTTAAATTGTTGGCGACCTTAGTCGAGGGTGACCATAAGGCTCCTTTTTCAATTGCTACAACACCAAGGTGTAGGGGAAGGCGCTACTCTATTCCCTGGATTGCTCCACTTTACCCTTGATCCTTACCTAATAATGCTGAGTGTTAAGCAAGGTAGCATCAAGTACCTTTTTTTTTTAGTCTTTGGTATGACTCGACCTGGGATTGAACCTGAACACTCTACTCATTTGGCCAAAATTAATTACTTGAAACCGTAAAACTGTTTGTAAATTATTAGTATTAGATAAGAATACTTGAAACCACATAACTGTGTGCAAACAAATAGTTTGGTTTGGTTTGGTTTGGTTTGGTTTGGTTTGGTTATATAATATTATATATTATATTCTACACATTATATATTATATGATTTATAAGTGAATAGTTTGTTGGTAACATCCTTTTTAAACCGGCCAAAGCTCTTTTGTTTGCATATAGTTAAATAGTTTCAAGTATTACTATTTATTGCTTGCACACAGTTAAATGGCTTCAAGTATTGCTATTTAACGCTAATAATTCTATTATGCATTAATTATTTGTTTACACATAGTTAAAGGTTTCAAGTATTGTTATTTATTGTTTTCACTCCGTTAAATGGTTTCAAGTATTGCTATTTAATACTAATAATTCCATCTAATATTCATAATAATCCCAAGTAAAATATTTCAATTATTGCTATCTAGCACTAATAATCCTATTCAACATAATTCTTTCGTTTGCACAGTTTAATGATTCCATGCACTGTAACGTAATACTAATAATTCAATTTAACATTAATCCCTAGTTTGTATACAGTTAAATGGCCACAAGCATAGCAAATGATTAAATAGTTCTATTTGACCCATAGATGGGATCCTAAAAAGAACTACTGGATTAAGTAGTAATGGCATTAAAGGGATACTCCACATTTCCCAATCAAATGCAGTTTAGTGTCATATTCAGAATACTCTTTGGGGAGGGATCTTACCCTTCTGCAAAGATGCAGTTAGTGTATTCTACAACCCCAGCCGACTAGGCTAGCAATCAAATGATTTTTATTGGCTAGGAATAGTTACTTTACACAATACAATCGTGTATGAATTAGTAGTATAAGTTACAGGTTACTTGAAAACCTACTTATTACATTGGTTACTTCAGACAAGATCAAAACATCAGATAACGTGTCATATCAACATCAGATGTTAAGAGAAAATATTAGTCAATAATAATAATAATAATAATAATAATAATAATAATAATTTCCCGGCTGACCACAGAATAAAACTGAAAGATTGTGAAAAGAAGGATAAGTACCTCGACCTTGCTAGAGAATTGAAAAAACTACAGAACATGAAAATGACGATTGTACCAATGTGATGGGTGCTTTTTGGCACAGTAACTAAAGGATTGTTAAAAGGCCTGGAGGATTACGAAGTTGGCGGACGAGTGGAGACCATCCAAACGACAGCATTATTGAAGACGGCCAGAATACTAAGAAGAGTCCTGGAGACTTGAGGAGACTTGCTGTCACTCAAACTCCAGGGAAAACCATCAGCTAAAACTGATGTGAAAAACTCTCAAGAAGGAAATAATAATAATAATAATAATAATAATAATAATAATAATAATAATAATGGGGAAGTCTCCTAGGCGTAATGGCTAAAGTTCTGGACTGAGACCTCCAAGTGAGTTCAAACTCCAGTCACACTATTACGTTCACTTACAGATTAATATCCGACGGAAAGGCATGAACTCACTTATCCTCCCCTGTTATGGGTTAAAGAGTATCACTGCTGTTCTTCTACAAGGATGGTTTTGGCATTAAATAACCTACAAAGGTTGATATGTCATTGAACAAACAAACCGAATTATGATAACGATTGACCCGGCAAAAATAAATAAATAAATAAATAAATGACCGTCCAATAAGCGACCCTTAGAACGCTAAGTAAGATATCCTCCACCACCCCAAAAAGTTGTCCTGTGTATGATACTTAGCTTTGTCTGATGCATATCTGGGGAATGTGGAGTATTCCTTTATTGCCATTAGACCTAGGTCCATTCTAACTCGGAGTGGTAGTACTGGTTAGTGTCCCATTTTGGGGTCAAATAGATCTGTTTGCGAATTATTTGTATTCGGAATACTTCATATCATAAACATTTGCCAAAAAAAAAATTAAACTGCATAAAAAATGTAAATATAAACGTACAATGTACGCAATTTTCTAATCTCGGGGCATAAAATGACCTCAGATGGGCTGACATGTCGTTAAAATCAGTCAATCAATCAATAAAAATAACTGGAATAACTATGTTTTGGGGGGCATGGTTTTGTTTGTTTGTTTTTTTACTTTGTTTTACTTTTTTTTTTCTTTCTCAGCCCCCTACCAATTCCGGTTGCTGGTCAACAAATACAAGCTTCTCATACGCCCATCGCTATCCGTCTCACAGTCTAGGTTCCACAACCACGCTGACTAGCTATGTCGATGATTATCAGCACCCACGCCACGACCGGGATCCCAACCGCCTTCTTCGAAAGCATAGATCACGTTCCTCTTCGGTCGACGACCTGACTTCAGTGGTCAGAGGTCATAAGAAACGATCATCAGAACGACAATCGACTTCTTCGCGGCTGGAAAGGGACCGTGATTCGAGAAGATTTGAACAGCGGTCGCACTACGATCGAAGCCTTTCAAGCAAAAGGAACCTAAACTCAAATAAACTCAACTCGGCGAGTAGTCAACTGCAAAATGAACCTTCCAGTATCTTGGCTAATCATTTAGCAATTATTGACGATCTGGACTTTGCTTCCCTTTACGGAATGAACACAAGGAAACTAATGGGACCAGCTCTTCTTGGTTTGCTTGTGTTTATCATGCTTCTTTCGCTTGGACTGGCAATTTATTTTGCGCTTGGTAAGTACATAAGCGCATGCGTGCATATATAATGTACACGTTTGCATAGTGTTGGGAAAGGGAAAACTCTTCATGCTTAAAGACCATCAATTATCTATTTATAAGACTACACTCAAATTTTTACTATGTGTAAGGAATAATTACTACTTTACTTGAGCTTTATTCAATATTACTGAAAAAGTGTCCAATTAAGAGATTAAGCTGATTGGGTTTTATGGCATATCAACTATTCTAAGATTTTTAACGTTAAATCCTATATATATATATATATAAGAGAAAACAAAAACCGGTCACATTAGGATTATAAATTTATTTCCATCCAGTTATGGGTATTGATAAATATCAATAACACCAAAGAAAACAGGACTTCTTCTGCCCTCTTCTAGGCCTTCCCACCCTTCCCTCCTGTGTCAATTCTGTATGTCATTTAAATTATCCATTGGATCTGAAGAAGTCCTATTTTCTTTGATGTTATTGATATTTATCAATACCCATAACGGGATGGAAATAAATTTATAAATTTATAATCCTAATGTGACCTATTTTTTTTTTTTCTTAAAGAAATTATTGCTCTGTGATTTAGTCACATTGAGCTCTTTTCCAGGAAAATTTTTAATTTCTAGTGGAATGAATTTGTCCTGACGGAATTATTCCCGACTCCGGTTTATCTGGACTGAATAATATATATATATATATATATATATATATATATATATATATATATATATATATGTGTGTGTGTGTGTGTGTGTGTGTATGTGTGTGTTTTCATATATACACACACACACACTCACACACATATATATACATATATTATCCAAAGCCAAGTCAGCCGATGGTGGGAACTATTCTATTTTAGGATTTTCTTTCTTGAATAACCACGCAATTCAAAATCCTGAATGCTCAATGTTAAATAACAAGGCGAGAGTGATCCGAAGCCTCCCTTTTCAATAGCTACTACACCGAAGTGTAGAGGAAGGAGCGACTCCTTTCCCTGGATTACTCCACTTTACCCTTGATGCTTGCCTTATAATGCTGATTGTTAAGCAAGGCGGTATCAAGTACCATTTTTTGAGTCTTTGGTATGACTCGACCTGGGATTGAACCCCAGTCTCCCAGACCATTGGCGAAAACTCGACTCATTAGGCCAATGTAATAATTCCATATAAAAGAAAAATCTTTAAAAATTACTCATAGACAAATATTCACTTACATTAAATATATGATATGTAAACTCATAGTTTGGAGATAACATCTTTATATCACAACTAATAATTCTATTTAATAGAAATCATTTGTTTGTACTAAGAAAAGTGTTTTCAATTATTTCTTACACAAATTGTTTTATTTGCACATAGATAAATGGTTCCAAGTATGGCTACTTAACACGAAAAATTCTATTCAACACTATTCATTTAGTCTCAAGTATTGCGACTTAACACGAAAAATTCTATTCAACACTATTCATTTAGTCTCAAGTATTGCTATCTAACACTTATTGAGTATTAAATTTTGGTTTGCACACAGTGAAGTGGTTTCAAGTATTGCTTGAACACTATTCATCCATTTAAACAGTCAAATGGTTCTAAGTACTGCTATGCAATACCAATGATTCAATTTTGGCTCGCAGTCAAACGGTTTCGAGCATTTAAATCTTACACGAATAATTTAGTATTAATCATTTGTTTGCACACAGTTAAATGGTTTCAATTATTGCTATCTAACACCAAGTTTTATCTGCACTCAGTTAAATTGTTTCAAGTATTCCAATATAACACGAACAATTCAATATATCATCGGTCATTTGCTTGCACAAAGTCAAATGGGTAATCATTCCTATTTGATCCATAGATGAGACCCAAACAGGCATTACCTCTCCGGGTCAGAGTGGATTGCAAAATAGCAATAAAGGGGTACTCCACATTCCCCAAAGCTCCAGGACTGAAGCCTTACCATCAAAGTAGTTTAGTGTCATATACAGGATACTCTTGGTGGGGATCTTACCCCTCTGAAGAACGCAGTCGACATATTCAACAGCCTCAGCCGACCTACTTCTGTTGGTGTTTGGTATTTGGTTCATTCAACATAGAATAGACAAGGTAGATAGTTCAATTAACAAAAAACAGGAATAATAAAACCCATCTAACAAAATACAGGTAAGAACTTATAAAGTACATTTTGATCGATTGTGGATAAATTGTCTCTTTTAATTCATTTACAGGAAGAACTAAAGACGCAGGCAAGTGTATTTTTTATTTTATTTTATGGAAAAGTATTGACGGTTCACTATCCAGTCCTCTATGTCCGGATTAGTATTTTCAATTAATCTGATCCGTTTTACGCCTTTTGTTAAGGTAAGTATGTCAGTCTTTAAAAATGTAGTTACACACAGTAAGCCACCAGTTTAGGAGAAAGAAAACTTTGAATTCAAACCAGCTTTACTCTGTTAAAAAATTAACCTTGTGTCACATACTGTCCATGGCGAAGAGGTTGAGAAAATATATCTATTGTTCACCAAGGCCAAGGAGCCCAGTATGACTACTAAGAAAAAGAGATGGACTCATATCTTTACTAAGTACGAAGCAAACGCAGTCACGACTCGGCTCGCTGGTTCCATTTTTTGCGCCGACAACCATGATATTTCTATATCAGTAAAATAAACTGTATGATATTTTTTATTGTTACTGTGAAAGACAGTTAATTCAGGTTCTGTATCCTGATTCCAGTGGAAGATACACAATAAGATAGACGCTAACCAAAAAAAAGAAAAATCCTGTCTCTAATTCCAGAGCCACTATTTGATTGAGCCACTGATAGTTATGATAAATCATTCAAACTGAATTGTCAGAAATAGAACTGTTTGATCATTTAACAATGCATATACAAATGAATTGTTTGTGATAAATAACTATACTATGAACCATTTAAATTTGTTAACTTATGCCTAATTGAATTGTTAGAAATAGAATTGTTTGATCATTTAACTGTGTGTATCCCCAAAATTTGTTTACAAATTATATATTTAATATGTATGAAAAAAAAAACAGGATTTGGCCTTAGATAACCAACAATGGTCGATATGCCATAAAACCAAACCAAACGAATTATTCAGTTTGATATTAATTTGTTTTCACACAGTTAAATGGTTTCAAGTAAATGATTAAACAGATTTATTTGATCCATGGATGGGACCCGAACAAGTACTATCATTCTGAATCAGAGTGGGTCTGGGAGTAATGGCAATGAAAGGGTACTTCAAATTCCCCACAGCTCCAGGACACGGGCCTCACTATCAGATAGTGGCACTTGTTGGGCGGAGGATCTTACTCATCGGAAAAGATGCAGTCGGCTTATTCTACAGCCCCATCCGACAAAGGGTGGTGCTGAAAATATTAACCCTTTCACAGTGGGTCTCAGTGCTTCCCATGACACGTTTAAGAGTCATATGTAGCATTTAAAATAAAGGATAAAATCTAGTGAAAATGTGTGAGTAGACACCCCTAATTTGCTTTGAACAATGGGTTAAAATAAACTACTACTACAACTATTATCAATAATAATGATAATGATAATATCTTTAACTACTAATTTTTCGCAACTCACTAAGTCGTTATCAGCCCTGTCACTAAGGCTGATTGTACCTCTACGGTGGGGGGGATAAGAATACCCTCCACACATACACACACACACACACAAGGAGGTGTCCTGGGTATGACCCTTAGCTGCATCAGACGATGAGGCTCCAATTCTGGGGATCTGATGAAAGTAGTGTATCACTTCTTTACCATTACCCCCGGGTCCATTCTGACACAGAATGATAGTACCTGTTAGGGTTCCGTCTATGAATTAAAGAACTCTAACCTTTAGGCATAAAATAACCTTAGACTGGTTGATATGCAGTTAAAATCAATCAATCAAGTCGTTATCTCTACAAGAAAAAAAGAATTAAGGGTACGTGAGTTCGAATCTCACCGGGAGCATATCCTTTATAGCTCTTTGCGATACGCTTTGTTCCTCGTTTAATGTTGGTTCTTTAAAAATTTGGACTCCGGAAAAGTTGTCGAAGAAAGGTGTCGAACGGGGTGAAAGTTGTCACTTGATCCCAGAGACAAAAGACCTGATTATCACGTTATTACAGTTTAGTTCACACGTTTATAAATTTGTTGATAATTCAGGCCAGCCATCTCCGATGGTTTATCAACTTTCATTGAGAGGGGAAAAGTCTTTTCATTTTCTAAGGAAGATATCAAAAGCCCTAAAAAGAACATCTAAAACGTTACAATGTTAAACTTAAAAAAAAAGAAAAAATACGTCCGCTCTGCAACACACTCGAAATCCGACGGTGAAAACTCAAAACGCAAGCTTTCCCATCGCATGTTTCTATTGAAAATAACCTTTAAACTCTACTTGTGTATCAACTCTCCACAGCACCGCGCGGGGGATTATGGTGGTGCTTGCGCCATAACATAAAACTCGTTGTCATAGAAATAATCAAGTGTATTGAGATTAAAAAATAAGCAAATTTAAGAAGATGAAGAAAAATACCAATGATAAAAATAAAGTAGATTGTTATCAATAAAAATTTGACAATGTATAAATTTACTCAGCAACACCACCATGGGCAGAATCCAACACAGAATCTATTTTTAAACTTTGTATCCAGGGCTATTATTTTCCTAGATGATTGTCTTACAGTCTGTGTTACTGTGTACCTATAGTTGGGCGAGGAACGATGGATTCATGCCTTTCCCAAGGGCATCAGCGCAAAGTGAATGCACAATCAACAATCGTATGGCATCTACAGTTATACAAAACAGAAAACAGCGTCTGAACTAGTTACATGTGTGTCGGTTTTCAGTTAACTTTAGCTACTTGGTGAAGTACTTAACTCAGTTACACGTGGATGTGGATGTGTGTGAGTTGGCTGACTGACTCTCGTATGCCAATACGGG
>OY757909.1:87252726-87468950 GCA_963585895.1 Sepioteuthis lessoniana | reverse complement strand
TGTGAAAAAGTCACAACAATAATAATAATAATAATAATAATAATAATAATAATAATAACAACAACAACATTGTACATTTATAGATGTACAGGTCTGAAGTGCAGGTCTGTAAAAGATATTCAAGGGGGTGTCCTCGTGGTGTAATGGTTAAAGCGATGGACTGCGGAATCGTAATAAGCGAGTTCGAACTCCCGTCGTGCTATTACATTCACTTTCGGGCAAATACCATTGGGAAAGGTATGAACCCACTCATCCTCCCAGCTATGGGTTAAATAGTATCACTACCGTTCTTCTAGGAGAATGGCTTTGGCATTAAATAACCTATAAAGAGTTGATATGCCATTAAACAAAGAAACCAAAGATATTTAAATACATCCTCACAAAATTGTTTTGTTTTTTGCATTTCTTCATAAATTGAATATTATCTGGAATATTAGAAAGAGAAAAAAAAACTATAAATATTTTTGAGTTGATTGATAATTTTGTTCAAATTTTTAAATATGAAAATGCTTTTTTTTAATTGTTTCTTTTTACTTCAATTACCAGACGACAATTTATCAATTTTACTTTGTACTTTACGGAAAAGGACATTTCTGATAAACAAGTTGAATCAGTCATTGAAACGTCGGTCAAATTCATTGACAATCCAATTGGCATTCGGACTGCCATTGTTGATAAATTTGAAATCGAGTTCAATGATATTAAAGTAATTATCAGTCAAAAAAAAGAAAAGCTGGACTTCAACAAGACCCAGTTAGAAATGACGCCGGAAATTGGCCAAACATCACCGTCAACACTTGACCCAACTCAAAATTCTGAATCAACATCTGAACTTCCCCCACAGAGGAAAAATGAAAGAAAGCTTGAGAAGAATAAAAACAATATAGACCATGTCGATGTTCACCCCGAAGAAAAACACCCAATTGACACAATTCATCAGAAAATACTAACGACGTCAACAAGAAAGTCAACTATGGCAACAACTCAAACAAGAAAAACAAAAACTTCCAGAACAACTACACCTTCATTAGTAATCACAACAAACAAACAAATTGTTAGGAACATTGACGATAATAAAGAAATTTCATCAAATGTTTCTGTAGATTCTTCAAAAAATCACATCACCGAAAGAAAAGGAAAAAATGAAAAAGTTACAAATATTGATTCCGTGGACAAAACTCAAACACGTCCAAAAGTAAACAAGAAAATATGTAAGTATATTTCGTTCTTTCTTTCTTTCTTTAATTTACACGACATAATGTTCAGTGTTGTATAAAATTAGTCATAAAATGTTGTATCTACGCTGCATCTTTTTGTTCATAACCTTGAACTTCAAGATTGTTAGGGGAAACGTTGTACGCGTTTTCTTTGGATACAGTTCTTTTTTTTATTTCAACACAATTATCGAAGAATAAAGAAAATCATCAAAAGAAAATTAAGTTTTAAAAAGAGGTTGGTTAGTTAATTGGTTGGTTGGTTGGTTGGTTGGTTGGTTTTATGTCATGGACACTCTTTTGGATTATTTGATGCCGAAGTCAGTTTTATATAGTTTCAAATGACTAATGATGATAATTATTTGTAAACAATTATAACTTCAAGTATCTATTCTTAATGCAAATAATTTGCTCATAGTTATATGGTAACAAGTATTCCTCTCTAATACAAATAATTTTAAACATATTTATTTGACCAACACACGTGAGCCAAACAGTCAATACTACTTCGTGTCAGAGTGGACTTGGGAGTAATTACAGTGTAATTACAACACTCCATAGAGCTCCAGAACTGAAACCTCACTACCAGATGAAGTTTAATGTCATATCTAAGGCAGTCATTTGGGGGGGTACAGATAAGCTCCACCGACAGCGCGGAGATAGATAGATAGATAGATAGATAGATAGATCAAGAACTTATCTTCTAGTTATGTTGTTTTATCTTGTTTTCTCAACAGCTCTGACCGATCCATGCAAAACTCGAAATACCGGAGAGTTGATTCCTCATCCTCTTTTCTGCAACAAATTCTATCAGTGTGTTTATGGAACTGGGATTATCCAATCCTGTCAGAATGGTACATGGTTCGATTCGAAACTCAAGGTGTGCACTTTAAAACCCAAAGGTGCCGTGTGTACACCTAAATATAAAATGGAAAACGTCACCTTAAATTACCCAACCACAACGATTATCACAACAACAACAATGTTGACATTATCATCATCGTCATTATCGTCATCATCGACACCATCGTCTCCAAATTCTGCTTCATCTTCGATTGAGAACAAAGCAAACGTGGCAAATGAACCATTTCGATTTGCAGAGAATATTTCTCCTGGCGACACGGTCATCAAACTCAAACATTTATCAACCAATGAACACGGAAAGACGCCAAGGCACAACATCAATAATAATGGATCTCCCTTAAAGCATGTCTCGTGGAAATCTACCACACAGAATCATTTTGAAGGTAACGATCTTGATATTACTTTGTATTTTTGAAATATTGATTAATTGATTGATAGATTTTAACATATATACCTGTCTAGGGTACTTTACGCATAGAAGTTAGGGATTCACATTCCTTGTAGATTTAAATTTACATGTTTTGTCTAGTTATATAAGAGTTTGTTTGTTTTTGTTGTTTTTTAGGGGGGAGCTTACACAGCAACATGATATCAATCTCCCCATCTTATGCAAATAATTTCCACACGGCAGTATGGTTTCAATTATTCCTATCTAATATGAATAATTTTTAAAGGGATTTATTGAACCTATTGTAATGGAATATCCCACTCATCCCTCTCAGTCAAGTGATTATATATACAGTGAGCACGGCATTATACCTGTCCTTGCTTCGGGGATCAGTTGCGTGCCTCACTATTCCTTGTCTGTCTTATTGTATCTCTCTTGCAATAGAACCCCTTTCTTTTATCTATGAACGTGTTGATTGATCCTTTCCACTCAAGTAACACTTTGATTGTATCCCTTTTGGACACAACAGAACCCATACATGAGACTCTAACAGGTTTTACCAATCCTGGTCAAAGTGGACCTGAGAGTAATGGCAATGAAGAGGTACTCCAAACTCTCTAGATCTTCAGAACTGGAGCCCCTTCATTAGAGACAGTTTATTATCATACCGAAGACACCTCTTTTGGGGGGGGGGAGAATGTCTTATACCTCTGTAGAGGATACAGTCTGTATATTCTAAGCTCAGCCAACAGGTAGGTAGAAATATTGTGAGCATAAAACGAAACTAATGTTTCATGGGTAGAAACTACTGTATTTTCCTTCCTATGAGACACAATGAGTTCAGGGTACGGTGTATATATGTTACTCAATTTTAAAGTTATTCTTAAGAAATAATATGATGAAATAAAAAGGAAGCGACAGAAAAGATGAAAATGTAAACTGTTATATAAAAATGAGTAAATAATATCAATTGCATATTAATATTAATTGCATAATAATATTAATTGTCTATCAATATTAATTGCATATCGCTCTCCTGAAAGAATATGGGATAGATCTTTTAGTTTTTACTAAGCAATTTTATTATTTCATAACACACACACACACACACACACATACAACATATACCCATACACACACCCGACACACACGCAATTACACGCCCACAACACACATACAACATACACAGAACATACACATAACACACACACGCAACATACACAAACACGCAACATACATACACACACTCATAACACACACACAACACGTACACAACATACACACAATACACCCACACATATTCACAACACGCACACAACGACAACACAGACACAATACACACAATATCAATTGCATATTAATATTAATAGCATATTAATATTAATTGCATATCGCTCTCCTGAAAGAATATGGGATAGGTTTTTTAGTTTTTACTAAGCAATTTTATCATTTTATAACACACACACACAACATATACTCATGCACACACAACACACGCACACAATCACACGCCCACAACACACATACAACATACATAGAACATACACAAATACACAGAATATACACACATACACATAACACACATACGCAACATACACACACACAAACACGCAACATACATACACACACCCATAACACACACGCACACACACACACAACACTCACACAACATACACACAATACACCCACACTTATACACAACGCACACACTCACAACCAAAACACACACGCAATACACACACCCACAACACACACAAAATACACAGATACACATACAACATACACACACAACATGCACACATACATACCCAATACATACACACGCACAACATACACATATACACACACAACACACAGTAAGTTGAAACTTCTATCCCAGTGTTGGGACTTTTAAGAAAGACGCTTGTGGCGTCACTGTAATCGTCATAGGAAGTGAATTCGACTACCAGCGTTTAAACCCTGAACGAAGCTATTTGCATTTTTGCGGAGCGCTAATACGCTTGGGAAAGGTGTGAATCGAACTATTCTCCCTCCAGTTATGGACAAACAGTAGGGTAGAATTTTGGTATGGTAACCAGTTTAGTAAATTTAATGGAGTGGTAGGCTTGGAGAGGGATGGGATCCACCAATTTATTCTTGTCCTATACATGCTACGAGTAGTGCCTCTACAAGCAGATCAGGTTACAGGATAAAAAAAGATAAAACAAAAAATGATGTTTTTACCTGCCTAGAAAACTATACCGCAATTTTACAAGTATATTTTGTAGGAAAAAAACGCGGGTCTGATATAATTTATTGTACATTTATCGAAAGGAATTTTAGAGTGATTTAGCGAAAGAAAATAAAGCAATATCTTGAATAGTGTGGATAATTTTTTTTTTAAGTTTCTGTACTGTTCAAAACCTGTCCAAGTGACTTTACATGTAATTGGTTCAAATTGAAAAAAAGATTTATTAAATAGATTAAAATAGAAAAAAGATCTTTTTTTATAATTGATACACGTAGGTATTCTATTTATACAACTTATATAATAATCAATTGCAAATAAATAAAACACTCGATAATTGGCATTAGAAATCAGGGAGAAAGGTGTTATAATGAATCAATCCATCCATTACTGACTTGGATTATTACATATTTCTTGCTTAAAGGCTAATTTAAGTTCTATGTAATAACATCCTATTTATTGGCATAAGGGTTAGAGTATTCGCCATGTCCCGGGAGACCTGGGTTCAATCCCAGGTCGAGTCATACCAAAGACTCAAAAGATAGTACTTGATACCTCCTTGCTTAACACTCAGAATTATAAGGTGCGGATCAAGGGTAAAGTGGGGCAATACAGGGAAAGGAGTAGCGCCCTCTCCTACATCTTGGTGTATTAGCTATCGAAAAGGAAGCCTTTGGGTCACCCTCGACTAAGGTCACCAACTTACTAATATCATGATAAAAAAATAGAAAACGCAATCTGAGTTCAATTCCTAGACGAGGCTGCTTTTGTTTCACTTTGCACTAATTCTGTGTGGAAAGGCATGAATCCATCAGTCATCCCTCGCCAGCTATGGGTAAAGTAGTAAGGACAGACTGGGTTCTTTAGCCTTGGTAAAGAAACCCGTCTAGGAGGAGGAAGAACTCTGAATTCAAATCAGCTTTACTCCACTTAAAAATTGACCTTGTATTACATTCTACTCATGGTGGAGGAGTTGGGTAAATGCATACACGTAAGTAAAAACCATTTGTAATGTGTAACATTAGTGTCTCCTTATAAGGTAACTTGAATATTATAGGAGTGACTGAAAGGATAAGTGCAGGAAATCTTCAGTGTTGCCGTCCAATCAATGATGACGATTCTAATTTCAACAAATTTAAGCCTGAAAATCAAGTCTTTTCTTTTAAACAAGAATTTCACGTAGATTCATTGTTTTTCCTTTATACTTTTATTCATTGTATTTCTAATACCTTGAGGCCACACACACCTTACGAATCATCAAAACTTGAAAAGGATTTTTATTCGTAATTAACTTATAGCCAACACCTTCCCACAATATACATTTTTTCTTTAGTTCTGTTCTAGTCATGTTGATAGCACCAGTTTCCTGATCTGAATTTAATATCAGTCTTGAAACAGTTTGTCGTTCGGGAGATGTTCAAAATCAGCGTGCCTCGTTTTCAAAATTGTAAAGGCGCAACTGATTCGGAATTATGGGTGTATGCAACCGCAACCAAAAGTATAGCTACGTCATAAAAGTGTGGACTGAATGTTTAGAGCTTAAATAGCGATGTAACTGGGAGCATACATAAATACGTTCGAACAGCAATCAAACCTGAGTCTACCAGCCGATCTCACCTGTTTTGAAAAAAATCAAGGTATGACATTTGCAAATTCTTGTTTCCACTCGAACTGATTCTGAAATTAATTCTTTACCTTTTAAAATACCACAAAAGATATTTCGTGTTATAATGGGCACTTTGAAAAAAATATAATTATTCCCTAAAAATGATCGCTCCTACTACCCTAGTTTTTTGAGATTTTGATTCTATCGTTGCCATTTACTCGTAAATAAAAAAAAGTGTTGACGCTAAATTCTACCACCTCTATCAGGTACCAGAAATGAATGGGTACGCAGAGAGACTAAGTATATCTCCTTCTCAATTTACAATTGTTCTTAAGAAATGCCTTGTCTGTCTTACTTAGAGGATTTGTGAGATAGTAAGTAAGTGATCGTACAGCTGGTATTTTGTGGCATACTGCTTTCAGGATTTTCTTAAAACATCCGCAACAGTAGAGAGTAGAAACGGATATTATCATGAGTTATCTTTTACCGAGTTCTACAGCATTGAAACTGTAGCCAAAAATAAAATTGCAACACCTCTTTAACAAGGAATAAAGTTGCATACACACACACACACACACACACACACACACACACACACACACACACATATATATATATATATATATATATATATATATATATATATATATATATATATAAGGGGTGTACTTATTTTTGGCCAGTTACATAAACTTATCATGACTGAGTTTCAACAGTTTAAAGTTTGATAATAAAAAAAGTAAGTAAAGTTGGTGACCGTAGTCGAGGGCCACCAGAAGGCTCCCTTTTCAATTGCTACTACACCGTGGTGTGGGGGAGGGCGCTAATCCTTCCCATGGATTGCTTAACTTTACCCTTCATACGTACCTTATATTGCTGAGTGTTAAGCAAGGAGGTATCAAGTACCATTTTTAAAGTCTTTGGTATGACGCGACCTGGGATTGAACCCAGGTCTCCCGGACCATTAGTGAACACTCTACCCACTAGGATAATGGGAATACCTTATAATATTGGTTTTGTTCTACTAGATATAATAATACCTTGATATCTTTGGTTTAGAAGAAAATCAAATAATTTTTATTACTTTTTTATCGCCGATGTGTGTGTGTATATTTGTGTATGTGTGTATGCTGAATGTGTGTGTGTGTGTGTGTGTGTGTGTGTATTTCTATCAACGTGTATGAGTTGTATGTGTTATGTATGCATGTGTGCATATTGTGTGTTTTTTGCGTGCATGTGTGTATGTAGTGCTTGTGTTTTGTGTATGTACGTGTGTGTTGAGTATATGTGTGTGTGTGTGTGTATGTGTTATGTGCGTGTTACATGTGTGTTGCATATGTATGGGTGTTTATTATGTGAGATTGTGTGTGTACATGTGTATACTGTGTGTGTATTGTGTGTGCATATGGTATGTATGTGGTGTGTGTAAGTTGTATGTGTGTTGTGTGTATGATGTGTGTGTGTGTTTTGTGTGTTATGTGTATGTTGTTTGTGTTTTGAGTGTGTATATTGTGTGTGGTGGGTATGTGTTCGTTGTGGGTATGTGGGTGTTATAGGTATGAGTGTGCTTGTGTGTGTTATGTTGTGTGCGTTTTGTGTATGTATTTTGTGTACGTGTTGTGTGCGTATGTGTTTATGTTGTGTTGTGTTATGTATGTGTGTGCGTGAGAGTGTATGTTATGAAATGATAAAATTGCTAAGTAAAAACAAAAAAACTATCCGATACTCTCTGATTGGTTTTGTTTGGTTTCTTTGTTTAATGGGATATCAACCTTCGTAAGGTTATTTAATACCAAAGCCATTCTCCTAAAGAACAGTAGTGGTACTATTTAACCCATAGCTGGGAGGATAAGGGGGTTCATACCTTTCCCAAGGGTATTTGCTGATGAGACCTAATAAGGTCGAAACAGCTGTCCAGTGTTTCCGCATATCACTCGCAGGTGTTCCCGGATTATCTGGTCGTGATAATTCAATTCACCATATAATTCTTCTACTTAAAAAAAGAAAATGTATATCTATATCCTTGCCCTTGACGTTATTATAATTACGTAAGTGCGTATTTCCAATCCTGCTGGGAAGACGTGGCTCTGGAGATGACCGTGTCCTCTGTAAAGAGTACGGATGTAACTTGCAAGACACATCAGGTTAATTGACCGCGCAATTACTATGACTGGTTAATTTGGCACCACTTGTTTCTGGTGTCAATTAGTGGCTCAGTAGTAGAGTTTCAGCTCTACATTCTATGGTCGCTGGTTTGCATCTCTAGTTGGGAAGATCATAGTATACACTGCTGATGAGACCTAATTAGGTCGAAACAGCTGTCCAGTGTTTCCGTACGTCACGCACAGGTGTTCGCCGGGTTTTCTTGTCGTAGTAATTCAATTCAATTCAATACATAGCTTTGTGGATTATTCAATGCCAAAGTCACCTTTGTAGAAGAAAAGCAGCGATACTATTTAACCCATAGCCGGTTTATAAGAGGATTTATACTTTTCCCAAAGGTATTAGTCTGAATTTGAACGTAATAGCGTGACTAGAGTTCGAACTCGTTTCCTTCGAGATCACAGTCCGACACTTTAGCCACAAGGATTCCCCTCTTAAAACTGAATCCTCACCAACTACATCAAGTTTATTGTAATATACAGGAAACCCTCTTTTTGAGGGAGAGATCTTACCCCTATGTAGAGGAAACAGCATATTCTAAGCTTCGCTGGCAGGGCTATTTAAAAGATAAAAATAAAAAGGCATTGTTGGTCGATTTATATACATAAGCGGCCCAATATCGGTAATGCCTTAAGGGGCTCTTTTTACTGGGGGACAGTCAGAAAAAGATGGCGGCAATAAAACACGTATGTTGTTACACATGAGTCTTGGAGTTATTTCTACTAAACAGGCATCGCTACTAAAATTGTTACTCATCATTGTTTTTTCTAAAGGACTGAAGCAGAATATCTGATGTTTTTCGTCTTATCTATGGTGGTTAAATATTAGAGTAGTCGGATGATTCTCAAATTGACTGTGATAAAAAAAAACTTTTAAAGAAGATAAGACGAATTTATAATGGAATATGAATTATATAAGAAAAATTATGCATAAAAAGGAAAATGATAGAATGATTGAGAAGATCAGGAAATTTATTGGCAACTAAATTAAATTTTGTGATAAAGAGTGAATAACAGTGATATAGTTTTGAAAATCTCAGCTCTAGCACTAACAAGAATGCTTAATAACTGCTTAACTGTTGGTTAATAACCAACAAAAATTACCTGTTGACTAAAAGTATTTTAGAATTAACCAATTCCTGTGTTATTGTTTGTTTGTTTGTTTGTTTGTTTGTTTGTTTTCGCTCATATTCTGATATATGACAATCACTCATTTATATACAGCAACAAATGATGGAAGATCAACTTTATCCTAATGTTTTCCGAAACAAAAAAAAATGCTGAACAGTCTTTTTTTTTTATTAGAAATTCATCTTTTTATTGATTGATTGAACAATGTTTGAGCTTAACAAAAAAGGCTAATAATTCTTGACCAAACTTGATAACATTCTTCTTTTTTTATTTCTTTTTTTTTTTTTTTTTTTTTTTACCTTTCCGAAGATCTAGAAGTAATCCTAAAAGATGCTCGGAACGATGGCCGCTATGAAGATAATCTTACAATAAATAGTAAACCCGAAGGTGGAATATTATTATCGTAAGAGAATGCTAATTTCATCTACATCCATCTTTTACTTATTATCTGCTAATTTTCCTATCCAGAACATATTGAGAATGAAAGAAATATATATTTAGTTTTAGTCCAAGTCAAAAGCTCCGTAAGGATAATCGAAAACCGAACTTTTTTGAGCTTATTTTTTCCAATGCTTGTATTATTAGAAAACGAGAAAAATTTTGGTAAATAGTCCAAGGTTTAGCTTGTTGACCAAAATTATTCTCGTTTTCCGATTATACCAACATTGGAAAAATAAGGTCTAAAATGTTCTGTTTTGGGTTACTCTTACTGGGCTTTTAACCTGGCCTATTTTTATTTGTTTATTTCATTGATTCCAATTATTTTACACTATTGTCTGAAAACGAAAATATATTTTTTTTAAACTCAGAAAAAAAGATCCGTAAAGAAAAGACAAACGATACTGACATTAACTTATTCTTTATTTCGCAGACAAAAACAAATTTAACGTTTGAAACGATTTTTAAAACTAGATTGATATTTTCATGGATAACATTTATTTTAAAATGAATTTTCTTCAATTATAAAACTCATAAAATTCTACTTTATAATTGTTTAATCACAAAAAATATTGAAAAAAAGACAAGTAAATGCTAAAGGTTCGGCTTTTATTTGATCTTTCTCGTGGAATTCATAAAATTAATTCAAATTTGAGTTAAATTTTTTTCTGTGTTTTTCTTTTGTCAAACACTTGTTTTTGTGTATGTTTTGTGTATGCTCCGCAATTTGTAATCTTTATTTTATTGCCTAAATAATTTTTTTTCGTTTAACTAGCTTTTATTAATCATTTTTTATCATCTTCATTAATGTCTTTGACATTTTTATTAATACCTTTGGCTCTCATTATTAACATCTTTGCTCACGTTTATCAACAATTTCTTGGACCATTTATGAATACTATATTTGAACACGTTTATCAATAGTTACTTCCAACATCTTCATTAATTATCTGTCGACTATCTTAAAAAATAATCATTTTGATACTATTTATAACTACATTGACTTTATCAATAATAACTTTGACACTATTAATAATTATTTTAACATTATTAATAATTACTTTGCCATTATTAATAAGTATTTTGATGCTGTTTATTATTATTTTTTCAGTACCAATAATTACTTTGACACTGTCAATGACTATTTTGAGGCAATCAAAAATTACTTTTACACGATTAATAATTACTTTGTCTGGCTTTATTAATAATTTTTTTGTTTTATTAAAATATTTTTAAAATTATCAATAAATATTTTCATATTAATAATAGTTACTGTGATATTTTTAATAATTACTTTGACTTTATTGATAATTTTTTTGAAATTATCAATAACTACACTAACAATTATTTTGACACTATTAATAATTACTCTAGCTATATATATAATTATTTTGGCACTAGTAATTAATAAGTACTTTGACATTATTAATAATAACTTTGACCGCCGTCATTAATAATTACTTTGTGGTTATTAATAATTAACTTGACATTATTAACAGTTTTCTTTATTAATATTTTTGTTGGTTTCAAATGCTTCATTAATGTTTTTCACATTTTATATTTCAATTGATTTTTCTCAATTTATTTGAAAAGATTTTTGAAAGAAAAGGTGAAACCCAAAAAAAGTGACGTGGCGTTCGAATAAATAAAACTTTCAACCCAAGTTTTATTTTTCTTATCTCCACCCCATCTTTCATTATCTTAAAACTTTTGCCATTTATCATATTTCCTAGTAAATATTTTTTTCTTTAATTTCGCTTCCTCTTTCTTTCCCTATTCTTCAATTTCTAAAAATTAGAATTGTGAAAAATCACTTTGAAATCCAACAGAATTTTAATATTATATTTTAAAGGAATTTTGAATGGGTAAAATTTAATATATAGAAATTGACACTAACGCCAAGTTTAGTATTTAACTGGATAATGTTTTAGAGGGCTTTACTGTGTAATTTTAAACGGTAAATTCAAACGGTAAGTTCTACAGCTTTCTAGTTCGGATACTGATTCGAAAAGATAACACAGAATAAAGTTTTTAAAAAGGAATTTTATACAAAAGAAACAAGAAAGAGATAGAAAAGTGTAGCAAATTTTAATGAAATTTGCTGGAACTTATCTGAGAGAGTGTCCGAGAAATAAAGTTCTTTGAATTTGAGTATTTTTCTTTTGTTTTTAGTTTTGTCGAAATGTTTCAGAGTTCATTTAATTTCAAGTTTTCTGTAAGGTTCTTTTCTGCAGAATTCTCGATTGGATTTTTTTTCAGTTGTTTAACTTGGTAGAATTTCATTAGTCGACTTTCGTTTAATTTTACTTTTATTTCTTGGGAAGCTTCTTGCTTTCACAGTTTGAAATATTAATCGGCGATTCAAGAAGCGAGTAACAAAACCTTTCTGTTGGCTTAAGTTTTCGTGCCTTCTGTTTGATCCCCGAATTCGTACTGAGAGTTTCAATAGTAGTTCTCAACAAAAAGAGGAGGTAGCTTTTTGGTGCGGTACTATCTGGGATTACTTCTCCCTTTTCCACTCTGGCCAAATCAAGTGCCGCACATGGTCGGCTTGATTCTTTTTCTTAGAAATAAATTTTCATAATTTTTCTTGTATAAATCGAAGCAGTATTCAAAATCGATTGTTCATAATATATATATATTGTTCATATATATACACTTTTAAGATAGTGTTCGGTAAACTGAGCCACCTCTTCGTATTTTCATGTTGTTAAATATAGCATCTCGACCGATATATTTTTATGCCTTGTTCAGATGTACAATGCGAGAAAAAAAAATAAAAATAGAAATAAAAACCTCTTCTTCCTTGAAAAGAAAGAACAAAGAAAACAAGGCTGTTTTTCTTTTTTACTCACTTTTTAAGTTTTTTAAACGATTTCTGTTTTGTATTTATTGTTTAATTGCTTTCTTGTTTTGTTTGTTTAATTTACCAACAGCCGAAATCAGGGTTGTATCTATGATGAGACTACTGAAGTTTAAGTTTCTGGAGCTCTAATATTGGAGAAGTCCCTAACACCGGAAGAGTCCCTAACACCGGAAGAGTCCCTAACACCGGAAAGGCCCCAGAAGGGATTTTGATTCACATTACTTTAAAATTTTAGTCTACTATATAAGTAGGAGATTCTTAAAAAATAATATTTATAATATTGTGTAAGACAAAATTTTTAAAAACAGATAAAATAAAAATTGCAAGTTTATTAAAATCACAAAACTCCACTCCGTAACAGTTTATGTTTCAGAGACCCAAATATGTAAATCTACCACTGACAAAAATATACTAGAATGAAAGAGTCTACACAAGAGACGAGCAGATGTGGCAAATGGAAAACTTTGAATAAAAAAACACACTTTCCCAATATCAAATGCTAAATCTTGTTCAAATTTTACTTTTTTAACATAAAATTTATTTTCATATCATTAGATGACATATATTTTTACCTTTTCTTTTGAAAAGCTCGGTGATAAAAATGATTTGATATCAATTTTACATTTTCTCTTATCGCAATTGTAACTACTTGACATTTAATTTGAAACCCTAAAGCTCGTCGTTTAAATTCTAAAAATGGATACAAAAGAAATTGTCAAATCAACAGTTTCTATAATTTTATTTTTTAGTCTAGAAATTTGAGAACCTCACTGTAACATTTTACTTTGCCAATAGTGAGATTCATTAGTTTTCAAAGGGTTAAAACAAAGAACAGAATTTGATTATAATGGTCTGCTAGAAACAAAGGCACATCGTAGCGAGATCTTCGAGCGCACAGTAACGTTGAATGATCCAACTTAGAGAATAAATCAGTCTTCGATCCAATCTGTACATTATCTATAAGAATATGAAGTTTGCATTCACGCACTGCCTTACCACAATTTCTCGATGGGAGATAACTATTAAAGAATAATTACAATATCTCCCCTTGTTTATCTATTTATCTGTAATTAGTTGACTAATATATGACACAATATATATATATATATATATATATATATATATATATATATATATATATATATAACTGTCAACACAGAATTCTTCACACTGTTCACACTGTGACTCGGAGTTTCACGCAGAGGATACTACGACTATCAGACAACGGATATATTAGTTTTTAAATCTAAAAATCCTGTTAAAACCGTCGATAAAAAGGTATTAAAATAGTATTTCATATACAAACCTTTTCTATGCATTACAATCGGTTTTTATAAGGTGCTCCCAATCGTCAGACGCAGAAGTTGTTTCATCTTTTTCACGCCTTTAATAAGATTTTAAAACGTATACGTAGATTAATCCCTTAGTGTTGAACACTGTAATGAAAACAAAATCATTTAACAGAAATTTAAGTATATACAGGATTTTTTTTTTCAAGATTAATTACCATGTAGACTTTCTTATTTATTCTTCTATCTATCTATCTATCTATGTATCCTTTTTCTTTCTTGCTTCTGTTTACTCGAGTAATTTGGAAGAATTTCAGTCGATCTATGTCCCTACTTTCACAAATCGCCAAAACGACTGATGTCACCTTCTCAAATCCATAGAGAAGCAGAAGTTCCAAACCATACGTAAATAACACCGACATTTTTTACGGGAAATATGCTACTTATAGTATGAATTCCATAAACAATGTGTGACTCAACAGAAAGATTAATGGCTTCCGGAGCTGGCTTTTAAGTAGGTAAGGATTATTTAAGCAACCAAATTATGCCAGTTTCTTTTGAAAATAGATATTCTAAAAAGAGTAACTAGTTGATTAGTTTTATGGGGGTGTATTGTGCTAGGGAGGTTATTTAGTCGAACCCCCACAAACCAAGAGCCAATATTAGTATACACAATGATACTCTAACGCTTAACATATGAAATGAATAAAATAGTCATTTATACATATAGAAACATTTAATACATACTTAATATATGTACAAGAAACCGGACATTGGCCTAGCGGTTAGAGTGTTCGCCAAAGGCCCGGGAGACCTGGGTTCAATCCCCGGTCGAGTCATACCAAAGACTCAAAAAATGGTACTTGATGCCTCCTTGCTTAACACTCAGCATTATAAGGTATGGATCAAGGGTAAAGTGGAGTAATCCAGGTAAAGGAGTAGCGCCCTCCCCTACACCTCGGTGTAGTAGCTATCGAAAAAGGAGCCTACGGGTCGCCCTCGACTATGGTTGCCAACTTTTACTTATATGTACAAGAAGTATTAGCAAACAAGAATATAAAAACGTGTCTATGCAGATAAAATGTGCACATATTGTTCTATGAACAAGGACATGCAATACATGAAAAAAGTGCAAAAACGGTAAAAAAAAAAAAAAATCATAGCCGGTGAAGATAAGTACAACGCACAGTAAAGCTAACGTTTCTATTGTTAAACCAATTGAGAAAAAAAGAATTTTAAAAACTGTTCGAAGAACAGAAACGAAATAGACCCTGATGGATTATATGATTGACATGTGACCATCAACAGATACGTTCTTTATACAAGGGTTCCAATTGTTTATTGTCTCACTAGTCTTTCTGTTTTCACCTAAATTATATCGATACTCATGATGTATGGTTAAATTCAATCAAAATACGTCAAAGAAAATTGATACCTCTGATTTTTAGTGAATTCTTTGTTATTCAGAAACATTCTTTATTGTGAGTTCTTTATAAAAGTAGACAGTGTCAAAATTTTAAAGGTCGTTACCAAAAATCGACTTAACCATTTTTATTATTGCCACAAATTTTAGTGAAATTTTGATGCCTTAGACACATATAGTGATTTTTTCCATGATTATAGTTGTCAGAGTTCCTGTGGTTGAAGCGAAAGTCATAATTTTCTCAAAAGAAAATTTTCAGAATAACCAAAAAACAGGAAATTTCTTAAAATTTTCTTTTCCTTGATTTATACAATCAAGGAAAAGAAAATTTTAAGAAATTTCCTGTTAATGTTCCTGTTGTGATTAGTCCTTTGCTAATAGTGAGCAAGCATTTGTTTGTGTTTGAGGTCAAATTGTGATATACAATAATTGTGGACTGTCACTTCATAATATTGCAAAGAAATCAGTTTGTACTGTCAATAGTTTAAAATCATCGATAGTTAAAAAAAATTATGTTCTTTTATAAGTAAAATAAGAATGGCCAAAATTTAATAAAAATCACCAAAATGCAGAAGTTGAGCTGATTTCTTATATTGCAAGTGGCCCCAGTTGTCCAGTACCGACAGTAACGCAATATAATTTTATATTGTTCAGTATTATCTTTTTATTACATGTATAAAAAATAAAAAAACGTTTCTATTTTATTAATTTATTAAATACTTAATATTATCTACTTTCTTAGGGCTGATTCAGGAACCCTGCACAACGTCTCTAAGGGATCAATACCATCCTCATCCGGATGGATGTAAACACTTCCGGCATTGTGTCAACGGTAAGCCAGAGCATAAGAGGTGCCCGGATGACTTCGTTTTTGATTTTAAATCGTCTTCCTGCGTGCGAAGCACTTCTGACTTTGTATGTCCCGACTTTTTTCCTTGCCGCCGGGCCGGAACCGGAAGTTATTTTCCACACCCTTACCATTGTCATATGTACATTCAGTGTGAATTTGGCAAAGAGAAAATAATGAAATGCGCCTCTGACCTCGTGTTTAATCCCATTGTCAAGACATGCACTGTCAAACTGAATACAAACGATTGGAAATGTCCAGAAGACCGGAAAGAAAAAAGGGAATAATATGTTCTGGAAACTACTTTGGGAAATAATGATGAATTAGCTCATAAATATGAGTTAAACTTTTCTTTTTTAATTAAAAAATAAACTTTTTTAGAAGAGAGAGAAAACAATACTTGCTCAAATGTTATCATATTTGGTTACTTATCAAAAAAAAAGAAGTCTGAATTTGATAAAAATGAAGATAAAAAGTTGTATTCAAATATTTTGACTTTCTTATCTTTTATAAAAATAATTATTGCTATTTCAGTTAACTGCTTAATAAAAAGTTTTCTTTTTTTTTTTTTTTAGATGTTCCAATTTGTAGATTAAAACTGAAGTTTTTATTTCTTCGAATCAATTTTCAAATACTTGAGTGATTTTAACGGCATGTCAACCTGTCTAGGGTTATTTTATGCCAAGAAGTTAGCCAATCGCGTTCATCGTACATTTATATTTAATTTTTTGTGTAATTGTTTCTTTTATTTCTTTCTTTTTTTATTTTTGTTTTATTTTGTTTAGTTTTATCTTTTGTTTCTTTGGGTTTTTTTTGCATGCGGCCCACTCGAATACAAATAATATCTAAACTGATCTATTTGAGTCATCGATGGAACCCTAACAAGTACTACAACTCCGGAACAGAGTGGACCTGGGAGTAATGGCAATTAAGTTATACTTCACACTCCCCAGATCGCCAGACCTGGAGCCTCATCATTAGATGTAGTTTAGTATCAAAACCATCACACCCTTTTTTGAGGTGGTGGATTACTCCTTTTCAGTGGATTTTGTCAGAGTGTTCTAAGCTAATTGTAAGCGGTCAATTTTCTTGTGAACTTTCATTTGGTACATGTAAAATCTGCAAATAATCCATTAAAATATCGAATGTAAAACCAAAAGTTACAAATATTTCCATAATGCCACTGTTGTGTCATAGTCGCTTTTTATCGTGAAACATCGTCTTATAAAAATTTTTTAAATTTGTTTTAAAACAATGAAGTGTATTTTCGTTCAGCTGTTTTTTTTTTATCTGTACTCCGAGAAGTAAGAAAATAAGGAAAAAGTGAACAAGATATTTGAACGATAACAAATTAAGAATTTGATGATAGCAACAAAAATATAAAAGGGAATGGTTTCTAAAGCTTTGAGAGAATAGTTTTTTATATTAAAATTTGAATTCAAAGTGTTGTAAAGAAGCATAAGCTCTTGCATTATTATTTTCCTTTATAGTTTACAAACTTAAGGAGAACAAAAGACGATAAGGTAAAAGTTTTACTTTAAACGTTTACATACTTCGGTAGCAATATCTCATCTATTGAAAACGATGTCAACATGTGCATGAGAAAAGCATGAACTGCCATTGACAGGTCATCGATTATATGGAAATCTGATCTCTCAGATAAAATAAAGCAGGAATTCTTCCAAGCTGCAGCCGTGTCAGAACTATTGCATGGCTGCACCAAATTGATTTTATCGAAGCACCTGATGGAAATTTCACAAGTAGGTGCGTGTTGTTTTTGATAAATTCTGGAAGCAGTACCCATCAAAACAGCGGCTGTACGGTCACCTACCTACTATCTTTGTTTAGGTGTCTTTGTTTAATGGCATATCAACCTTACCTCCTATCTCAGAAACTATTCCAACAAAACGGACAAGACATACTTGGCACTGCTGGGGAAGTAAGGAAGAAATCATAAATGTTACTCACCAGTGAACTCCAACACATGGACATACCAGTGTTGGCCGACCAGCAAAGACTTGAGCTCAACAGCTTTTGCGGACACTGTATGCCGTTTAGAAGACCTGCGAATAGAAACTGATGACAAGAGAGAGAGAGAGAGAGAGAGAGAGAGAGTCAGATTAATCCGAGCTATCAGCTTGACTTGATGATGATGATGATAATGATGCTTGATTCAAATATAACTTAACTGTGGTCCAATTAAGGGGGAGATTCTTTTAGTGGCTGTAGGTGGCTGATGCAATGGGAGACAACTGTTGTTGACTTCATTACAACTTGAAATATTTCATAGGAAAGCATGTAAAGTTGATTTGAAATTGTAAATTACAACATAAAAAGTATATGAATGTTGTATTGTTATTATTATTTTGAAATAGCGACATCTGCTTTTGTGTGAAGGAACAATACTTGTTAGTCGATATTTGTCTCTCTCTCTCCCACCTTACAGGATATGATACAAGGTCAATGACCCGAAGGTCGATTATAGTGGGGGTTTAGGGAAGGCTCGAGCCCTGCTGGACTATGATGCAGCTCGCCCATCGAAGGTGGCCCAGTTGAAGCCGGGAACCTTACGGCCTCAAGTCTCCCTTTGTTTGACTGTGCTCATACCGTAGTGATTCCTTTCTTTCTGATGGTAATTTATGTCAATTCTCTCGGCTTTTGTCTTATTGAATTGAATTGTTAATGATATGTAACAATGCTTGGAACCATTTAACTATATGCAAACGAATGAGTTTATTGAATAGAATAGAATAGTTAGTGTTAGATAACAAAACTTGTAATCACTTCATTGTGTTTAAACTTATGATTAATATTGAATAGAATTATAAGTGTTTAATACCAATAATTGAAACCGTTTAACTGTGTGGGAACAATAGCAATGCTGGAGTACAAACAAATTAGTCGCGACTCGTTTGAAAGTGAAGTTACCGGCAAACTTAACAATCCTGTATTTCCATTTAACTGTATACAAATAGATAACTAATAGTAAAAGAGCTCGGATCTTGGCACCGTAACTTCAGACAGCACCTGACCTCCTTCTCTTTGTCTAATAGGGCAAGAGTCGCGTTCATTGATGCTTGAGGAAGATTTAAAGAGAAGAACGCCGCAGGACACTTTCTAGCACTGCGCTTGTCTGTGCCTTCGTGTGTCGTAAGGCCTCTGCCTAAAAATTTGAACTTATGTCATATCCTTCCTGCACCAGAGGTATAAAGTAAATACTAAGAAGCCATCCTGATTACCTCTGCAGAAAGAAAGAAAGAAAGAAAGGCATTTTAGTGTATGCAAGCAAACGGATGTGATATCAATTGTTACTGTGGCAACTCGGCAAAATTTATTTTTCTAAATTTTTCAACCAATGAGTAACCGTAAATCTGGATTACTCAGGTACAACATTGTATTCAGTTATACCAGTGACCTGGCTGCAGATTTCAAATAATTGTCTTCCTGAAAAAAAAAAGCCTTGTGTCGTATTTTGCATTTTCTAGAGTCTAATAAAAGCTGAACAAGATAAATTGCTTTGCTCTAGCTTTATTCTATATAGCATAACAGTGGTAGTAAATCCTTGAGTTTTTTGTTTACATGTGGCACAAAGCCGTGTAAATGGGACACCTAATGAGACTCGAATTCACTCTTGAAGATTTGCTAGTCAAGCTTGCTAAACATTACATCACCCGAGGCGCCATTAGTAATTTACTAAACTTTTTGCTTAGAGGAGGTAAAAGAAATAATATAAGCCCTTCCACAGTTACGGCCCTTTAACCATCACTTGATAAGAGAGCTTGTGAAATTGGTTATGGCCATTGTCTGCAGAACACACAAGACATACATTCAGTAGGCTTAGTTTTTGAGTTGTATTCAACTGCATAGAGCTTTCTCTCTCTTTTGCTGCAATTGTCTGACAGCACAAATTCAAGAAGAAAATTAATTTCTATGGGTAAAAAGGTACCGGTGAGCTCGAGGTCAGTGACTTACTATGCCTTAGATAAATCCAGCTCAGTCTATGATATAGTTTTCTCTATAAGAAAGAATTAATCTTTCCAGTTACAATTTCTTTTTCCAAGTCACTCAATTTAAAACCAATCGGCCTTGAAAAGCAAAAGGTTACAAAATCACCTATAAGGTTGTAACGAATGAGTATTACAAAGGGACAACAAATGAGAAGCACCAAGCCCAGACAGTATAAGATAATCATCAACTCTCGACTTTAAAAGTTTAAAGATGTAACTGGGGGAAAAACATTCACAAGAGAATTTTCTATAATTCGATCATTTTAAACAAATAAACGCTTCATACTTAGTTGCAATATTTATGTTTTAAGAGCAAATACAACTCAATATCATTTTAGATAAAATTTCAAACAGATTTAACTCATCGATTGGTACTAACGGATACAACCACTCCCTGTTGGAGTGGACCTGGGAGTAATGAAAACAAAGTGGTGGCTCCATACTCTCCAGAGATTAAGAAATAAAACCACATTGCAGGATGCAATTTGGTCTCATGCCAAAGGCACGGTGCAGAACTGGAAAGGAAGCTGAATGAAGCACGTATCTCGTATGGGGGAAGATAAAAAAAGAACGGATACTACTCGCAAAAACAGCAAAACGATTTCTTACTGGAAATTCTCAGATAGGTGGAACTAATGAATGCATCTCATCCGAACATCTCCCATAAAAATAGCAATAGAAGAGGGGAAAAGTAGCCACATTCCAATAATGAGAAAGTGTCTGAAGTGATGAGTATTCCTCTCACATAAGGCCCGCAACCGGTTCTATCCAAAGTAGATACGATAAACTGAGGGTAACACACCCAGGCTTGGGTGAATCTGGCATTTTTAGGTACCACAAAGAATCAAGTGTTTGATACTTTTTTGGAGCAATAGAATTACTTTACCTTTTACTGCATCCTCAGCAATTGATTTAATGCCCCACTTCAAATCAGGAGCAGAGTATTGTAATTTACTAAGCTTTTTGCTTAGATGTGGCACGAAACCGTATGAATGGGGCACCCAATGAAACCCGAACTCACTTATGAAGGTTGGTTATATCACCCGAGGCGCCATTAGCAATTCACTAAATGATATCAGGAGAGTTCGGATAGAAAAGGAAATATAACAGCTTAATCTTAGAGGCATGGAAGACTACAAATCATTTTCTACCCCATTACCCAATCAAATTAATGTCAGCTGATAGACCAGACATCACGGGAAGTTATTTAAACTTTCTTGAAGTTATATTATGCCATCGGCAAAAATGTTGACAGTTGACCTGAACATGTCATATAAGTCATTAGTAAGAATTTTTTAAACAGTTAGACCAAAGATAGAGCCCTGGGAGACTCCTGAATTAATATTATGGACCTTAAAAGACTGACCATTGACTACAATCTTCTTGGACCAATAAGAAAGGACTTGATGGTGGAGTATATACTTTGTGTCAAGCGAGCCTTCCGGGTGTGTGTAGCGAAAATTGTTATATTCTTATCAGGCCGATAGGACAAGGCGTCTCTTATAAAAAATGACAAGTAAATTCTTCAACACGTTAATATAACAAATTTACGCCTTCTAAGAATATTTATTGCATTTCAACATCAATGCCTCATCGTTGGGTAAAAAAAAAACAAACAAGTCTTTTTCACAATCGAAATTGACAAGAAGACGTAAAATAATCCGTTTTACTTGTGCAATTTTTGTTAAAAAATTCTTTGCCCGGGGCCTTAATGAGCTCGTAAAAATGTTAATAGTTACTTCCTGATACAAAAAGAAGAGAGAGAATAAGATGTTCATGTTTTTTGTTATTCATTTACCCTATATTTTCCATCTAACATTGCTACCTATAAACGCAATCAAATGACATTTTCCCTTAAGACATATCTAAAGAAAGAATGTTAATACATTATGTCTACCGATTTCACATTATAATCCTTGCTATCTTTGAAAAGTAAAGTTTATTTTTTCTTTGTGCTGTAAAGTCTTTCTGTTGACAAAATGATTGATTGATTGATCGACTGATTTTTATATTTTAACGGCATGTCAACTCGTCTAGGGTTATTTTATCCCTAGAGGTTACAGAATTGTTTACGTTTATATTTACATTTTCGTAGTTGTTTCTTTAGAGGTTTTATTTATTTATTTATTTATTTTTTGCACAGAGCTTTATAATATCAAGTATATATATATATGTATATATAAAAGTGTTGGCGACTTTAGTCGAGGGTGACCCGAAGGCTCCTTTTTCAATAGCTACCATACTGAAGTGTAGGGGAGGGTGCTACTGCATTCTTTGGATTGCTCCAGTTTACCCTTGATCATTACCTTATAATGCTATTGTCATTTGCTAGCACACAGTTATATGTTTCAAAGTAACTGATAATAATCCTTAGTAAACAATTATAATTTCATTCAATTACATGGTAATGCTGCGAGAAATATTGAACAAGTCCTGGCGGCAACATCCCACAAGACACCAACTATACGGCCACCTGCCTCCCATCACGAAAACTATCCAAGTTAGACAAACCAGACATGCAGGACTCTGTTGAAGAAGCAGGGACGAGCTCATAAGTGATGTACTCCTATGGACCCCCACAGCTATCAATAGGTTATCGATTATTTGGAGGTCAGACCTAACTGATGAAATGAAACGCAGTTTCTTCCAGGCAGCGGTCACATCAGTACTGCTATATGGCTGCACTACATGGACGCTAACAAGACGGCTGGAGAAGAAGCTAGACAGCAATTACACGAGAATGCTACGTGCAATCTTAAACAGGTCTTGGCGGCAGCACCCCACAGGACACCAACTATACGGCCACCTGCCCCCTATCACGAAAACTATTCAAGTTAGACGAGCCAGACATGCAGGACACTGCTGGAGAAGCAGGGACGAACTCATAAGAGATGTACTTTTATGGACCCCCACACATGGCCGTGCAAAAGCTGGACGAACCGCTCGAACATACATTCAGCAGCTATGTGAGGATACGGGATGTAGCCCTGAAGACCTGCTAGAGGCGATGAACGATAGGGAGAAGTGGCGAGAGAGGGTCAGGGATATCTGTGCTAGCGACACGACTTGATGATGATGATCCTACATGAATAATTTTTAATATATTTTCTATTTGACCCAAACCAGTTTAGGTAAAAGTGAACCTGTAAATAATGGTAATGAAGAAGTACTCCACACACCACAGATCTCCAGAACTGGATTCTCACCATTAGATACAGTCATAACTAGAACACTATTACATACGCCAAATCCCAGCAAACAACTGAAAGAGTTAAAGATTCCATGTTAGTTGCTGACAGACATCAGCTCGCTCATTGGTTTTCGGAAAGAGTAAAATTTCGTTTCCTTTTTTCATTCAACTGAGATTTTATAAAGAACCTTTTGAGAATTTTTTGTGGGATATCCTTCAATGAACCTCCATCTCGTGGGATAACTTTCCATGAACTTTCATCTTGTGGGATATCTTTCCATGAAACTCCATTTCCTGAAAGTTTTTGAGTCCTGTTGGACAATTTTTCCTATACCTACATAAGTATATTTTTGGTTACAGTGTTTCAATGTTGCAGAGTTTGGTTAAAGATTATTCCTAATACAGTAGGTTGGTTCTTGAGTTTTAAAGAATCGGAAGAGCCAGTACCTCCATTGTGTATGGAAAACGAAAGTATCGGTTCCGCAATTGTTATTAGACAATAAAAAGGTGTTAGAACGAGAGAGAGAGAAAAAGAGAGAGAGAAAGAGAGAGAGGGGGAAATAAAGAAAGAGAGATAACGTCTGACTAGAGTCTTGTGAAAAAATTATTAGGGTTGCCTTCCCAAGAAGTTGGCCACTGTCTGGCATTCGTGTCGGATGGAGGCTCAAAACTAAGATCAATGTCAGATTCGAAGTTGAATGACCCCCAGCTGCCGCTAGGCCACCTGCAGGTGGGCGATTACGTCATTGATAGCACAACATAGCACTAGGCTTTCGGGTTTAGTTTGAGCTATGAGCAGACATACGTGCCGAACTCACGTAACATCAAATGAGTCCTAGTCCAGCAGGTTCCTCTGACTCATATTGCACTAAGTCCACCAGGGAACGAGCCGAGACTCATGCCCTACCTCCCCATTCCCGAAAACCCCCACTTCAAAAAAGACGTTGTGTCAAGTCCTGTCTGGTGAGAGGCAAAGACAAATACCGCCTTCCCGAGAAGTTGTGATACCTAATAATATCCGTTTTAACTGTGATTGTTCCACTAGAAATAATAAAATCCTGGTATCTTTATTTTAGTAGAATATCTTCCACTTCTTTGTTTTATTTCAAGGGACAAGTTACCGATCTAAAAATGTATAAACCGGTTTGGTACAATAAAGTCAGATGTTGTTTCATTTCCTCCTAATTTCCAAATTCTATGAGGACCCTGACTAGCTTTGAGGCCTAATTTGAAATAATGCTTTAAAATGGGCAGATTTCAGTTGTTGCTATCACAAAATAAGCTAATGCAACAAACAGGCATAAAATGAGTACAAGACTAGGCATGAATGGGTAGGAAAGTTGATCCTCTGGGAATTATGCAAGAGATTAAAATTTTACCATGGTATATGTATAAACCAGAATTTATCCTAGAATATGATACATGAAATTCTCAAGGATTTTGTGATACAAACGTATCACCCAATTCCAGACAAAAAACTAGACTTAATGTTAATTAACAAGAAAAAAATAACTCGTCATCAAGTGGATTTTTCCCTTTCAGCAGACCACAGGGTGAAAATGAAAAAAAAGCAAAAAGATAGAAAAGATCCTGAATCTTGCCAGCGAGCTGAATATGGTGAGGAACATAAAGGTAACGGTAATATCAATTTTAATTGGTGCGCTCAAAACAGTCCCCAAGTATATCGAAAGGAGACAGGTGAACTCGAGATCAGAGCAAAAATTGCGACTATCCAAATAACAGCACAGTTAAAATCAGCTAGAATAATTTGAAGAGTCCTAGAGACCTAAGGGGTCTTGCTGTCACTCAGAATTCAGTGAAAGGTGACCTGTTAAAACTGGTGTGAAATCTTGCAAGAGGAGCAGACTTCGATGTAGTTAACAAGAAGAAAAAATTTGTCAGATAGTTGACTTCGCTGTGCCAACAAACTACCGAGTAAAATAATTGAATGTGAAAAACCTAGTAAATACCTAGACTTTGCTAGAGAACTGAAAACAGCTGTGGAATATGAAGGTGATAGTCGAACAAATAATGATTGGAGCCTTTGGAACGATTCCGATGAAACTAGAAAAGAGAGAAACGGAGATTTAGAGAAAGATTAAGATACTGGCAAATACCAAGCCGAAACACTACTGCATAGTTTGGAACGAGCAGCAGCAAACATAGCCCTCTATGTTAATGCAAACAAAACGGAATATATGTGCTATAATCAAACGGGGGACATCTCCACTCTAGAAGGAACCCCTCTTAAACAAGTAGACAAATTCACTTACCTAGGAAGCAGCGTCGAATCAACCGAAAAGGACATCGAAACGAGGTTAGCGAAAGCATGGACAGCTATCAATAGGTTATCGATTATTTGGAGGTCAGACCTAACTGATGAAATGAAACGCAGTTTCTTCCAGGCAGCGGTCACATCAGTACTGCTATATGGCTGCACTACATGGACGCTAACAAGACGGCTGGAGAAGAAGCTAGACAGCAATTACACGAGAATGCTACGTGCAATCTTAAACAGGTCCTGGCGGCAGCACCCCACAGGACACCAACTATACGGCCACCTGCCCCCTATCACGAAAACTATTCAAGTTAGACGAGCCAGACATGCAGGACACTGCTGGAGAAGCAGGGACGAACTCATAAGAGATGTACTTTTATGGACCCCCACACATGGCCGTGCAAAAGCAGGACGACCAGCACGAACATACATTCAGCAGCTATGTGAGGATACGGGATGTTGTCCTGAAGACCTACCTAGGGCGATGAACGATAGGGAGGAGTGGTGAGAGAGGGTCAGGGATATCCGTGCAACCAGCGCGATATGATGATGATGATGAGATCTCAACACTGTTGATATCAGGCAGAACTAAGAAGAATCATGGAAAGTAGAAAAACTTACTATTATACGGACTTCAGTGAAAGCCACCAGTGAAGGTTGGTGTGAAAACTCTCAAAGCGTGTAATTATAGTGGAATCATACACATTTACAAGCAAGTCTCCTAAAATCTCGAGGACTCTTCCCAGAGCAATGCCACGGTTCTCAAATAGACGTTTGTAATGCCACGATACCAAATAAACGTTTGCACCGTCACGGTTCTCGGCAAACCCTTTGTAGCATTACGGCACCGCATAGACATTTGTATCTCCACGGTTCTAACGGGTCTATGAATGTAGCACTACGCCTTGAGCGTCAGTCGGACCTCGCAGTAACCTCCGCCGTGATGCAAAGAAGAAGGGACGAACACACAAAACACCGTCTTGGTTCGCTAATACAGAAGTTTATCCGCTACTACACCTCTTAGTAGTCGTCGAGAAGAGAGAAACAACATAAACTGAGTCGACCGCTTTAAATAGACTAGGAGCAATGAAGCGTCTTGAGAAGAGAAAACAGAGACAGACTTTAATATTATCTTTCTCGTTTTCCATTATAGTTCTCGCACGTGCTTGCTCGTTAATTCTGTCTTCACTGTTTCGCGGCAAGTATGGGACTTTTTCGCGGAGCTCACCTAAATGGGTGCCCTAATTTTCAGCCGTCTTCTCAAGTCTCGTCTCCTTTTTTCTATCTAGCGTCCACTTTTACGGTTCTTCCACGTCACCTTTTTTCAGTCAATCAGAACCAATCGCTGATTTGCCGCTGATACATTTTTATTTTTAACCTGGGCATCTGCTGCTATCCTGGCTTACACTTGGCGAACCTCTAAGTCTAACTACGAAACAACTTATTACTAAAACAATCACCCAGAGTCCCTAATTATTTTACATTTCAATTTTACCCTATGGTCTGCCGGAACAGCAAAGTTCACTATTCGGCAAGGTCTCTTTTTTTTCTTCTTTTTTGTTGACAATCACTAGGTCTAGTCATCTGGCCGAGAATAGGTAATCCGTTTGAATCTCAAAATCCCAGAGAAGTTTATGGGTTTCACTTTCCTGGGTGGATTCTGAGTTGTGCATGTAACATTTGCTCGTACGGTCAAATTTAAACTTCTTGCACAATTCCCAATGGATCACCTTCTCCACGCAGTCGTATCAAGCCTTATACTCTTTTTGAGCTAGTTTGTTGCATTCGCTTATTATATGATTGATCGTTTCGTCTCTATCACAACATAATCTACATCTGCTATTTTGTTACTTCTTATCTATTTTTGCTTTAGCACAGTTGGTCCTTCTGGCGCTATTTTGTGCTGCTATCAGAAGAGATTCAATTTCTCTCGTAAGGTTTTCCCTTTCTTAGCAATGGCCAAGTTTTCAAGGTTAAGATTTCGCTTATTTGTCGCTTGAAATGTCCATACAGTTGTTTTTCTTTCCATCTTTGTTTTCTAGTAATTTTTGTTCTATTAATGCTTGTGGTATGTAAGGCCTTATGCATTGTCATAAGTTTTCTTGTTCTCTAGTTCCCTCGTCCACTCCAAGAATGCTCCCGAGTATCTCACAAGAAGGACAGCCTAGGCGTTTATCCCTTTGATGAGATTTCTGCAACATAGTTTCGTTTCGAGTAGTTTTCTCGTTCTCCTGAGATACTACTCTTTTTAATTTTTTTCTTTCATTTCTACTTGTTTGATGGTATCCTCTTCCAATATTCCCAAGAATTCGTAAGTTTCAATTCCTCCGAACTTTCTGATTTTTTCTTGGTTTGGCAGTTCTATTCCTTCTGTCATGTGTCATTTCCCACTTCTCATTATTAGCATGGCACAATTTTATATGCCAAATTCCATCCTTGTGTCCTGACTGCATATGTACCATATTCACAATTAACGCTATGTGCGAAATGGACATATAATGTTCATAACGATAGAACATAGGAATCTCGAAATTCGAAAACACGTAACGACTTCTTGTTCAGGTACGAAACCTTTTTATTAACTTTGAATTAAAAGTTTCGACGTAAGGAGGAGAGACACAATCTTCTATGCTGTCTTATTCATTTGGCCCCCATCTCGTGCGGCCCCCATAAGACGCACGTTCGCCTCGCGTCTGCGAGCTCCAAAAGTCGACCGTCTTCGTCCAGTGTCTAATCTCAACTCCCTGACTTTCTTCAGATTCTCACACAAACCTCCGCACGCTTCCAGTGCGTGACGTCACCCGCACCCTGTCACCCCGTTTCGTCTCGGACTATTATGACATCTGAGTGGCACCTCCATCCGCCCGCGCGCGCCCGCGTTAACACCTGCCTCAATGTTGCACCTAACTAACCCATGTGCTGAGCCGAAAGGTTCTCAGCCTAACTAAACTCAAAGGCATGAACCGAAATCCCTCGGCTATTATATAACACATATTCTCAGTGCCCGTATTAGGGTTTCCAATTCTTTTTTATTTTTGTCAAACAATTTGATGTCATCCATGTACATTTGTTGATTGATCTTTTCTTGTGATTTAAAAAGTTTGTAACCGACTGAACTTTTCCTCAGTATGTGATTGAGTGGCATCATATGGTTATTATTATTTTTATTATTACTATTATTATTATTTGTCCTTCTTTTAAAGTATTTCTTGTCATATTTTATCAGTATCCAAAGGATTTGCATCTTACCTTACAGGTTAAACACATTCTAAGCGATGTCATTAAATTAATTCCTTTATTTTATCTTTTGCTCTTGTCCTATCGATTCTTTTGCCATTCTTTTTATTCTTTTCATTTATTTTCTTTCATTCTTCATTTTTTTTATCCATCCGATACCTCTCTTTCTTTCAGTCTCACTTCAGTTTAATAAATCTCTTTCTTTTCACCATTCTCGCTCTTCACCATATATATATATATAAATGTGGATGACTATAGAGATATATACTCCCCTACCCCCGTAGGGTTGAGTTCTCTGGCGAATGAAGTAATCGTGTTGCCATTAGCGTTTATTGCAAGTCACTTCATATATGAATTGAGGTCTCGGTAGCCGTTAAACGGATGTATGTAAACAATAGCAATTGTGATTCATAACCGTTTAAAATTTACTTCGCTGCTACTGGCTCCTCGTGGCTGAGTGGTTAGAAGCTTGGATTGGCGTTTGAGTCAACCAGGTTACGATCCTAGCTACGGGAAGTTAACTTCGTAAGTTAACGGCTGTGTTGAACCTAGCTTGACGCTAAACATCACTGTTTCCATTGCTAAATGCATTATTTCCCATCCAATCTGCTCATATCCATATGATAGAATGAAACAGATCTGTCTGTGGATGACTATATATATATATATATATATATTATCCAACACCAAGACAGCCGATGGTGATAACTATTCTATCTTGGATTTTCTTTCATCAATATCCATGTAATTCAAAATTCAAAAGTGAGCTCAATGTAAAATTATTATAAATCAAATAATTCCATATAAACGAAAAACCTTTTAAAATCACTCATATTTTTCTTAATAATTTTTATTTCAGCAGACCTTATTTTTTTTTAAATGTTAGATCTGCATCTTCAAACATAGAAAAAAATCTGAAGATGCAAATCTAACATTTAAAAAAATATTGGGTATGCTAAAATAAATATTATAAAAAAATATGAGTAATTTTTAAAAGTTTTCCTTATATATATATATATATATATATACATATATATATCAACTATGTTTAGTGGCTGCTGTATCTATTGGGAGAATAATCGATCTCTTGGATAGACCATAGATTGGTAGTATAACACAAAAATTAAAGCGACGTATCGCGACTAATAATTACTCGTACTGAGGTGGTTGGTGCTATGGAGGCTATTTAGTCGAGTTCAATGTAAGCATTAGTATTAACAATGATACACCTGTTTCGGCGGTAAATCTAGCACTAAACAAACGGCAAGAACGGCAAGATAGGCTCATTTGCACCAATAGAAACATTTAGTATATACATAATATACATACAAGAAGTATTAACAAGAATGCACAAATGTGTCCTAACTGATAAAAATGCGCACGATGTTCTATGGACAAGAACAAGCAGTTTTGCGTCTTCACTATCATCAAATAATACGGCTTTCAAAAGAATTACGACTATCATGGAAAGAAGTACATGGAAAAAACAGAATACTAGACCCGATACCAAATTATGGAATTTGCATAACTAAGAGGATGTTCACATGTGGTTTTTATTTAAACTAATAACAAATAAGATGCAAAACATTTTTTCGTTTATAGCTCAACATTCTGGCTTGATAAAATATACGGTAAACAAACTAAGTTCAATTATCTAAACTAATGGTATGATTTTTTTCAAGCGTATAGAATACACATTTTTTAATCTTAAAATAATCACCGACAAAAACATAGATAAGAACATTCAAGAAATCTCAGATCAAAATCGCATTAACATTGAAATTACACTTTTATTAGTTGCAATACATAGTTTTACTCTTAGTGTTACTCTGCGCGCACGCACACATACGTACACACAAATACACACCCACACCCACATAATTCGCGGTGAGGATAGTTTCTTCAATGATATTCTGAGGAAGCTGTCCTTTTAGCAAGACATGTCAATTTAATTTTCCGTATTGCCTTCCTTTTATCATAAATTTTTAGCTGCTGATTTTATATCGAGTATTTTTATCCTTCATTCGAAAACGATCAAGTTCTATTATAAATTATATATAGGTATAAATGTAGGGTAGAAGGAGTTCTAATTTAATGACAAAACTATATTGAAGGCAACCCTTCAAGAAGTTAACCCCAAAATCAATAGTATCAAACTACTGTAGAGAAGAGGAAAATCTCATATTTTGTTTTGGCGCGCTATTTAATTCAACACTGAATTTCACCCAATCAGGATGACTTATCCCATTCAGCCCGGACCTTCTTTTCCGGCTAGCAAAACGGGTGAGCGGCCAAACACACTCTCTTCGGCTTGAGACGGCGACCAGAACGGACGTGTCCCTGGTCGCCCCTGCTTAGCGATGCTTTTTAGCTAAACAAGCCACCCAGTGAGGACAACTCACTGTGGCTTTAACCCTAGCAGCAGCAACATGGACACTCGGCGAGGGAACCTTCTAATTTATGGATTCTTTGCGTCTAATATATTTTAGACCAAGGAATCCCAGTTGAATATGAATTAGATACGTTCAGCATGCCTTCCACAAGCACCACAAAAATTTACTATGTCGATCCGAGCGCCACTTCGCTCTCGACACACCTAGCTCTCATTTCACCTCTGGTTGACATTAATGGAGATAACGCCTACTCTCCCCAATTACCAGACACACAAAACTACACGGTGACCTTGAATACTTCCCTCACACGTCCAACGACACGCTGCCATCGCAACATCTAGCTAAGCCATTTCGTCTCCAACAACCAACAAGCCTAAACACCACGAGTCTTGCAGCACCAAAAACAAACCGCTTCAAAGCTGCAAATAAAGTATTTTCGCTGTTGTGTGTTGTTAAACCAATAGTCTCGTAATTCATTTCTAGTGCCTAAAATATATAGTGTTCGGGAAAATAACTAATTCCCTCAACAACCGCTATACTACATTTGACGGGAAAAGTCTACAAGAATGTACTCTGAAATAAAACCTGCAGTTTTTATAGCCACTTATTATCTTGCCATGTAGCCCCAGAGAATAGCAAGCGTATGTGATGATAATCCAGGGACGTCTTACTATCCTATTATCTTACTCACCTTATATATTTTTCACATGTTGAACGTTAACGATCAGGATGTTTGAGTTGTAATTTAGGTAGTAAAGACAGTTATCATCTGTTAAAATGAAGTAGTCAATACACACACACACACATACACATACGTATATATATATTCATTCAACGAATGTAAATACTACGTTACCAGTTCATATTTAGTTGATTCTCTTGGGGCATATTAACTCTTTTGAAAACTATTTTGATAACTTTTTAAAATAAACTTTTCTTCTCAAAAACTGTTCTCCTAACGATGACTTAAAATCGAAACTAGTTGAGAACAATAAAAACAAAAATAGATACAAAGAAATGTTCCTATTCGTCTTAACACTTTTGTTTATTCATTTATATATATATATATATATATATATATATATATATATATATATATATATATGTGTGTGTGTGTGTGTGTGTGAGTTGTGTTCTGATGTTGTGAAATATAGAGTGCTCGATATTTCAAAGTAAAATAAAAGATTAACTATGATATTTATTTCATATATGGATAAGTGGCTATCTTATAAAATGTTTCGAGGTTATCTCATCTCTTCCGTTTACTGATATTTATCAAAACTGCTCATATTTTATAATTTGTGTGTGTGTGTTTTAAGCATCACAGCAGCGATGCCAGTGTTGCTGTCGGAAAAATGTTGCCCATGTAGTCCATTATTTACCGGCTTAATTGCCACAGATGAGCTGAATTAGACTTTCTTCCTTTCGTAAGTTAACGGCTGTGTTGAACCTAGCTTGACGCTAAACATCACTGTTTCCATTGCTAAATGCATTATTTCCCATCTTATCTGCCCATATCCACTGTTTGGACACAGTAAACGTTCAGCAAGCGGCGATAAATGTCAATGATTACATTTTTTTTTCTACGTTGAGTAATTCAGCAACATGTCAGATTTTTCAAGCTGCTGTTCAACTGCTATCTGTAACACCGAAAAAATATGTGTTATTGGCGGGAAGGTTCAACCTCTACTACCATAGCACTATCATCCACCTCTAACTTTAGGGGCATAATAAAATAGGAAGCATTACATTCGGAGCGACCCTCTAACGAGTACAGTATACAATCTCTTGTTCATTGCTGGTGAAAAGTACACTGGCAATGGTGATGACAATGCAGAAAAATTGTGCTTTGTAGCTGAAAACTTGCTCTATCCAACGGTACTATTACACTCACTGTATCTGCAGTAGTTTTCATGGAAGTAAGTTAGAGGAATTACTTTTAGAGCATTACTTGTATATATATATATATATATATATATATATATATATATATATATGATTAATCTGATAAAACAAGTGCTTGATGAAATCCATACAGAGTGAAATGTTATGATGAACAAATAAATGTCTCATTATATTTTAGTCTTATTTTTCTTCCATGCAGTCTGATATTTTATCTATCTATCTATCTATCGTGGCTCTAACACTTTTCTACATCACCAATAGAGTCCATAACAAAGAAACAGGTAAATCAATTGCCCAATGTAAAGCAAGTTTGTTTTGTTTTTATGTAGAAAATTTGAATAAGAAGCCACTCTTTTTTAATTACTTTCTTATCGAAGACATCTTTGTTTCTTGACATTTTGGGAGTTGCCTTTTGAACACAGGTGAAAAAATATGAACACACCATTTTCACACTGAGTGCATCTCCTTGGGACCAACTGATTAAATTTAAACTCCTTTTTCTAAATTCTATGACATTTTGATCATATGATTGAGTCAACCCAATCTGAGACAAGCTCTCAAACTGATCCAAGGGTCATTTGCTATCATTCACACCCAGGTGACCTAATGTCTCAGAGTATGATTCCTAATCCACTTTCTCAAATTCTATACTACATCTCCAAGAGTAAATCTAGAATTCTTTCTGAGGACGTTAATTTCTCAAACTCTTTCAAGGGACAAATTTTATTTATAGCAGTTTCCTGTAAATTTCAACCATGTTCTTGTCTGACTAATCCATTTTGTCAAAAAAATATCAAATCAGAGTATTTTTTCTCTTGTGCTCCAAGATATATGACAGTTTTGTGTATGGTTTAGACTTTAACAGCCTTTCTGAATATCACCTTGAACTTCAAAGTAATATTCAGAAAGGCTGTTAATAGAAACAAAATTTAGCAGCAAACATAACTTTTTCTCCGAATGAATCATTGGTTTGGAAATTTCATTTCACCATAAAATTTTGTTAATTTGGTCCTGCAAAATAAAAAAAAACTGTATTCAAATCTAATTTATTTTATCTATACATTGGTAAAATTCTGATCATAATTATATTTCTAAATATATATATATATATATATATATATACGAGGTGCATATGATAAGTTTCCAGATTTTTTCATATGGGCATTTAAAATTGTCATAGACTCTTGAAAATTCACTATGTTATTGCAATACATCTTATTAGATGACTGACCAATTTTTATGATTTCCGGTTCAAATGAACTGCTATATACTAAAGCCTGATTGTCACAGCTGGTGAATTTCAAAAATGCAATCTGGATGTGAGGACACTTTAGAAGAACGATATGCAATAAAATTCTCTTTTAAACTTGGAAAAAATGCCACAGAAACGTATGGAATGCTTCAGACTGCTTTTGGAGCATCTTGCATGAATCGAACATCAGTTTTTGAGTGACATAAGAGATTCAAGGAAGGCAGGGAGTCTGTGAGGGATGATGAGAGGTGTGGGAGGAGTAAGGAGTTCAATATACCAGAGTTGATTGGCCAAAGGGTTAGGGTTAGGGTTACTATGTTGAGGTTTTAAGGGAGTTCAGGAAGAGGCCAGCACTCTTCAAATTGGGTCAGTGGCATTTTCACCAGGACAATACACCAGTCCACAACTCCATCCTTGTCACAGACTATTTGACCAAGATGGGCATCGAGACAGTTCCTCACCCTCCCTATTGTCCAAACCTTGCGCCCTGTGACTTTTGGTTATTCCCAAAGCTCAGAGGCTGTCGTTATAAGATAATTGAGGAGATGAAAGAGGCTGTGAAGAAGATCATTGACACGCTCACACAAGAAGTTGTTCGTACAAGTGCATTGCAGTCGGAGGAGATTACTTCGAAGGGGACAAGTTTCATGTGTGTACTATTGATAAAAGTACCCATACGAAAAAAAAGTCTGAAAACTTATCGTATGCACCTCATATGTGTGTGTGAGTGGCCCAGAAAAAATGGCATATCATAGGGAGCAGTATGCTTAAAATATTCTAGCATGAATAAAACAATTTCCAATCAAATTTGTAATTGAATGATAACTATGTGTAATCTGCAACTATGAAATGCAAACAGCCTTGTTCAGGTTTTGAACCTGGGTAACCAAATCTACTTCCTATGACAATAACTATTTTGCAATAAGCACCTCAACATATATTATATATATTAAATACTAAATGTTTACAAATGAGTTTTCAGTTTATTCAGTGTTAGTATATAACAGATATACTAATGCTAATGATGATCTTTGGAGAGTGGGGATTTGACAAAAATATCTTTCCTACAACCAAGCTTTCCAATAGTCCAATTATTTCTCTTATTTACGACTGTTGTGGACTGAATGACAAGTTATTATTCTGAATATACCTGTTTTCAAGCTTATGAAGACTTTTGAAGAATTGTTTCTTGAAGCACGAAGCAATGTGATTGAAATTAACTTAATTTTGTTTAAGTATTTTTTACTTACACTCTTTTGTGGTGGGGAGTCACTGTAGTATAATGGTTGATGTGCAAGACAGTGACATCATAGGATTTGAGTTCAAACTCCAGTCATGCTATTATATTCATTTTTTCTCTAATATCCTTGGTAAATGTATGAACCCCCTTATCCCACAGCTATAAATAGTACTACTACTGTTCTTCTACAAGAATGACTTTAGCATTAAATAAACCACAAAGGTTGATAAGCCATTAAATAAAGAAACCAAATCAAACTATTCCTTTGAGGAAACTTATTTGTGAATTGATTCTGATTTTTTTCTTTTCATAGTTTGATAAATTAGCCAGGTCCTTTTTTTTCTTTTAAAGATTGATTGGTTGATTGATTTTAATGGCATGTCAACCTGTCAAAGGATATTTCATGCCTAGAGGTAAGGAAATCCCATTCATTGTATACTTATATTTACATTTTTTGTGTAGTTGTTTCCACACACATTAAATTAAATTGCATACATTAAATTCTTATCGAATATGAATAATTTTTAAACAGGTCTCTTTGACCCATAGATTTGATCCTAACAGGTACAACCACTCTGGATCAGAGTGGACCTGGGAGTAATGGTAATGAAAGTGTACTCTACACTCCCAAAAGCTCCAGAACTGGAGCCTTGCCATCAGATGCCATTTAGCGTCATACCCAGAACAGGGTGTTCTTTTAATGAATTGTGATTGTAAGAAGAACCTGCACTTTAAAGGAAACATTTTCATGTTGAAAAGCAAGATTAGTTGTATGCAATTGCTGGTTAAGAAAGGTGTGGGAGAAGATTTTTTCCTACAGACATTAAAGATTTACGGGCAATTAAAATTTGAAAAAATATAAAAGGAATAAAATAAAATAAAACTCACCTTAAAGGCTAAAAGACAAAATATCGTAAAAAGTCACAAATGCCAGGTTTGACTGATTAACACATGATGAACTAACTTCACGTTCTTTTCTTTTTCTCTATTTTTTCAGAAGTTGTCTTGCTGGTTTTCCTGCTTTGAAATGTCTTTCTTAAATCAACACTGAAGAAAAAAAAGTCAGTGCTGCATTTACCTGCACAGTGACTTTATATATAATTAACATGATTCAAATTAAAAATATTTTACTCTTTACTTTATATACTTTTTTGCAGCTGATAATAGATAATGATATACAATAGTCACATGAAGAATTCAAAGCCTTGTCTCACCTGAGAATTATATATATATATATACGAGGTGTTTCACAATTGTTGAAACAAAGCAGCAGCTTCTCAAATCTTCCCTGTTGACTTTATTCTCTTTTTCTTTTTATGATTATTGCTGGGAAGTAGTTAACATTTTGATATATTTAACCAAATATAGCAAAATTATGCCTTGGATGATGGAACAGAAGATCTTTTGTATGAAGAAATAAAACAAAGTCTTTCAAAATTGTTCAAGCAAGATACAGAACGAAGTTTAGTTTCAACATATTTCCAGACAGGAGTCATATTTTTAAGTTGGTCAAGAACTTTGAAACTTATACCACTTGTGAAGATTGTTGGGCAAAGGGTTCCTCACCATTTCAGCCTCTGATCACCCAGAAAAAAGTGCATGTGTTATCAACAATTTTGCATGCCACGTTCAACAGTGCTTTAAACTGAATGGTGGACACTGGAAACATCTACTCAAGGGTTCTTCTTGACATTTTTGATTCATGTTTGAGACTAAATATTTGTAGATCCTAAAATGTTATCCTTTTACCTTTCAATAAATGTAATTTCCATAACTCTATCACTTGTGGTTTTGATTTCTGCCTGATCAATTTATATATATATATATATATATATATAAGAGTTCTTGTTCTATGACTTTCTTTTACAAAGTAAGTTATTCCAAAAGCAACAGATGAAATCAGACAGTAAATTCAAGTGACATTAAGTTATTTGTGAGATGATTATTTCATAACAGTTTATCCCATTGCTGAAGTGGGGTGTCCTCGTGGTGCAATGGTTAAAGAGCTGAAATGTGGAATCATTGTAAGCAAATTCAAACTTCAGTCATGCTATTATATTCACTTTTGGACAATACCCTTAGGAAAGGTATGAACCCCCTTATCCTCCCAGCTATAGGTTAAATAGTACCACTACTGTCCTTATACAAGGGTGTCCTATTCCTATCTAACACAAATAATTTGCTCACAGTTGTATAGTTAAAAGTATTCCTATCTAATACTAATAATTATATGGTTTCAAGTAATCATTTCTGTTTGATAATAATCATTTGTTTACACACAATTATATACTTTCAAGTAACTAATAATAATCCTTAGTAAACAATTATAGCTTCAAGTAACTATTCTTGATACAAATAATTTACAATTATGTAAGTATTCTTATTAAACACAAATGATTTTTAAACAGATCTATTTGATCCATAGATGGGAGCATAAGAACTATCATTCTAGATCAGAGAGGATCAGGGAGTAATGACAATGAAGGGGTGACTTCACACTCCCAAGAGCTTCAGAACTGGAGCCTCACCATCAGATCCAGTTTAGTGTCATACTCAGGACAGCTCTTTTTTTGGATGGTGGTGGTCTTACCATTCTAGATAGAAAGCAGTCAGCATATTCTAAGCCTCATTGATAGAACAGAAAAATGAATGGTTAAAAAGTCCATCATGAGATATAAAATGAACAGGTATATAACAAATGCTATAAATTGAATGGGCAAATGAATTCAAACTAGAAAGAAAGATAATGCTTTTGATTTAACAAACGCATTCGATTAGTCTTTATTAAATTGTATTTATATCATATATGACAAGTTTACTTATAAAGTTTAGTATCTAATAAATAATACTCAACAAAGTACAAGAGAAAAATATAATTTTTACATATAAATATACATCAATTACATGACTTGATCAAAATAACATTTTAAGAAATAATAATAATGATAAAACTGAATCACCAAATACTCTTCAAATGATCATCAAAAGTCAAGATGTTCACTAATAAAAAACATTTTCTATTTCTATCAGGCATGTGTTAAACTTCCTGGCACCATTTTTTTTTTAAATAGAGATTGAACACGTAGCTAGTTTTTTTTGTTTTTGTTTTTTTGTTTTTCACTGTAAACTTTTGTATGTACATAATACATCTTTTGAGAAGAAATAGATTTCAACCTGAATGTAAATTTGTGTAGAAGAAAAACTGCAAAGGTTAAAAATGAGTGTATAAATGAAATCCGTTGAAAATTTACACAGAAAAAGTGCAAATTATTCAAAGAATAAGTCTGTCTTCTTCATGCAAAGCTGGTGTATTTCCAATTTGAAGTGCTTTACCACTGGCTTCAGCACTGTTCATCTGATCAAAACACTTTTTTTTGCATTCCATGATACGCATAAAATCTTTCCACTGTTTCATCTGCTTCAAACTGGGAGCTTGATTATCTTGCAAAAACTTCTTTTCTTCCCGCAATTTCTTGCCAAGAATTTCTTGTTCTTTGATCTTTTTTAAATACATTTCCCTGGTGAAGAAAAAAAACAAACAAAAAGACATCATCCAAATGTGAGAAAATTGTGAAAAAAAATGAACGCAAAATACAATAAAGAAAATGAGGACACCTGAAGCTTTTAAATTTTGTCTCAAGTAAAAACTCAAATCAACCTTCATTTGCATTAAATGTAAAATTTGTATTTGTCTTCTGTTCAAAGATGAAAAGCAGACAATAAATCATCCAATATAAGTGATTTCAACAGCAAGTAATTATTCCTAATTTTAGAGTACAATGTCTTTTTAAACAAGTAAGATTTAGCTTTCTTTGTTTTAATGGCATATCAACCTTTGTGAGTTATCTAATACCAAAGCCATCCTTCTAGAAGAACAGCAGTGATGCTATTTAACCCATAGGCGGGAGGATTCGGGGGTTCATACCTCTCCCAAGGGTATTTGTCCAAAAGTAGACATAATAGCATGACTGGAGTTTGAACTCGCTTACTATGATTCCGCAGTCCAGCGCTTTAAGCATTACACCACAAGGACACCCCCTTTAAACAAGTAAACTTTCATATTAATTGTTGAGATAGAAGTGAATGGAACCACAATGACATCATAAGCTGAGGAAATGCTGAACTCATATCCTAATTCTGGCTTTTTTAAAACTTTTTTGACCAATCACAGCTTTTGGACAGAGATATTTTTGGATAAAAAGTATGGTTTGCCTTTAATTTTTTCATATACCTAATTGGAATTGATCATGCCCAGAACTTGAAATGTTACATGTTTAATCGCAATTGATCATGCCCAGAATGAGAAATCATTCTATCAGTTTAAGGATCAGTGATAATTGCTTTCTTTGTCTAATGGCATATCAGCCTTTGTGGGTTAATGCCAAAGCCATCCTTCTAGAAGACCAGTCGTGATACTATTTAATCTATAGCTGAGAAGATAAGGGTGGGGATCATACATTTCCCAAGAGTATTAGTCCAAAAGCAAACATAATAGGGAAATTGGAATTTGAACTTGTCAAGCATAATGTTACAGTTTAGCAGTTTAAATGTTATGCCAGGGAGACTTCCCCAATCAGTGATAAATTCTCATTGAGTCTGCTAAAAATATGAAAGGTACATTTTTAATAGAGCAATTTAGTGGTTTCAATGCAAGAGAATTTTTCTTGGAAATAAAATGAAAATTTATAAAAAAAATTGTTAGTAAAAATTCAATTTAATCCTTTTATTAAAAAAAATAATAATGAAATGATAAATAAAGCATTACCTGTAACTCAATTAAACTTATCAAATGTTTTTTTTAATAAAAATCTTATTCTAAATCATCTAATCAGTTGTAAAATTATGAATTTTCTGATGTAGACTAAACTAGAAACTTATCTTTCAATTTAGACTAAACTTAAAAACTATCTTTAATATCAAATACATCTTAAGTCTATCAAAAAACAACTTCTAGTATCATATCACCGTAATGTCTTCTTCTTATCTTGAGGATCAGCAGATTTGTAGGCTTTCATTTCATCTTGGATTCTGTGTTTTTGATTTTCCAAGATGTCAATTTGAATATGAAGTGAATGATAACGGGATTCTTGATGGTTACATTCTTCACGATAACTGCGTACTTCCTAGAAAAATGTTAAAGAGATTAAAGATTACTAAATATAAAACCATTTATAAAATAAAATGCTTTCATAGTGCCATATCCATATCAAATTTTAAATATTGATAAACTGAATTATGAAGTTGACAGGTAAAAATTCTTCTCTCTGCATATTTTATTTCATTTGAGGGTTTTTTTTATACTTGACATAAAATATATACAAGGAATTTAAGTGTTAAGGAAATAATCATATTAATTTGAAACTACCTTCATTGCCATTCTTAAGTAAGAGAAAGGTTATATAATCTTTGAAATTATATTGTGGCTTTGTTTTACAAATGAAGATTTTAGATGATGCTCAACATCAGTCGATAGAGATGGTGGCTTCCAGCATCATTTATCACCAGGCATTTTTACCTGAGTCTCATTGATGTATAATTTGATGGTTGTGTATACAGGAAGCTTTTAAACCTGCACAATAAAATTTTAAGATTGTGGGTAGCATATACATTATTGTTACCATCAAGTTTTACTTGCTATGGCCTGCCAAGATTGGGCAATGGTAAAAAGATCATAAGTTTTTTGGTTGAAATTTCCCTCTTTAAGGACAATGGTTAAATGAATAGATTAAGAGATTTTAACAACATATCAATTCATCTAGGTTTATTTGATGCCTAGATTAAGAAATTACATTCATTGTACAGTTATTTTTTGTGTAGTTGTTTCTTAAAAGGTTTTTGCAAAGATTTATGATATCAAGTACTTCTACTGAATACAAATAATTAGCACACAATTGTACAGTTTAAAGTATTCCTATTTAATACTAATAATTATATGGTTTCAAGTAATTATTTCTATTTAATAATAGTCATTTGTTTGCACACAGTATTATAAACTCTGTCGACAGGGTGATTAAATGAAAAAGTTTGCCTCACTTGAAAAAGTGTATCCAATATAAATCCAAACAGAACAGATACTTCACTTTGAAACTGGTCATTTATCATCCAAATTGTGTAATGTTCTATTGTTATGATGAAGCAATTAAATGGGAATAATGCATTTATAATCAACACTGTATGCATAAATGATAAATATTTCTACCTTTTCTAATTGCGACCTTTGGGTTTCTAGATTAGCTGATTGCATTTCATAAGTAGACTTCTTTTCTTCATATTCTTGATTGATTACCTGCAAAAGAAAGAAATTAGCACAAAACTATTGGCTAAAGAAAAAAAAGAGTTCTTACTCTATTGATTGGACAAGTTAACCAGTTACAAATTGCTCTTCTTTTGGGTTAATAAGTAGGACATGAAATGTACATTAAATATTTAATTCTTGAACCAATTACAAAGGCAAATCTCATTGATAGGGTCCAAACCATTAATTTACCTTATCTTTTAGAGAGTTGATCACTTTGCTATTATGAAATCTAGAGGTTAATAACACAACATAAAGATGTGAAGAAATAAATCTATGAGTCAACTAACTTTGAATTCATCTCTGAGAAGTCGTAGTTTCTGTATAAAAGGAGCCAAAGCTCCTTTTTTCTCTTCAACTTTTTTGTTCAGCATGTTCACCATTTTCGACATGTCTTCTAGAGTTTTATCCTTCATCTCATCAAACTCACTTTTGATGGTTGAGACTTTCTCTAATTCCTCCTGGGTTTCCCGATAACCAGCCACACCCTGATCTGCTTCCAATGCTGACTACAAAAGAAAAGAAAACTAGTTAAAAAGTTGTTTACAAAAGGAAAGTTACAATGAAGATTAATCACTATAAAATAAAATTCCCATTACTAAAATGTTTGTTAATATGAATGTTTATTTCATTTGACTCCAAAATTTGTATGCATAATTAGAAAATCCAGTTAAATTAAGTTACCATAGCAAATAACTGATGAATTGTAAAGATTCTATTTGCATATAGAATAACAATCTGTGAATACATAAAATCTCATTTTGATCGAATACATCAATTATATATAGTTACCCAACCATGGGCAGGATGTGACACAAGGTCAATTTTTAAGTGGAGTAAAGCTGGTTTGAATTTAGAATTTTCCTTTGCTTAGACTGGTTTTCTAACAAAGGCTAAAGAACCTAGTCTGCCCAACTAACTAGCCATAGCTGGAGGGAGAATATATGGATTCATACATTTTCCAAAGGTATCAGTGGAAAGTGAAGTGTAAACAGCCTCATCCAGGGTTTGAATTCAAGTCGCTGATTCCATTCCCTATGAGGATAACCATTATACTAAGTACTCCTCCATATATGGTATGCATGGTATGCATCAAATGTATGCAAAAAAATAAGTAATTATAGTTGGATTTTATTCAACAGTTTGATTCATCAATTTTTCATTTTTTATTTCTCAAATTTCAATAAAATAAAAGATTACAAATTAGGATTTGGTTTCTTTGTTTAATGGCATATCAATCTTTGTGGGTTATTTAATGCCAAAGCCATCCTTGTAGAAGTACAGTAGCAGTACTTTTTAACCCATAGCTGGGAAAATAAAGAGGCTATTACTTTTCCCAAAGGTTTTAGTCTGAAAGTAAATGTGATAGCATGATTGGATTTCAAACTTGTTTATGTCAAGGCTGCAGTCAGTACTTTTAGCCATTATGCCACAGGGACTTCTCCAATACTAAATGACATGATTCCTCTTTTCACTATATTTTACACAACCTATAATTATCCAAAATCAATGTAACAATAAGGAATCATAATAATCAAAAGAAGAATTGATTCATTGATAAATATCATTCTTTAAACAATCTTTGCTTTTAAGTTGATCAGAAAAAACATTCAGATGTATTTCCATCTATTCTTATTGAAGAAATTTTGATGAAATATGTATAAAAAAGCAACTTAAAACAGCTTATAATCCTGTGTTACCATTTCAGAGCAGTTTGCTGATTAGAATATTGTATTAACCAGTATCCTACTAATTCTAATTTTTTTCAAATTTTCTTATGCTCACCATATGTCATATAGCAGCTATCTGTCATTTTGATATAGCATGATAATCACTTGCTGTTCTGAATCAAAACTACTATTAGTCTTCAATTTTTCCATGTGCATAAATGAAGAAAGCAGAAAAACAGAATAATCCAAATAGGTGAATTTATTGTGATGTAAAGTTGATGTTAAACGTTTTGGTTTCAATAACCATCATCAGGACTTTGATATCAGGAAAATTGTTCACACAGCGATGGATGCTTATCAAAATAACAGGAGCAAATAAAATGCACACAATAAAAATATAGAAACGTGCACATAGCATTCTTAATTTAAAAGTATTAAGAATGTGTTTGGCACATAGAAAGATATTTGAAAATGTTGGATTTTTTTTCAAGAGACGAGAAAAATCCTTGAGTCTTTTAAAGAAATATGCAAAGATAGGTAAGTTTTCGTATATACAGATCGTTTTGAAGTCATCCATGTTAGATGTCGTGTAAGAATGTATTTGGTATTTGTTTTTCCGAAAGGACAGTATGAAAGTAAATATGGATCTAAATCCGACAGTATGAAGAAAGCAAAAAAACAAAATAATCCAAATAGGTGAATTTATTGTGATGTAAAGTCAACATTAAATATCTTTTCACGTGCCAAATATGTTCTTGATACTTTTAAATTAAGAACACTGCACGTTTGTATCTTTTTGTTGCATAGATTTGCTCCTGTTATTTCGATAAGCATCCATCGCTGTGTGAACAATTTTCCTGATATCAAAGTCCTGATGATGGTTATTGAAACCGAAACGTTTAACATCAACTTTACATCACATTAAATTCACCTATTTGGATTATTCTGTTTTTCTGCTTTCTTCCTATTGTCAGATTTAGATCCATATTTACTTTCACATGCATAAATGCAACTGATCAAGCTCACAGCTTGAAATGTTCCAGCCTTTTGACTGTATTTTTATTTGAAAGAAACTTCTACAGTGACATGAATCAGTATAGCAAGTTCACAGACATTTTTGGACATTCATCAGTGATTGAGACATAGACATTCTCGAGGTGATACAGCCAACTGATAATTTTATCTGGGAAAATTCTTTGGAATTTATTAGGAATTATCTGCTTGGAGTTATGTTTTATAGATTATAATTAAAAACATCAAGATGTGTCATATCATTGTCAAAAATTATAAATTTCAATGGCAAGATAAGGTTTAAAGTAAATAAAGACAAGAAGTTTAATAAAAAGAGAGGAGTTATGTAACGGAAGAAATACTGGGAACTGAAAACCGTGGGTAAGCATAAATTCACTTTCTTTGATTTGAATAAAGAATTATGATTTCTTTTGCATTTCATGAAATTAGCAATCAATGAAAAAAAAGCAAGTGATATCTTTTTTTAATTCCTTAAAGTATTTGATTAAGAATTTTTACCAACTGCTGATCCACAAGGCCAAGTCTGTTTAAAAGGATTTCTTCTGTACGTGACAACACACCATGTTCAGCTCTCATTTCTTCAAGTTCAAGCTTCTTTTTCTTGTGAATGTTGCTCTTTGTCCTCAATTTGTTTACAAACCTCATATACTGAAAACAGAAAAACAATTATCCTTCAATGTTACCTGACTTATTTTAGATGCATATCTTTACACTGAATGTTATGATAAAATTTATATTAGACTCAGAAGATCTCATTCTTCTAATCTCATTTAATCCAGTTAAATGTTAAAATGAATATTATGCAACTATTTTACAATAGATAATGTCAGATAGAACTGCTTCTAATTCAGGAGTCTCAAACTCAAGGACTTAAAAAGGGCTATTACAACCTGGGGAAGAGACACAGAAAGCTAAAACTGAGATGGGAGAGGATGCAATTTCCACCAGTTTTTATGTTTATCTCCAATACAGTTGATAGGCTGCTTTTTTTTCATCAAAGGTTTCTTTGTTTAATGACATGTCAACATTTCAAGGTTATTTAATACAAAAGCCATCCTTGTAGAAGAACAGCAATGATACTATTTAACCCATAGCTGGGGGATAAAGAGGTTCATACCTTTCCCAAGGGTAATAATCTGAAAATAAATGTAATAAAACAAATGGAATTCAAACTTACTTCATATGATGTTGCAGTCCAGCACGTTAGCCACTACACCATGAGGACTCCTACACACATAAGTGGGATATGTGAATAAGTAAAAAATTTAGAGTAAATTTTTGGTTTTAACTTTAAGTAAATTCTCTTTTTGCCACTTTCATTTTTGATGAATTCTTTTTTTTCCACTTTTATTTTTGATAAATTCGTTTTTTTCAATTTTGTTGTATTTTATCAGTACATTGCAATAAATTGTACTATAAATATTATTAAAACAGAGAAAACAAAATTCAAAGTTCTTTCACATTTAAAGAAATAGTAGATATAATTTCTGTTTATTTATATTGCTCTCAAACATTTTCTATGAGTTCCTAGTTTTGTGTGTTGTCTGCCATTTCAAGTACACCCTTAATATCAACATGATTTATCAAATTTACCGCTTCTCACATTATAAAACAAAACAATTTTTCTCATGTTCTGTATGTAGTAGTATCCTACACACTCCCTAAGCAAGAATGGACTCTCCCAAAATTTTTTATTTAATCGACTTTGTGTTCTATTATTTTGCAACTATATTCTGCTTTGTTGAATAAAGCTTAGTACATTTACCATTGTTCTGAATTCTGTTTTATTCTATAACACTGTAGTAAGAATAAATTTTCAATAATCTCATTCATCCCTCCACCACAATATAATCTCAGTCAGCCCTCCACCACAATATAATCCCATTCATCCCTCCACCACAATATAATCTCAGTCAGCCCTCTATCACAATAGATCTTCGAAACAAGTCTATTAAGATTTCATTAAGGTTCTAAATCTGGAAATCAGACCTAACCGATAAAATGAAACGCAGTTTCTTCCAGGCAGCGGTCACATCGATACTGCTATATGGGTGCACTACATGGACTCTAACAAAACGGCTGGAGAAGAAGCTAGACGGCAATTACACAAGAATGCTGCATGCAATCTTGAACAAGTCCTGGTGGCAACACCACACAAGACACCAACTGTACGGCCACCTGCCTCCTATCATGAAAACTATTCAAGTTAGATGAACCAGACATGCAGGACACTGCTGGAGAAGCAGGGACAAACTCATAAGAGATGTACTCTTATGGACCCCCACACATGGCCGTGCAAAAGCAGGATGACCAGCACGAACATACATTCAGCAGCTATGTGAGGATACGGGATGTTGTTCTGAAGACCTGCCTGGGGCGATGAACGATAGGGAGGAGTGGCGAGAGAGGGCCAGGGATATCCATGCTACCAGCGCGACATGATGATGATGAAGGTTCTAATTAGGAATGTTTTCAAATATATATAAAGTAAAGTAAAGTTAATTTTTATTTATTTATTGCGGACTTTTCCCCCTCATCTTGGTAGTTTTTTGTGCTGTTTCTTCTTTCACTACGTTTCGGCCAAATTCCCTCTGGCCTTCTTCAGGTGATTTACCGCGACCTCGGATAGGAATGCTGAGTCTTGTAACCGTATCCCCAGTAATTACTGCCTTCCATAGTTGTTGTCTATCGCACCACGTTTTTGACCAAGTAAACCTCTGGCCAGCTTGGGTAGGATTTGAAACCACTATCTTCTGACAATGCTCACCTGGAACCGAAGAGACTCACCGCCTCTATCCGCTGCACCACGGGCCCCGAAGGGTGATCAAGGATGGATTTTTTGGAAAAGTCCGCATTCTCAGATTAAAAAAGCCTCATCTCAAAAATGATTCCAATTAAGGACAATATAAAGTAAAGTTGGCAACCATAGTCGAGGGTGAGTCGAAGGCATCCTTTTCAATAGCTACAACACCGAGATTTAGGGGAGGGCACTACTCCATTCCCTGGATTGCTTCACTTTACCCTTGATCCTTACCTTATAATGCTGAGAGTTAAGCAAGGCAGTATCAAGTACCATTTTTAAAGTCTTTGGTATGACCCGACTCAGGATTGAACCCTGGTCTCCCAGACCATTGGCAAACACTCTACCCACTAGACCAATGAGCCAAATATATATAAAACTGAATTATTTCAATTTTCAGCTTTTGATCTAGAAGTAAATGTAAAAAAAGTAAGTAAAGTTGGCGACCATAGTCGAGGGTAACCCAAAGGCTTCCTTTTCGATAGCTACTACACCAAGATGTAGGGGAGGGCGCTACTCCTTCCCTGGATGGCTCTACTTTACCCTTGATCCGCACCTTATAATGCTGAGTGTTAAGCAAGGAGACATCAAGTACCATTTTTTGAGTGTTTGGTATGACTCGACCTGGAATTGAACCCAAGTCTCCCAGGCCATTGGCGAACACTCTAACCGCTAGGCCAATGTCCGGTACAAAGAAGTAAATGTAACTGAAGTATTAAAGTATATTCTACCCTTCCCTAGGGAGAAAGATGGTCAGGGGTTAGAGACAAATAAACAAATTTTAGGAAAATATAAGTCATAAAAATTGTTCTGTCATGTGCCACAGAAAAGTAGTTTGTGGACCACATGCAGCCCAAGGGGGCTCGCATGTCTGATGTCACACTATTGACGCTGGTGTAGTGGTGTACAGACTTAGCTATATGTGTGTGCATATGTCTGGACACATGAGTAGGTGTAAGTACATGTATGTGTGTATGTATGTACATGCGGGTGTATACATGCGTACAGTTGTGAGTTGACCATAGATATATATATGCATATGTGTGTATATATATGTGCCCATATAGAGGCCCAAGACATATTCATGTGGTTATGTTGAGTGTGTGTTGAACATATCAATTTTGTGCAGGAACCACTAATTCAGTCCTGCACGTGTAAGAGAAGAAGATCAGATAAAAGTGGAGCTGTGACTTAAATGATTTAATTGGCACACCTTTTAGGATCTGGAAAAATTTGTAAATAGGAATTTCATACCAGCATAGCTACAAGAAAAGTCAGTCTACTACTCAGTCAACAGAAGGGACCACGGAACAGCTATAGAAATGGGTTGACAGAATAGATATGGATAGATAGAAGAGATACAGAGAGGACCAGAGGTATAAAGATGCAGAGAGGGTCAAGCAGGAGGGGACCATAGAACAGATTCAGAAATGGGCTGACAGAATATATATGGATTGATAGAAGAGATACAGAGATGACCAGAGGTATAAAGATGCAGAGAGGGTCAAGCAGGAGGGAACTACAGAACAGATTCAGAAATGGGCTGACAGAATATATATGGATTGATAGAAGAGATACAGAGAGGACCAGAGGTATAAAGATGCAGAGAGGGTCAAGCAGGAGGGGACCATAGAACAGATTCAGAAATGGGCTGACAGAATATATATGGATTGATAGAAGAGATACAGAGAGGACCAGAGGTATAAAGATGCAGAGAGGGTCAAGCAGGAGGGGACCATAGAACAGATTCAGAAATGGGCTGACAGAATATATATGGATTGATAGAAGAGATACAGAGAGGACCAGAGGTATAAAGATGCAGAGAGGGTCAAGCAGGAGGGGACTACAGAACAGATTCAGAAATGGGCTGACAAAATGGACAGAGATAGATAGAATAGATACTGGGAGAACAGAGACAGAGAGACACACAGTTAAACTCAGAAGAAAGAACAGATACAGAGGTCCAAAAACCTAGCTTTAGTTTGTGTTAAGGGAATTTCACCAGCCACCTATGTTGTAAAGTATCACACACAACTTCTCTGTTGAATAACATTTATTCAGCTTTTTGTTTTCGCCTTTTTCTTCCATTATGGGCCATTTTGTACTCATGCATTTCAACCTGCTGAGAACCTGCAATATGACATGAGATAAGATTCTCATTTTGTAAAGTGCATGACTCATGGACATATTCCCACACTGAGACTCCTGTTCTAACCGATAAAAAGTTTAAAAAATCCTCACGTCTTCTCCTCTAAGTATTTCTCCAGTTCCTGATTCTTTCACCACTTGCCTCTTCTCTTCTAGTGCTTGGGATAATTTATTCATATCTTCCCTCATTCTTTGCAGTTCATCTGCTTTTTCCTCTTTCTTCCGAGAAACAATTGTGGCCTAAAGTAACAAAAAAGTGTATAATAACAACAAAAAAGAAGCTGGCAAATATATTTTTCCTAAAGCAAATCTATAGAATAACAAGGATTATAAAAGACAAATGACTTCAAATCTCACATTAAATATTTAGTTTCTGATCATTGCAACAAATTCTACAAGTCATTCTTCATTAAGAAACTTCTTTTATTGTAAGAAGATATTTTCAAAATTTGAATATCAAACATTTGATTTGCTGATGAATTGGAAAATCAAATTACTGGATAATTTATTTTGTACATGATTAGCATTTCACTAAGAAATTAAAACAGTAATTAACACAACAGATTTGAATTGGAAAAGGAATTTGTACATGAGAACCCTAAACATCTATTATCAGAGATCAATTCATTTATTTTATAATCAAGTTTAATGCATTCTCTCTACTTTTTAACTATACTGCAAGGTCCTCATTAACAAAAGAAAATATTTCCTTTATTTTCATGGGAATGTGTTTTTATACTGAAAAATATGACAAATTAAAACACAGCTGCTATTACCTGATTCCTAAATAAATGCAATTTATCATCAACTCCATCTGTATGTAGACCTTTCTTTTCAATCAATTGATTTATTTCTTCTGTTAGTTCATGTAGCTACCAAAATAGAAAAAATGAAACAATTTAAATGAATCAACAAAAAGATTTTATTCTAAAGTTGACATAAACAGTGCTTGATTTAAACCTCCTGAAAATATTCATATAAAAGAAATAAATCAAAATAATCAGCATTTTTTTTTTCTTACCACAAACATCAAATTATACTTCTGACACTACACTGCTTAGTTCAATAGAAAGATACTGTTTAAAATGACTTGGGATCTTAATATAAATACCATTAAATACTCTAGTCACAATATCATTATTGGCAAATAATGACATGAATTCTAATTTGTAAGTTTTATACAACAAGATTATTTGTACCTTTAATTCATCATACAGTCATAGAAATTATTGTTATGAATGCGACATATGTGAATTTTTCCTTTTCCCTTTTTCACACATTTGCAAGAATAATTATGTTGAGGGAAAGGGAGAACTGTTTCAGTGACGCTGGCTTTCTAAAAGAAAGTGGACACTTCAGTAGAAAATTGAGATAAAAAGAGCACATTTTAAGAATAGTACAAAGGAATGGGGCATTAAAGTGAGACTTAGAAGAGACAGCACAACAAAAAAGGAGAGTTAAAGAAATGAGGAGGAGTTCCTTTTTGGTCATGTATTACTGAGAATTGTTGGGCTTTTTTCTGCCTTTTTTTTATTGTAGTACCACATTTTTCTGTTGGACTTTTTACATGTGTATCTACATGGTTTCTGTGTTTGCTTTATTTTTTAATTCCAGCTGCCAGCAGCTTTTTAGGCTATCAGATGGGCTTCACTCACTTGTATCATTATACATACATGAAGAAATGGATCAGTTTTTTCTATTTCAACAGTTCAGAATTTATGATAAAATGTGTATGAATGGAGATATTGATTTAGAGCTAGATTACAAAATATATGGTTGAAATTTATTTTTTTGCATGTTTTGAGATAAGACTAGAAACTGTTTTTTCAGGGTTTGGGACTAAGTAGAATTTGTGAGAAGGCATAACAAGATAACACACACACACACGTGTGTGTGTGTGTGTGTGTGTGTGTGTGTGTGTGTGTGTGTGTGTGTGTGTGTGTGTGTGTGTGTAAAAAGTAAAGTTGGCGACTGTAGTAGAGGGCAACCCGAAGGCTCCCTTTTCATTAGCTACTACACCAAGGGGTGGGAGAGAGTGTTACTGCTTTCCCTGCTTAACAGGTTGAGTTAAAAAAATTTTTGATTTTCACTGATGATTTTTGACAATTTGTATCTCCCTGTTATATCATTAATTTGATGTAACTTGTTGTCCAATCATTATTTTTTTTATTTTCATATGTAACTGATAAACATTAATTGTTTATTCTTTATTTTACAGTTTTCAGAAGAGTTTTAAAAAATTGCAATCAGAACCATTTTATGCTACCTGTGAAAAAAAAAATGACAATAAGGACAGTGACAAAAGAAATTAATGATGTGGAAGGCCCAGGGACTGTCAACGAGTGCATGGCATAAAACTGGTTCAGACATTCCAAGGAAGATGACAGTAGCCTCAAAGACAAACAAAGGTCAGAGAGACCTTCAATATTGGAAGATGAGGCTTTGCTTGAAATGGTTGAACAATAGCTAAACATAAGCACTAGTACATTGTCAGCAGAACTTTGTACTTTACAAAGTACCATCAGATGACATCTCTATAAGCTCAGCATTGTGAACAGATGAGAAAATAATTGAAAAACAAAATAGCTTGAAATGCAAAAAAACTTTTGATTTAATCTGGTATATATATATATATTTAACGATTCCTTCACAGATGTAGGATTTGACATGAAGTCAATTTTTTTAGCAGACTTTAAAAGGTTTGAATTAAGAGTTTTCCTTTTTCAAGACCAGTTGCCATAAAAAGGTAAAAAACCATTTAACCTACTAATTACCTATAGCTTGAAAGAGAACAGTTAGAAGCTTACCTTTGCCAAATGTATTAGCACTATGAGAAATGAAAACAGCCTCATTCAAGATATGAATTCAGGTGACAATGTGCATTTCCTACAATGATAACATTAACCCCAAATGCTATATATATATATATATATATATATATATATATATTATCATCCACAGACTATTCTATCAGAACTCTTCAGTGTGGCTAGACAGGCTAGATTCCTGAAGCTGGGATCAAAACCTGGCTGACTGAAACGCCAATCCAAGATTCTACCACTCAGCCACCAGGAAACCAGCGCAAGCGAAGGAAATTTAAACGCTTATGTATCACATTTGTTTTGTTTACATATATCCACTTAACGGCTACTGAGAGCTCAATTCATTTGAAGAGCTTTGCTTTACGCTAGTGGCAACCATTACTTCCCTAAATACATGCATATATATATATATATATATATATATATATATATATATATATATATCTACATAAAAGCATATATATTTATATATGGAGAGGTAACAGATTAACCTGGTAAAAAAAAGTGAGACAGAGATAGCAGGGAACTTAATAAGCTTTCACAAACAGCAACATAGATACACCCACCTGGTAATAAATATAATCTACAGAGAAAAGTAATATTGTAGTAGACCTACTTGCACATATTCAAAAAGACTGACCAAACTTTTTCCCTCTACAAGTGATGGTTCTTGTCCCAGTAGTTTAATGTTTTGAAATAAGTTGTCTCTTATTTGATGCAGAGAACACATCTTCTATGCATCTTATTTACATTCAAACTTGGTTGTCATCTTCAGTTAATCCCAATATCATCACACTGAAGACAAAAACTGCAACACAATTCATGAAGGGAGAAAATATTTTGCTTACCTTGTTGTCTAGTTCATCTATTTCTGTTTGACCAAGCAAAGGTTCTGACACAACTCTTTGCATATCCTCTATTGTTTTAGTTTTTTCTTCCAGTTCTTTGACTTGTTGAATTTTTACAAGATATTTGTTAGTTTTACTCTCTTCTTCAATACGCTGTAGAATCACTGGAACATATTGAAGGTAAATCCATCGTTCAGAAAAACAAGTCACAATGTAAAGAAATAGCAGCATATTTTACATTATATAGATACATAAGTATATATATCTACATACATACAGGTATGCATATATATATATATATATACAAACACACACACACACACACATATATATATATATAAACATTTGTATACATATAATCACACATACATATGCATGTAAATATATATATATATACATTTATGCATGTATACAGCCACAGCTTTGAATAAATTCTATTGAATTTTACCAGAGAGATCAGATTTCCATATGATTCATAACCTGTCAATAGTAGTCCATGCTTTTGCTATGCATATATTGATGTTTCTTTCACTAGATGAGATATTGCTGCCAAGGTGTGTGAACTGGTCAACTGATTTCAGTGGCCTGCCACACAAAGTGCAGATGGCTCCTTCTTGTTTAAAACACATAAACTCTGTTTTATTTGCATTCACATAGAGACCAACGCCTCCTGTACATATATATACATGGACACATATGTACACAAATATATACACACACATATACATATATATATATATATATATATATATATACACACACACACATATATAAGTTGTAAAGTTGGTGACCTTAGTTGAGGGTGACCCAAAGGCTCCCTTTTTAATAGCTACTACACCAAGATGTTGGGAGGGTGCTACTCCATTTCCTTGATTGTTCCACTTTACCCTTGATCCTCACCTTATAGTGCTGAGTGTTAAGCAAGTTGGCATCAAGTACCATTTTTTGAGTCTTTGGTATGACTTGACCTGGGATTGAACCACAGTTTCCCGGATCATTGGCAAACACTCTACTCATAAGGCCAATACACACACATGCATATATATATATATATATATATATATATATATACACATAGAAATAGAGAAAGAGATTGATAAATTTTAAATGCAGTGAAATAATGTATTTTTATATTTCCATTTCTACATGAAAATTGCTCACAAAATTTTTCTGTAAATAATGATCAATATAAGAGAAAGTCAGTAGAAAAAGTAAATAACCAGAAGATTAAGACTCATAAAACCCTAATAAGAGCCATATTACCATACTCACATCTTGGAGAAGCTCCATCTCGAGATTGTTGTGTGTTCTTTAATTGCTGCTGCAATCTCCAGATTCTTTGTTCAGCCTGGTGAATCTGGAACAACCATTTCCAAACTTAAATATTAACAATGATTAATCAAAGATTGTCACAATTTTCTTTAAATACTTAAAATCCTAAGCTAAGGAATTGTAAATATCAAATTTGACTAATCAGCTGATGTTTTCCTGCTTTTCTTAAAACTGGAACCAGGTATCAACTGTTAAGTAGTACAAATGTTTGTGGAAGAAAATTCTCTTTGAAATTGGTAAGCTGTAACTCAAACCTACATGCAACCATTTTTCAATTAGTTCATTTGTGGAAAAAATCCACAGAGAACTAAAAATTAAAAAGATCCCACAGACTTCTTTCAGAGGAATTTCTGAGCACTCAATTTGTGAAGGTCATATTATAATGAATTACTTTTCTGTAAAGACAAAACCTACAATGTAAGATAAAATCACTTATTTGTTCATCTGCTACCACCTGCAAATATAAAAGCAAGGATTTTAGAAAAAAAGGAAGTCAAAATAAATTTTACCTGATCATTTTGCTGGTTTTTTTGTTCAGCTAATTTTTTTTCTTGGTCTCTTTCTTGTCTTAGGTTCTTGGCTACACTCATCATAGTTTGTGCATTTGGATGAGGTTCAACCTACAATAAAGAGAAAATAAGGGGAATAACAAGGAAGCAATTGTAGACTGAAATACATTTTAAACCTTTTTCATTATGGAAATGATATGCAATGACAAGGAATGGTAAATAAGTGTACCATCCAGAAATATTCTATTCTATCACTGATGGATGTTACAGTGAATAAACTCATTAGTATACATTATTCTATCAGCAAAACATTTTAATGTGAATATTTTGGAAAGTGAACTCCAAGATATGGTATTTTTAAATTCTGCAATATAATTCTATTCATAAAAACAAATTTTAAATCTCTAAACAATTCTTTTTTAGATTCCAAGACCTGTATTATCTGTATTGTTAGAGATGGAAAATTATTTATAAAATGCTTTTAAAATTTTAGATTCTCCAAATGCAAATTGTAAGTAAAACACTTTCTTCAACAAAATAACCCTTGAATGAATAACATTGACTATTTTCATTCTTGAATTATTATAATATACTAATGATTTTAATTCCTTGCCTTTTTTCTTCAAGTTTTTTAAAAATCTCATTTGACTGGTTCCTTTAATCAAATGTAAACAAGAAAAGGATATCAGAAATATACAATTTACTAAAAAATGAAAGTTACTATAATGTATATATTAATATTATGGTATTACCTATATATCACAACCATTGTAACTATTGACTTACCTTTATTCTTGGCATTTGGTATACAGCTTGCAAATAGCACTCTATCTTTTTTTGCCAAAATATTATAGCAGTATTTGAATTGTAACTAACAATACCCTTATTTTGTTAATTCAATAAAATTTAACTATACTCAAAAAGCAAACATGCAAAATTTAATTTCCTTAAGATATCATATTCATGCATTTAAAAATGGCAGAATGCAATGAGTCAATAAATATCAACACTAATTAACAAGTCTTCAAAATCTTTTATTGTTTAAATTCTAAAGATTATTTTTATTGTTAAAATGAAAGTTGTGTAATCCAACATAGAAAAAAGTCAGGATAATAAAAAATGAATTAATTTAATGAAAAATGTGTTTATTATGAAATCAAATATTATTTTCTGTAATTTAATTTATCTGTTTAATTTATTCAGTTTATATTATATAATATTATTGGATTAATTGGGGCTAAAGAGGATATGTAATCACAACTCCACTCACCAAAGTACAATATTAGCATTAGTATATTCATGATACACTAAAACAAGATAAGATCATTTACACATGTAGAAACATTTAATACATACATGAAGTACATACAAAAAGTATTGACAAGAATACCTGTCCCAACAGATAAAATATGTACACATAGTTTTATGAACAAGCAGTATATGAAAACATTTTTAACATATTCTTATAACACATGTAATAATTATAATTGACAATAAATTTTTAACATTAATTTTTCTCTCAGCAAACACAATAATGAATATGTAACAGTCCGTAATTGACATGTGTCACCAAATCTAAAAATGCAAAAAGACCCACATGTATCATAGTTTCCAGAAAGAACTTTTCCCTATTTTACCACCAAAAGCTAGTGAGTATATATAAACGAAAATCTCTAGCACTAGTCAGTAGCAACCCAGCAATCTTAGAAGACCAGTCACAAATTTTATGACAGTAACTAAGTCTAATCCTCTAAGGAATTTCAGGACTGACACACAAGTAGCAACCCAGCAATCTTAGAAGACAGACAAACTAAAAATATCAATCACAAATTTTATGACAGTAACTAAGTCTAATCCTCTAAGGAATTTCAGGACTGACACACAAGTAAGCATTTAAAAAGAATACTAAAACATTTATGTACACTGTATAAATACAAAAATTAATACTCCCACAATATATCTTTTGTTAACTATTGTTCATTACCAAAAATAATAAATAAAAAATGTCTATTTCAACCCAATCTCCAGTCACTTGTTTTATTGGTTTGCATGTTTTATTCCAAATTCCTTTCAGAATTAACCTTTTTATCACAGTAGCCAGAAAACTCCTCTGCTCTGATAGTAGGCTACATATCCTTATGATCTCATTATGTATAATTCACTACAACATTCATGTTTTAAATAATATCATAGAAGCAACAAAAGATATCAATCTCTTCATCAAACCAAAACGTTTCACCAAATATAAAATGCTTAGAAAAAAATGTTTAATTACTACAATTCTTCTTATGAAGACTTGTCAACTAAACTTAGATAATAATTGCTACTCAGAGTTGATTATGAATATTAATGCATACATTGATTCTGTTTCTAACAAGCATGTTGTTCATGGTTATTTCAATGATATAACCAAACACTGAAAAAAATCAAGTCAAATAAAAAGAAAGTGGTTTGACCAGCTCAGGAATTTAGAAGTCGTCAAAAGGCAAAGTGATGCTTTGACAATGACAAGAAAATGTTTACTCCACACCTGACCCACAGGCAAAAAGACTCCCCCATTTCTTTCAATCATAAATAGTTACCCTCTTACCAAATGTTGTCTCCCCACCTGACCCAAAGGCAAAAACACTCCCCAATTTCTCTCAATCATAAATTGTTACCCTCTTTTCAAATGCATTATTCATAAACTTTATTTTCATTATGTTTAATACAATTATAAAACAAACCTTTTAATGCAGTATTTATGAAGATTCAAAGATTTCATCTTTGGAATTAATAAAGGAATCTTTAGAATTTTTTTCTTTCTATAAGTTCTAGTAAAATATTCAGTACATTTAACTTTCCCAACTTTATTGTTGCAGGCAGGCAACAAAATCACAGAAATAGAAAGCAAACAAAAATTATTCTATGAAAACAAGAAAACTGAAAATATATTTTTCTCAACTCAGAGTAATTCTAAATATAAGAAAAATTACAAAGAATATTAAAAGAATAAAGTCAGATAGGCATAAATTAGAATTAAAACATGTTGAAAGCTATAAGCACAAAGCAACAGGGGGTATGCAATACATTCATAATAGCCTGAACCGTGTTGATATAAATGTAAGTAAATGTGACATAACAACAAAGATGTTTGTCATCATAAAACAGTGAACAATGACAGAGGTGTGAAGTATGATAACATTTTTGGATAAAAATCCAACAGAAATTGTGAACATGTTTCTTCTGTGTATGGCAAACATGTAGGTATTGTTCTGGCATAGTGCATTCACAGAGAGCAAAACAAATTTTCAGGGTGAACCCTGCACAAGGTGTCTTCATTCATTAACAACAGAAGACAATGTTGCATGTGTTAAAGGTTTGAATCAAGATAACAGACAGTGCAAACTTTCTGACATGACTGTGAAACTTGATCTTTTGAAACTGGTGATCCATGAAAACCTCCACAAGTTCACATATCAGAAAGTGTCATCTCATTGACTGAAGAACATAAATTCCAGTTTTCAGTTTTTGAAACAATATAGAGGAGTTCATGATGACTTACTGGAGCACACGATCATGATTGATAAAGGTTAATTCTATGACCTGAAAGTATCTCTCATCACTAAGCCCCCAAAATTCAAAGTTCAGCAGTCAGCAAAGAAATTGATAACAACAGTATTCTAAGATGCAAAAGATGGCACTGCTCATTGATTTTGTATTGTATTGTTAGACAGTTAAAACAATCAGATTGAGGGGAGCAATTCATTGAAAGAAACCAGGAAGTTTGTGTAAGGTTGTCATCCAGCTGCATAACAAAACTTTACACACACCCAAACTGACAAAAGACTGGCTCCAGCAATATTGTTGGAATGTTTTACCAAATCTTATACATAGTCCTGACTCACCTACTTGAGGATGTCATTTGTTTTGGCCTCTCTAACAATATGCAGTTCCAAACAGATATTGTTGCAGAAAGGTAAGAGTCACTCAGTTGCTTGACACTGCATTCTTTAAAGAAGGAATTTATGTATCCATACACAAATGGAACTAGTGCATCAAACTCGATGGTGACTACAAAAGTAACATAGTAATGCTGATAACATAGGCAGGTATATTTTAGCAATATAGTAATAAATGTGTTGGATTATTAAATGTTCGTACCTTACTTTTTGGACACCTAGTGAAATATCAGTAAAAATAATTAGAATGATATCTATAATGACATATATAGAATCAAAATGACTGTACTAAGTTGCTTTAATTGGAAATGTTTTAAAAAGACACATATCTGAAACAATCAAATCCCTTTTAATAATTAATATATATGAATGGCTGCTTCAAAGAAAATTAAAAATATTTGGATTTGTCATACAGAAACAAGCAGACTATGCTATTTATTACCCTGTCCATTAAACTAGTGTCAACATTACAGCCAAAAACTAGAATTTATTTTTGTTTTTTGACTGGTCCATTTTTCACTATCTTTATTTGTTCTATTATTTGATATTTACAAAAAAGTTCAGATTTTCTTAGAGAATAAAAAGAATTTCTTTTCATCATTGTATTATAATTTTAGTCCAACATAAACCTCATTTAAAGATAACTTTAATAAAAAACAAAAAAAAAATCTCTGCTTAATTCTTCTTAGAGTTTTTATTTTAATTATTTAATTATTCTAATTCAGCTCGTTGATTCTCAAAAATCATTCAGAAAAATCTCTGTAGTTTTTATACTTTTAAACATAGACTAAACATATGTACCATAAAGTCATGTCTCTTAAAGGCATAAACTATAACTGTTTGTTATAACCCCATACTCTATATGATAATGCTACATTCACTTTCGGGCAAATACCCTTTGGAAAGGTATGAACCCCCTTATCCTCCCAGCTATGGCTTAAATAGTACCACTACTGTTCTTCCAGGAGAATAGCTTTGGCTAAATAACCTACGAAGGTTGATATGCCATTAAAAAAAGAAACCAACCAACCAACCTATATGATAATGATCCAAATAATTACCGAGGTGAACATATATCTGCATTATATAACAGAAAACAAAACAATTATAAGGCCTTATTTACATAATAGAAACAGCTATCAGAAAAAAAGAACTTTTAAACTTTTCAATTAAATTGATACATTACTTAGCTTGGGTTTTTGTTCCCTTATCCTAAAGGTTAACAAGTATGTATTTATCCAACCCCTTTGCCACAAGGAAGATACCACACAAGGTCAATTTTTAAGTGGAGTAAAGCTGGTTAAAATTATGTTTTCCTTCTTCTAGACTGGTTGCTATACCAAGATTAAAGATCCCAGTAGGCTCTAATATTTACCCATAGCTGGAAAAACAATAGTTGGATTCATGCCTTTCCCAAAGGTGTAAGCAAAATGAAAAATATAAACAGCCTCATTCAGGTTTGAACTCAGGCAACTAATTTTATTTCCTACAATGATAAGCATTTGCTAAAGTTTACTAGTATCCAATATATAAAATTAGCTTGTGAAATTATGATCAAAATTCGACAGTCTGTCAAATGCCTTATATCCAAAATAATTTCATCTTCATCACAGGATAGCCACAATTTTAAGAACATAAGATCAATAGATGAAAGCAATCAGATATAAATTAAAAAATTTAAATAAAAATTGTATCATTATCTCTCTATGTACAAAACAGAAAATTAATAACAAAAAATCAACATGATATACTGACTTTTCTCTTTAATCTCTCAATTCGCTTCAGCAATTGTTCCTTCTCTTCTTCCATTTGTGAAATGTCACGGCGGATTTCAGGAGTGTTAAAGCTTGATGTTTTTAACTGTTCTGAGTGTTTGTGCCATTCTTTAAACTGTTTAATCAGTTCTTCATACTGTAAAACAAAAACATTATTTTTTTATAACTGTGTTACACAAAGATCATATATACATTTAAGCATCCCAACTCAAATAAAAGCCAGTGAATGTAGGCTTTCTATATATACTATATATATTTGACGAAAGCAAACAAATGTCATTCAACCAATACATCCAAGAATGATAATTTATTATCCTTCTCTTCATCCATAGTGAAGGTTAAAGAAGGATTTAAATCATTCAACCACTAGAAGAACAACAAAGCTTCATTACGTGAACAAAAATAAGCAAAAGTATCGTCCATGTAATGTAAATAGATATGAGACTTGGGAAACCAGTCAAAGAGTAGTTTTTCATAAAACCCAACAAAAATATTCGCAAGAATAGGGCCTAATGGAGAACCCATCGAAATACCATCACATGGTGTCATTAAAACTAAAGGAAACTGACTTGGTAGTCTATTCCATCAAGTCCATGAAAACACTTTCAGAAAAAGAAGGGACAGATGTTAATGGACTTCGATATAAAAAGTCTGCACAAATAGAAATTACTTCATCTAGAGGAACATTAGTAAACAGTGAAGTAATATTAAAGGACACCATGAATTGAGAGTCAACACAAAGAAGAAGTTGATGAATCATGGAAGTAAAAGTAAATTAATTGTCCACACAAAATCCTGAATAAAATGCTAAAACAGGATTGAGAACTTGAATTAACCATTTCGCCAATGAATGTTGAACGGAATGCCACATGGACAGAATAGGTTGAAAAGGATATCAGATTTATGAATTTTAGGTAATCCATACATTCTTGGTCTTTGCAAACCTATTGGACAAATTAACTCATAGACTTCTCTAAAGATAAATTTTTACTTGAACAATTCAAGAAACCGTTTCTGTAACTTAATTTCCAACTTGTGGGTGTCATCAAAGGATAAATCACCAATTTTTAGAAATTTAGTAGTATTATCCAAAATAGTTGCTGTTTTGGTAATATAGACAGTACAATTTAAGATTATAATGGCAGCACCTTTATCAGGTCTAGTGATTAGAATATCAGAATTCCATTTTAAGCACTTAGCAACTTCAAAATGATTCTTCTGCTACAAGAATTCATTAGAGTTGACCAGAGTATTAATAGGTCCATTAGCTAGACAAATTTTGCTGTGACACCGGAGAGAGTTGAGGTAATTGAAAAAATAACAGGTTCTAACAAAAGAAATATACTTAGAATAAAAGACGATTTCATCTTTTATAAAAATACGTTCAACATTAAAAGCATTACAGCATTTTATTTTAGAAATAACTAGTAACTAGTATGAATTTTTTTTTCATCATACAACATGTGAAAGCATGTGTGATACCCTGCCTTCATCAGCTGGCAACCAGGTGTGATAACACAATTTCAGTAGCTTAAGTCAGTACAGCCACTTCTGGTGCTACCAAGCAGCTTTTGCTACCAGACAGGGTATTTAAAAGAATTATATATATATATATATATATATATATATATGCCAGATCAACTAAAATCAGAGATTACATAGTATGTTCATCTTCGTTTTTAGTGCAGTTTGTGATTTTACTTTTGGCTGTTGATGTCATTACACACTTACAGTAACCATTTCTTGATGTTACGTAATCACACAGGAATGGTGGTTCCATACGCATTTCATTCATGCTGAAGACTTTTCGCTCTCGACCAAATCCATCTCGATGCATATTGCACCATGGCCTGAAGACAATATGAGGCAACTTTCAAACTGTGACCAGTGATTCCTATTTTTAAAATAAACAAAATAACTGAGTGTCCTAGAAAACCAATGACAACCAACCTCAATAGGAATCACATGGCACGTCCAACCCTTTTTCATGCAGTTGACACACAGTGTCTCATATCGGCTTTTCTTCCACTCATGTGCCTCCTCCCAGTTTTCTTCACAGGGGACAGTCAATTCTATTAGGAGGACACTCTTCTTTGAATCGGACCACATAACAATGTCTGGCTGCTTTCCTATTTGAATAATGTGAACTGGAAATTGTAGAGATGTCTTGAGATCTACTGAAACTTTCCAGTCACTAGCTCAATTCAGTAGCTTCATATTGGAATTTTTTTGTTTCCTCAGAAGGCATTCACCTTCCTTGTGAAACTGAATTATTAGTTCCTTGGTTGTAACAGGTTGCTGGTTTGCTGTCTCACATTGTGCTCTTAACAACTCTATGACCACCTCTAACACCTTGTTATGTCACCATGAGTACATCTGAAGTGATTATGAACATCCAGATAGTACGACACAAAGTACCCTGATCACTTTTACATGAAAAGCACAGATCCGAATCGGTATATCCCCATAATTTTAGGTTGGTCGCATTTGGGAAGAGATCATACATAGAGTGAATGATATTACCAGTGGTTCCATTGCAATTAAGGATTTCCATGATAATTTAATTGGTTTGATATCATTCTATTTTGTCCAAGCACATTGTTTGACCTGAGTAACAGCACTGGCTGTTCTTTGCTCCTCCTCAAACATCCTGACTTCTTCACTTATCATCTCTTTTTCCCTTTGGGCCCATTTTGGAGAATACCTTGTTGCTCATGCTACCCAGCCCAGCTCGATTGGTTTGAGTGATGCCTATGATGTCTTTGATTTATAGGCTGCATTTCACCTCCTGGGCAGCCTTAACAGCTGACCTCATCATATCTGATTTTATTTCTGGATACGCCTTCCAAAAGACCTGGTCAGTTGGGTCCTTCATCATCATGTGACGGCATACTTTCCTAATTTTGAATTCTTCAACCAGTGAAGATATTGGGAGCTGTAGGTTTTCAGAATTGGTATATAAACCTACTTTCGAAAAACAAGGAGGAACTCCGAGCCACTTACGTAGGTATTTGTTGCTATACTGTTGAATCCACTCAACACAAGATAGCACAATCTCATACATTTGTAAGGGCTACAAAAGACGGGGTAGAAGACCATGTTGGTAACACCAAGCCTTCAAACTTTCTGGGTAGACAAGTTTTGTCAATTGATTTAAGACCCTTCAAGGCTACTTTCTGGACTTCTGTACCCCTATAACAATCAGTCAGTGGGATTGAATAAAGACGTCTGAGACTCTTTACTGGCTTCTCTCTGACTGTTGGGATTTTATCACCCCCAATTTTGAAATGGATCTCCCTGACAGATCCTCGTACTAATGATAAGCTTTGACTTTTCTTTGGCTTAGCCTTCATTTTCACTCATGTGAAAAGGTCATAATACCTTTGTAGTAAACCATCAACAGCAATTTTGGACGGGACAAGAATGGTGATGTTGTCCATAAAAGCTCGGGAAGGATGAAGAGTCAGATGTTCATTTTTCATCACTCCTTTTGACATATTTGCTGTACCTCTTAATATGAGTTCCATAGTCAGAACGAAAAGAAGTGGGGAAATCACACAGCCCATCATGATGCCGATCTCAAGTGCCTGCCACTTGGTGGTATAGTCTTTAATGGTAAATTTCATGAAGGCTGAATTGAAGTATTTCATTATGATTTCCCCAACCTTGCTAGGGAATTTGAAAAAGTCGAGGGCCATTCAGATTAAGTGGTGTGGGACAGAACTGTATGCATTGGCAAGATCAAGCCAGATTATATGTAGTTTTGTTTTGTCCCTTTTGGCTGAGAGTATTGAGTTCCATATCATTTGTTAATGTTCCAGACATCCGAGGAAGCAAGGTATCCCAGCCTTCTGGACAGATGTATTTATATAATGATTGTTCATCTTCATCAGAATGTTTGTCATACAGTGAGCAAGAACTCCCAAAAATATTTTCCCCTCTACATTTAGGGGGGATATTGGGTGAAAATTTGTGATACCTTCTGACTGCATTTCCTTTGGTATCTAAATACCGTCAGCCAGACACTATATATATATATATATATATATATATATATATATATATATCACCTGTTCATGTTGTTTTCAGAATTAAAAGTTTCATGTATTGATTATACAATCATCAGGTGAAAATCAGATGAGATTCCTGAGTTTCATCTGATGATTGGATACTTAAAATATGAAACTTTTAGTTATGAATCCAATACAAACTGGTGATATATTCATTTCTTTTAGGTTTTATCCTGCTTTACTGGCCAGCTATTGAGCATATCAAAATTTTTTTTAAAACTTGTTTGTTCTCCTCTCTCTCTCTCTCTCTATATATATATATAAGTTGAAATAAACAAAAACCTTAGATTTAATACTTTGAATGATTAAAAAATAAAGAAAAACTGACAGTGAAAACTATAGGCAGAAGATCATTCAACATTTACTTAGATAAAAGAAACCTAATTGAGAACTTAAAAGTAAGAATCTGTATTAGAGACTTTATATTTAATGTAAATAAAAATTGAAGTTCTTCAATCAAAGATGAGAAGTATTTTGTGGCGTTTACTCCTTTCAAATCTACAAGAGTCTCTCAGTGCTAGCAGAGAAATATGATTAAATGTAAGTAAAGTTGGCGACCATAGTCAAGGGTGACTCGAAAGCTCCCTTTTCGATAGCTACCACACCAAGGTGTAGGGGAGGGCGTAACTTCTTTCCCTGGATTGCTCCATTTTACCCTTGATCCTTACTTTATAATGCTGAGTGTTAAGCAAGGAGGCATCAAGTACCATTTTTTGAGTTTTTGGTATGACTCGACCTAGGATTGAACCCAGGTCTTCCGAGCCATTGGCGAACCCTCTAACCATTATGCCAATGTCCCATAAAACTGGCCCATTAGCATATATGGTTAGAGTGTTCACCAGTGGTCCAGGAGATCGGGGTTCAATCCCAAGTCAAGTCATACCAAAGACTCAAAAAATGGTACTTGATTCCTCCTGCATTAACACTCAGTATTGTAAGGTAGGGACCAAGGGCAAGTGAAGTTATTTAGGGTAAGGAGTGGCGCCCTCCCCTACACCTTGGTGTAGTAGCTACTGAAACAACAACAACAAACAAACAACAAAACTGATTAGATGTAAAAGTTGTAAAATACAATCCTTTTGAATTGTATTCCTTAGGTAGAATAAGCAAGGAATTAGAAATATTCAGAAAATTAACAGCAACAAGATAAAAACAGAATTAACTTTGTTGTAAGTGATAAAGAAATTTCTGTTAAGCAAATTGCATGGTTATGTACGCGGATCATTAAATAAGTTTCCAGACTTTTTTCATACGGGCTCTTTTATTGATAGTACACACATGAAACTCTAGTCCCCTTCGAAGTAATCTCCTCTGACTGCAATGCACTTGATGTACTGTTCCAACAACTTCTGGAAGGCCCGATGGAAGTCCTCTTGTGTGAGTGTGTCAATGACCTTTATCACAGCCTCTTTCATCTCCTTAATTGTCTCATAACGACAGCCTCTGAGCTTAGGGAAAAACCAAAAGTCACAGGAAACAAGGTCTGGACTATAGGGAGGCTGAGGAACTGTGTTGATGCCCATCTTGGTCAAATATTCTGTGACAAGGATGGAAATGCCACTGACCCGATTTGAAGAGTGCTAGCCTTTTCTAACAGAATCTCTTTGTGAACTCCCTTAAAACCTCAACATAGTAACCCTAACCCTTTGGCCAATCAACTGTGGTGTATTGACTTCCTTACTCCTCCCACACCTCTCATCATCCCTCACAGACTCTCTGCCTTCCTTGACTCTCTCAATGCCACTCAAAAGTTGATGCTCAATTCATGCAAGATGGTCTAAAAGCAGTCTGAAGCATTCAATACGTTTCTGTGGCATTTTTTCTAAGTTTAAAACAGAACTTTATTGCATATCGTTCTTCCGCACGTCCAGATTGCATTTTTGAAATTCACCAGTTGTGACAATCAGGCTTTAGTTGGGTGTGTTCCAATTCCTGCTATAGCTGTTCATTTGAATCTGAAATCATAAAAATTGGTCAGTCATGTCATAAGATGTATAGCAATAATATACTGAATTTTCAAGAGTCTACAACAATTTTAAATGCCTGTACCAAAAAAGTCTGGAAACTTATTGAAGGAACCACATATTTTTATTTGGGTTATAAGGCTACCTTTTTGAATCTCTCATGTACACATCCAGCCTTTCCTGGCCTTCAAACTGAGATTAGAATGCAGTATCTCCTCAGCAATATTCTTGTCTTCAGGTGGGATTTATCATAACAAGCAAGGTGAGCTTGGACTTCGTGACATTGATCACAGAGACCAGGCCTATTTTTAGTCCAGCCTATGCATTAAATAATGCTATGCATTTTTATTAAGATAGATATGACAATAGTGAATTAATAATTCTGCTTTCTGACACATAGCTATTAGCTGAATTTTTGTTTTAAATTTTCACTGTAAAACGTTTGATCTATATCATTCAATACAATGTTTACTGTGTAAAATAAATGTTATTTTCATTATCAGAATATGGATTTATCTATATACCATCATATTCTATCCCTAAAAATGTTTCTTACATTTAAAACAATGCTGATTTTCTCTCATATTTTAGTAGGAAAACCATCAAATTTGTTGTTTATTTTTTTTAACTATATACTTTTTCATCCTACCCTGCTGGCAAAGCTTAGAATATGCAGACTGCAGAGGAGTAAGACTTTACCTATCAAATGGGTATTAGGGCATAACACTAAGCTGCATCTCATGGTGAGGCTCTAGTTCTGAAGATCTGGAGAGTGTGGTGTACCTCTTCATTGCCATTACTCCCAGCTCCACACTGACCCATAGTGGTTGTATCTGTTAGGGTCCCACTAATAGATCAAATAGAGCTATCTAAAAATTATTCCTATTCAATAGGATTGTATGCAAAAAACTCTTAAGAACTAACAGCACAAAAAATTGAAAATATGAATTTACAATAAAGGTGATTCCATAACTTCAAGATATAAGATAACTCTAAATGGCCTGACATGCCATTAAAATCAATCAATCAATCTTTTTCCATATCAATTATTCTCACAAAGCCATTGTTTGCATTTCAATTTTAAACAACTTACCTACAATTTAATTTATAAACTATTTTATTCTTTTCAGATAACAAGATTTCATATTAACACTTATATCTTTTGTTTTTATTCTTCTCTTGAACATATCTTGACAACCTAATCATTTCTAATAAATTATGCTCAAGATTGTTATATTATTCTAATAGCATGTCTTACTTTATTGTTACAAGAATTGAATGTAAGACACAAAAAGCCAGTTTGTAATTTCTTATCTTTCTGGGTCATCTCTCTAATCAGAAAGACAGAAACATTTTTTAAGCTTCAATAAAACAATCCTCAAGCTTTTAAGGCTAATTATCCTCCAGCTATAATTATTATTCAGTAGAGTTTAAGCCAAAGTCACCATTAGGGATATTTATCAATACCATCTACATACTGCAAGAGTGATATCAATGTCATATGTTGACATTAAGAGTTATGATGCAAATATCTTAAGTAAAACAACAGTAATTATTGACATAATGGTTAGAGTGTTAGCCAATGGACCAGGAGACCAGGGTTCAATCCCAAGTCAAATATCACAAAAGACTCAAAAAATGGTACTTGATACCTCCTTGCTTAACACTCAGCATTATAAGGTATGGGTCAAGAGTAATGGGAGCAATCCAGCAAAAGACGTAGAACCCTCCCCTACACCACAGTCTAGTGGCAATTGAAAAAGAAAGCTTTTGAGTCACCTTCAACTAGAGTTGGCCAACTTACTTATTTTTAGGATAATTTATAGTTTTTAACAGTTTTTTAAAAACAACAAAATTGATGACTTATCAATAGTTTTAATTACTGACTCATAATTGGAAACAATTCACTAAAAATAAAACAGCAATAAAAAAAATGGATACAAACCCCAAAAGCATCAATGATATTAAACTTAGAAAACATGGGCTACTCAGTGTGTATGCCTACATAAATTTGATATCATTTGACAGTATATATATATATATGTGTGTGTGTGTGTGTGTGTGTGTGTGTGTGTGTGTGTGTGTGTGTGTGTGTGTGTGTGTGTGTGTGTGTTATAATATATATATAAACTGTTCTGATGTTGGCTTCATTACAAGAAGTTTATTGTATTGAAAAAATACAATCTTCAGATGAAACACCTGAGACTCATGTGTTTCTTCAATACAATAAGACAGGAGTCCCGATGGCATAGTGGTTAACATGCTGGAATGCCACATTGTAGTAAATAACTTCAACCTCCAGTCAAACTATTACGTTCGCTTTTGGACTGATACCTTTACTTCATCTAAATTGTTTACAGGTATCAAATTATAATAGCATGGATCTTTCCATAAACAAAGTTTTAACTTTCACTGAATAAGCTTGAAAAAAAAAGAAAATAAATGTCAATACAATGAACTTTTAGTAATGAAGCTAACATGAGGAGGTAAAATAACAATTTCTTTTGGATTTTATACTACTCTGGAGGACAGTATTTGAGCACTCTCTTGATTTAAGAAAAATGTTTTTTAAAATGATTTGCTCATTCACCTATAAATATAATAATAATTGTTGAATGATCAACAAATTAATATGCTATATCACCAGTCCAATTTTCCTTGCTTCTTTTATATCATATACTAAAAAAGTTTCTCTAACATCATAACTAAAAAATTTCTAAAAGAAACATTTTTCTAACAAAAACTTTTCTCCTGACAATAACCTAAGGTCAAAACTAGTTGAGAACAATCAAAAAATTAATAACATAAAAAAAATATTTCCATTTGTCTTATACCTTTTGTTCATTATATATATATATATATATATTGTCATCCACAGACAGACTATTTCGTTGTATCACAACTCTTCAGTGTGGCTAGACATGTAGGACGCTTGAAGCAGGGATCAAAACCTGCCTAACTTTACGTTAGACTTAGTATCAGACCGCTCAGCCAACAAGCATACCACTTTGGCTAAGGAATTATAAGGTATTATGTAGGAACAGCAGCAGTACTGTTCGTTTGTTTACATTTTATACCTTACCAGATACACACACACTAACACATACTCCTCTTTATTAATAGCAGCTATTGGTTTCACCCAAGTGATTCATTTTTTAAAGACTAAATCTAATAACAAATATCAATCAATGAATCTTCTAATTGTGAAAGGAAAAAACAATGTTTCTATAGTTTATCTGTTTATAATTTTATAAGGCTTTTTTTCTTCATTTTGAACACTTTAAATAATGCATCATTTAATCATGATGAATGTATTTCTTTCTGACTTAATTATAGCATATGATATATAAATGCTTAATGTTTGGTTAAAACCAGAGCTGTTACTAAGTTATGAACAAAGTATTTATTGATATTTCAGAATGTCAAATAGCCCTGGCAGCAGAGTTTAAAATATGCTGACTGTATCCCTTACTTTTTTTATTCTCCTGTTGAACATACCTTGACAACCAAATCATTTCTAATGAATTATGCTTGCCTCAAAAAAGGGTGTCCTGAGTATGACACTTAACTGCATCAGATAGTGAAGCTCCAGTTCTGGTAATATGGGAAGTGTGGAGTACTTCTTCATTGCCAATACTCTCAGGTCCACTCTGATTCAGAATGTTCGTATCTGTTAGGTTCCTATCTATGTATCAACTAAATCTGTTTAAAAATTATTTGTATCTGATATGCAGTCAAGAAATCCTAATGTGCAAAAAACCTCTTTAGAAACAACAACATTAAAAATGTAAATATGAACATACAATGGATACAAGTCTTTAACCTTTGGGCATAAAATAACCCTGGACAGTTTGACATACCATTAAAATCAATCAAAGGTTCTCAGCCTGACTCATTTCCCCAAATCTAGTTCTTTTATAATGTGAAGTGCAAATTTGTACAATCCTTGCAGTTATTTTTTAATTTGTTTAAGATTATCAAATGAACCATGTTAAAATTATCAAATTTAAAAAAGATGATTAGCTCACTGTATTTTAAATGAAAATAACATAAACTCAGAAAAGAATATTTTCATATTTTCCTTTATCCACTTACAGATATCTTTGTCTACAATCAAGAACTCCTGAAGTGAGCCTAGGTGAAATAGCAATGAAGGGATGACCCAACACTTCCCAGAGCTCCAAAATTTGAGCCTGACCACCAGATGCAGTTTGATGTCATACCAAGGACACTGTCGTATATGTTTTTAACACATAAGCTTGAACTTCTTATAATGACAAATTTATTGTAAATATGCTTTCCCAAAAATAAACAATTGTTTTGCCTTAAGCAAAAGCAACAAATCAATTTTATTGTATGTTTGCAAAATGTTATTATTTCAAAATATAAATTCAAAGAATAATGATAAATATAGAGACAAACTCTCATGAAAATTGTGACTGACAAAGTGAACATTAAAAAATCAAATGTAGCATTATTGAATATTTGTAGATGATATGAAATAATAGAAAATGAAAAATCTGGAATGCAAATAAATGAAGGCATAACGTGATATACTAACAATAAAACAACAAAACTCAGTTGATAATGCATATATTGGATATAAATAGTTTGTCTCTCAAGAATTTTATCCTGTAGACTTATAGTTAATTGAAAATATATCAAGTGTGTATCATTACCTGTTCATAAGATTCAGCAACCATGTCTTCTTGAATAATGTCTGGAGGAATGATGATCTTAACAAGGAATTGAGCAAGGTAGGCTCTTTTCTTTAACTCTGGTAGCCCTTTCAATAACCATTCCAATATTGGATAGACAACAGGTTTGTCAGCTTGTACAAGACCACAATTAAAATCAGATCTAATAAAATAAAAGATACATATACATACACATATGTGTGTGTGTGTGTGTGTGTGTGTGTGTGTGTGTGTGTGTGTGTGTGTGTGATGAAACTGAAGTTTACATATAATATCACAGAAACATTTTACACATGAATATTTTGTATCCTGGATATGACATTAAACTGCATATGGTGATGAGATCTCAGTTCTGGGGCTCTAGGGAGTGTAGAGTCACACCTTTGTGGCTATTATTCCCAGATCAACTCTGATTTGGTATGGTAGTACCCATTAAGGTCTCATATATGGGTCATGTCTGTTTGAATATTATTAGTATTTGATCGGAATACTCAATATCATATAACTGTGTGCAAACTATTTGTATTAATAAAAGTTACTTGATAAAATAACTGTTAACAAAAGATTAATATCAGTTTCTTGAAACCATATAATTGTTTGATGGTTTGATGATTTCCTTGTTTAATGGCATATCAACCTTTGTGGGTTATTTAATGACAAAGCCATCCTTCTAGAAGAACAGCAGTGATGCTATTTAACCCATAGCTGGGAGGATAAGGGGGTTCATACCTTTCCCAAGGGTATTTGTCTGAAAGTGATCGTAATAGAACAACTGGAGTTCGAACTTGCTTACTATGATTCTACAGTCCAGTGCTTTAACCATTACATCACAAGAACACCCCCACCTATATAATTGTAAATAAATCATTGGTATTAGGAATATTTGAATCCATATAACTGTATGCAAATTATTTGCATTAAGAATAGTTACTTGAAGCTACAATTGTTTCCAAAGAATTGTTTTTATTAGTTATTTGAAACTATATAACTGCTTGTGATTGTAATCTTTATTTATACACTAACACTTTAAACAATAATATTGCAATTAAGTATGGAGTGTTTACCTTTTAAAAATGACTGTGAGGATATGTTTTTTGCACTGTATATAATAGGAGACCATAACTGTTAATCTAATGAGCCAACAAGGTTTAACATGCCATAAAAATAACCCCCCAAAAAATTTTGAAAATATACACACACATGTATAAACAAATATACATACACATACTCACACACATACAAGTATACACATATATACATTTAAAAACTACAAATGCATACACATTTAAAAAGTGTGTATACACATAAGTAAGAATATTAGTAACTTTCAGGAATGTTACTCTAATCAACTTGTATAATTTGGTGATGTCAATAATAATAATACAGCTACAAATTCATATGCAATACAGGCGGACTCTTTCGTTTCTGATATGAATGGGTTTATTAACTTCTGGCTTCGGTCCATGGCAACACGAGGAGAGAGACACAATTCTTAAAAGTCTTTTCTAACCATACTATGCTGACACCACCCCAATGTGCAGCCCATCTTGTGGTGTTTAAGATCTCAATTCATCTCTGCTGGTCGAGATCCGAAAACTCAACCACATCCTCATCAGTAGAAAACCCAACTGCATCTTTCAACGGTCGAATACCCAACTGATGTCTTTTCAAAATCCTCAAATTCTCAGGACCATCTCTTCTGAGCATGACATCATCCACACTTCAACCCCATTTCCTGTCTGGGGGTTTATTATGACAAATGGTGATTGTCATATCCTTTCCACGTGAACGTAAAAACTGCACCAAATGACTATGCACCTGGACTAAGAGACTCGAATAGTTCAAAGCCCCACCAAACTGAATGATAAAATATAATTAACAAAAAATAATTAATATAAAAAAATCATTCATTAATTATATAACAAACTATTAATAATTCTAAATCCATCTTTGACAAAACAAAATTTTAATAATTCCCAATTATTTCTTTATTTTTCAGATCAGCAACCATGACTGAAAATAAGTTGATCAACATCAATTTATTACCAATTAATCTTACTATCAAACATTGATCAGATCTGATGAGAGTTGTTACTTTTGTTGCATTTTCTTTGTTTCATGAAGCAACCATTCTACCAGAACAAGGTTCATCTTCTACTGTCTCTCAGCCACTCACCCATCTAAAAATGCCTTGTGCTTCCTAAAAGGATATAATTTGATCTCTAAAAGCCTATGTTAACTTGCTAAATGTTTCTGCCATATTGTCCAAAAGTTTGATATAGAATCTGATCTTGTGCTTGATTTTGACACTCTTAACCAAACACATTTGTAAGATTCCAAGACAATTCAGCTGAACATGAATTCTGAGAGACAAACATGAACTGAATGTTTTCTCACATGTTCAAGATCAATATTGATCAGCTGTTTCAATCAGAGTTGCCAAACAGAATAATAAAAAATCAGTCTCATTACTTTCCAGACCAACTTTGTAATCTATTAGCGCATAATTAATGGTTTTTCCTCTTGGAAACAAAATTGAAGATATTCAAACACTATAATAGCAATAAAATATAATAATTTTCATCATTTCTGAAGTTCATTAAAGACTTGACTTGACATTATTTTCCTTCACTTTTTTCACACTAAACTGCATCTGGTGGTGAGGCTCCAGTTCTTGAGCTCTGGAGAGTGTAGAGTACCTCTTCATTCTGAAGTTCATTAAAGACTTGACTTGACATTATTTTCCTTCACTTTTTTCACACTAAACTGCATCTGGTGGTGAGGCTCCAGTTCTTGAGCTCTGGAGAGTGTAGAGTACCTCTTCATTGCTGTTATTCATAGGTTCACTATAACCTAGAGTGATAGTACATGATAAGGTTCCATCTATGGATCAAATAGATCTGTTTAAAAATTATTAGTATTAGATAGGAATACTTGATAACATATTGCTGCATGCAAATTATTTATATTAAGAATAATCACTAAAAGCAATAATTGTTTTCTAAGGATTTTTATTAGTTCCTTGAAACTATATAATTGCTTGTAAATTATAGGTGTTAAGAATAATTTATACAATATAACTGTGCAAACAAATGATTGTTATTAAATAGGAATAGATACTTTAAACCATATAATTATGTGTAGTGTTCGCCAATGGTCCAGGAGGTTGGGATTTAATCCCTGGTCGAGTCATACCAATGACTCAAAAAAATGGTACTTAATGCCACCTTGCTTAACACTCAGCATCATAAGGTAAGGATCAAGGGTAAAGTGGAGCAATCCAAGGAATGAAGTAGTACTCTCCCTTACACCTCGATGTAGTAGCTATAGAAAAGCGAGACTTAAGGTCACCCTCGACAAAGGTCGCCAACTTACACTTATTAATATTAGATAAGAATACTTGAAACAATACATTTGTGTGCAAATTGTTTGTATTAGATAGGAATACTTGGTATCGTATAACTGTGGGCAAACAAATAATTTTAGACAAATAAAAAAAAAAGCAATCAAACATTGAAAAGAGAGTTATGATCATAACCAAACATTTAGAAATACATCAAATTTCAGCAATAATTAACCCATAATAAGTTAATATGTCGTTTAACAAATAAACTAAACCAAACAAAATCATCTTTTTTCCTTTAATTATCTCACATCTTCTAAAAATACTCAACTGAATAATCTTTTAAACCAGGACATATCTAAAAATAGCATTTCTACCACCTAACAATTTTCTACTCATACAAATGTTTGCATATTAAACTACTATTAATGATAACTGTGATCTAACTAATAATAGTTTTGAAGCTATGCTTCCGAACATCTTAAATGATTTATAGCATAGAAAAAGACATCAGTTCAGAGTTTCCTAAGTTTAAGTTGTTAACAGGTATCAAATTATAATAGCATGGATCTTTCAATAAACAAAGCTTTTACTTTCTCTGAATAAGTTTGAACAAATAAATAAATGTCAACATAATTGACATCACAATTTAATATTACTTACTGTGTTTCTCTGTCTGCTGGTGGTTTGTATTTTAAAATTTTCAAAGTTTTCACCATGCGAATAGCAGTTTGATCTGGACTTTCTTGTCGTATATCAAGTTTGTGCTGTTAGAAAATGCAATAATATACTAATAATAATTGAGAAGATCAGGGTTTAAAACCAAAATCAGAAGAGAATTATTTCTTTGAAACTCTTTGAATAAATGTAATGTGTATCTAGTGGGCAATACAACAAATGAAAGAAGGTTATTTTAGTCTTTAGTTTTGAAAGATAAAATAAAACAAGTAAAACTAAAAATTTTGTAAGTCAGAGCAGAAAAGATGGATATATATCTTAGAGATTTCATAGAATTAGATAAAGAGGCAATTAATTGACTTAAAAATTATTTATGAATTATTACAAAATACATCAGAAATCTAATTGAAATCAAATAATCATTACAATTTTATATAATGTAAATATTTCACTTCAAATAGACTACAAATAATAACAATAATAATAATAATCATAGAAGCTTTTCACACAAGTTTTATCTGGTGGTTTTTCATTGAAGTCTAAGTGACCTAAGGTCTCCAGAATTCATTCTAAATATTCTAGCTGATCTTAGTAGTGCTGTGGTCTGGATGGTCTCAATTCTTTCTCTGATCACCAGTTACCCTAGCCTCTTTTCTAGGCCTTTGAAGTACATTCCAAGAGCATCAACAACAATTGGTATCACTGTTACTTTTATGTCCCACAACTTTCTCAGCTTTCTGGCAAGATCCAAGTATTTGTCTATCTTTTTGCTTTCTATATTCACTTTGTTTATATTTTCACTCTATAGTCCAATCAAACAACAAAAATATACTAGATAACAAGTTATTTTCTTCTTGAAAATTAACACTAAGTCTGCCCATCTGGCTGGAATTGGGTGATCCATTTGTATCTCAAAGTCTCAGAGAATTTCATGTGTCTCATTTTCAAGAACAGATTCTAGTTTTTGCATCTACTATTAGTCAGTATGGTAAAATCTTAATTTCTCGCATAATTCCCAGTGGATCACCTTTCTAATCCAGTCATGTTTACTCTTGTACACCTTTTATGCCAGTTTGCTGTGATAAACTGTTCTCATCTGTCACCACATTACTAACGCTTACTATGATTACATTTTTTTAAACAATACTGCACTTGTAACATTAACAAAATATTTCCATGTATTTGAGTCCCATAATGGAGAAATAATCTTTGTCAACCATTTGAATTAACACTTACCTTGGAATCAATTTCTCCAAGAACATCACTCAAAATTTGCAGTAGAGACAATGGTTCAAGTGAATCAAATGATATCAAATTCAAATTCTTCTTGAATGGTTCTTTGTTAAGTTCCTGAACAATAAACTTGACTTGTTCTCCCATTTTAATTTTCTTCTTATTCCTGAAGAGTAAAAAAATAAAAAATCATTCTGTAAAAGTCCCTAACCCAAGTGTTTAATCAAATCTAAAGATAGAAAAAGACACACATGTAATAATTTCAAAAAAATAATTTTTAGCTACTGGGTTTGGATATACCAGCTATCCCTAGTCCTAGTCAGTGGAAGTTCAATAGTAAAAGAGGACAAGTACAGACCTTAGATTCTCTAGCTGCTGAACCAAAAATATCAGTCCCAAATTTCACAACAATAACCAAGTTTCATCTTCAAAGGAATTCAAGATTAACGTACAAGAAAGCAATCTCAAAAGAATGCTAAAAACATTTATGTACGCAGTACACATACAAAAATTAATACTAACACAAAAACCTATTCAAAAACTTAAAATACAAACTTTATTTTTCGCAGTCGTGTCAATTACTGAAGCATAAATTAAAACCCACTTTCAATATTTATTTATACATCAAAAGTAAATTTTAAAAATGTTGACAATAACATTTTCTTTTTAATCAAATCAAATTTTATGGTGAAAAAAGGAAGCAAAATTCAAATTTTAAAATGGAAGGAGTATGTGGAAAAATCTCCACCTGTTAAGTTTGTAAGTCTCAACTTTGTTGATGAAACTATTTATTTATTTATTTAATATCCCAAGTGATTGATTAAATTAGTTTTATTTAAGAAGAAAGAAAAACATTGACAAAAATATCTCATCGAACACGCGATTTTTTCTACTTAGCAACGAACTTTTTTTCTTTGTTTTTTTTTCTTTTGTATAAAAAATAAATGTAATAATCAAAAGAAGAAATAAAGCTCTGATCTGAAAGGACATATCTTCTCAAAGAAAATCAGGGTATTTGTGAAATTTTAAGCAACGTTGACATAAAAAGGAAAACAAACAAATAAAATGCGAATAGGTTTTAAGCGTCTATGGTTACCAACATTTTAATTTAAACAAAAGTTAGTAATGTGAAGGCAAAATTTTTAAAAAGTAGCCAAAGCTATTTCTTTAATGAAGAATAGATATTGAAAAAATAGGAATGACAAATAAACTAATGACGTAGTTCATTTACCGGAGAGGAAAATAAAATATCTCGGCCGGTTGCTTCTATGGTAGGATGTTTTTCGTTTGCATTGACAACGGAAGTGATGATGATTCCCGGAAGTTGTCTCGTTTTGATATAAAACGTGGACTTCCGGTTGTAGAAACAGTTTTTAACCAAAATCCTGAGCATTTTAGGGTTTTGATATTTTTGCTGCTAATTAGAAAAAAAAATAGAATTAAAAAAAAAAGAAAATGTCGGGTAGGAACATGCTTGGTAAAGTAAGTAGATAATTCTTGTCAAATTTATTTTACTTTTAATAATTCAACCAAAGCTTTTTACTTATTAGCAGTAAAAATCGCTCCTGAAGTCGCTTTCTACTTGCGTTTTTCCATATGTTCTGTTTTTTCCTTTATTTCTTCCTTTTTTTTAATTAGAAAAATGAGAACTTTTTAAAATAAAAAATAAAATATTGCATCGTTTGAAAAAACATCGAATTTTTTTTAAATAGCCTAATTAGTTTTCTGTTTTCTTAACAAACAAGATAACTTGTATTAGTTTTATTTTAGCAAAACAAAGTTTTCCAAGGTTTCTTTAAAAAAATGTAAATTCTTTTTATTTGTTCTTTCTTTAAATAGAAATTTATTTTAAAATTTGCTAAACATTCAAATGGACTGTTAAAAATTATTTTGCGTATCCTCACAAATTTGACATTTTTATGTACTTCTCGGTGTCTACTTATCTCAGAATTCAATCTTAAAAATAAACCTTAAAATTAAGATGCTTTTAAAAAATTATTTTGAAGAAGGCTTGAAAAAAACAAGTTTAAGCTTTCTCACTTCTCAGAATTGAACAGTTAATTTCCATTTCTTTAAAATTATTGTTTTAATGCAACCGGCATCATGAAAAATGCGCTAATTTTTATTCTCATTGGAAAAATTGTATATTTTAGTCATGCGATAAAATTTAGGATAGATTGTGTTAACTAAATGATCATACATATATATATATATATATATATATATATATATATATATATCTCCATTATTTCAAATTCTTACTAAATCTTATACTTGACGGTTTGGTGTTTCTTTCTCTTTATTTTCTCTCCGACACAGCAGCAGCATAATTTGTCGTTCACCCTTTAAGGAACTTTTTAGTAAACGAAAAACAAATGGTCATTTGCGACTTGTTATAAAACGATGTTTTAATTTTATTGTATGCAACGCTCAAGCTGGAGGAGTGTGGATTGTAAAATCAAATATCTAAACTTAGAAATCACACAACAGTCAATTCATTACATTTAGGAACAAAAAAAAAAAAAAAAATTCCTAACATTTAAAATAAAAACCACTTTCGAGTCCACCAACATAGTCCTAACTTCTCAATGTAATCCATATGGCTATGTTTTTACAGATGAGATGAATAAAAGCTTTATTGACAATTTCTTTTAGTCCTTTAAAACCAAAACCGCATTTGTTTACTTTTATCTGCTAAATGTTATTCACATTCTAAATATTTAAGTTGTTTTTTTTTTAATAAATGCTGTCCTTAAACTCTACTAGGAAGATTACAAGAAATACTTAGATATTATAAGATTTAAAAATACGGAATTTCCGATGTCAGGAATTAGTATTTACTAACGTACTCGGACTAATGTCTTCATCTAGGTTATTACAATCACGGTGTTTTGGTCATTCTACTCTCCAGACTTTTACAAGTTTAGAGTAATCTTCTGGAAAGTTCGAACTGAAATTTTTATTCAAACAATGGCTAGTAGATTGTTTTCATTTTGTAGTCCATGCTTAAGTTCTTTTTTCTTTTACTGAAACTTGCAACAATCAGGTGAATCTTTAAGATAATTTCAACATTTGGAAGCCTTTATGTATTAAAGTAAAGAAATGAATAAAAATTAAACTGCCTAATATCAAACATTTTTACTAGTAAATTCATTTTTCTCGAAAATTATTCTTTTAGTAACTTTTAGGGTTCTATCTATGGGTCAAATAGATATGTTTGAAAATTGTGCATATTAGATAGAAATACTTGATTCCGTATAGTCATTTACACAGAACTTAAATGTGGTAATAGGTCTGAATGATGAGGCATCTAGTGACAATCAAACTCACCAAGCATTACACAAGAAGAATTGATCCAACAAATCATTTGTATCAATAGTTGCTTTTTTTGCTTAGGATTATTTACTATTAGTTACTTGAAACTATATAATTGCTTGCAAATTATTGGTTTTAGGAATACTTCATACTATATAACTGTGTGCAAACAAATTATTATTAAATAGGAATAGTTACTTTAAACCATATAATTGTGTAAATTATTAGTTAGTAAATTGGCTGACTGTAATCGGGGGGGGGGCCTAAAAGCTCCATTTTCATTAGCTATTAAACTGAGGTGTAGAGGGGAGTGCTGCTCCTTTCCCTAGATTGCTCCACTTATCCTTGATTCATACCTTATAATCCTGGGTGTTAGGCCAAGAGACATCAAGTACCATTTTTTTAGTCTTTGGTATGGCATGGTCTGGGACCGAACCCTGGTCTCCCCGACCATTAGCAAAATGATTATAGACAATTTTTTTTAAAGATACAATAGAATATTGAAAATATGATTACTATCAAACATTTCCTAATAAATTCTGACATTGAATAATCCATGAAGTTGATATGTTAAATAAATGAAACAAAAAAATTGCTGTAATTAAATAAAAAGTAATTAAGAAGGGGTTCGGAGTAATCATTTAAGCTCAAGAACTTCAAAAGAAGAAAAGTTATAATAGACTGTTACACTTTTTCAATAAAAAAGTTATGAATTAGATATTTGTAGGAAGAAAATTGTATTTGATGTATTTATGTACAGTAACTTTGTTTCTGAAAATCATTTCAGTTTAATTTATGGTGGTACACCATCAAAAACATAAAGATGCAAATGAAAGTGTAGATATAGGTAAAAATGATATATAATTACAATTAAGGAAGAAATAGAATTAGATGCACAACATACAATGAGTCAATTATAGATATCGATTCAATATTAGCAATTAATTAATTATTCGATATAAGATACAAAAAAATCATCTTGTGAGAATAAATTACTGACATGTTTGTAAAGTCGGAAAAATTGAATTATTTCAATCTTTCCGTGACTGAGTTTTTAATTATTTCACTGTCAATACTAAAGAAAAACGATACAATACAAAAAAGTATTTTTACCCCTGAATACACTGCAATGGCTAACATAAATGTGAACAAAAAAAAGCCTGTTTCATATCTTTTATAAAGAACAGGTAAACATAGAAGTGAGCAATCTTCTGTCCAAAAAGAATCTGGAGGAGTCCTCATAGCATAGTGATTAATTGCAATGTCATATTGAGTTCAAACTCCAGTTGTGCTTTTACATTCACTTTTGGACTAATACATTTGGGAAAGGTATGAACCCCCTTATCCCCTCACTCAGCTATGAGTTAAATAGTATCATTACTGTTCTTTTACTAGGATAGATTTGGCATTGAATAATCTACAAAAGTTGATATGCCATTAAACAGAAGCCAAAGCAAAACATCAGGTTACATCTTTGTTTTAATTCATATGAAGCTATTAAGGATTTTTGATGAGTAAACATATTTGTATTTAATCAATAAACTGTGCAACATTTTTCTCCACATGGAAAATGTATAAAATATTGTTTTCCAACATAAAATTATGCAATAATTGTTTTCACAATTAAAAGAAAAATTAACCATTTCTTTAACAAACTTTGTTCTATATTTTACAAAAATCAAGGGTGCAGTTCATTATATGATGTTTATGATGATGATGATGATGAATTTTACTCTTACAACTGCTGTATGTACAAGATTTAAGAAAAGTATTGCAAAAACCATCTTTCAAATAAGAAGATTGAAGCTGTTCCATCCACAAATAATAATACCTCAGTGTTTCCCATGGGGTCTATATCACCTCCTTATGTGAGGGTCTTAGAAGTTATGAAGAGGTGGTGACTTATATTCATGTATAATTTGTGTGGTAGGCATTCACACAAAAAGGTTGGGAAACACTTGATTAGATGATAAGCATCATTCCCATACCCAAGATTTAAAATGGTGAGAAATCCACAGTAAGATTTTCAAAAAAAGTCCATGGAAATCAACAAACCTTCTTTCTGTCAATATATATCAAGCGTAATATTGTAAATGAGTGCTAAAGTGAAGTAGTCATGCATTGGGAATTGATAAGTTATAGGAAAATTTAAAAAAAAAACAGCACTCACAAGAGAAACGAGTTAACACTTAAGTGTTTTGATTGGTTGGCAAAATACAATAAGATACACTTTTCTGGCATCCCAGCTTGAATATAACAATTAACAAGAGATGCCAAAATCATCAGACTCCAATAATGATTATGTACCATTCACACATAGGTAGAAGTTCAGGTTTGCTGTTTTGAAAACCCTCATAAAAGAAGCTTTTTTTTTTTTTTTTTTTTTTTTTTGACTGAGGATAGGAACGAGAAAAGCTGCACTCTAAACTGTGAGAGAAAAAAAAATAAGAATCAGTTCTCACAAAAACAAAGAAAGACTTGGCAAATATCTGCCTGATTATATAGTGTCTATCACTGTTTCTACATATTTTCAAGGCCTTAGTAACTGAACAGAGAAAATAAACAGCAGAAGGTCCTATATTTGAGGCACGTTTTTGTGTTTTCTCTTATCTACTAGATGATCAGTATATCACCTACATCGATGATGGTGATTTGAACCTGTGTGGTATTGTCAATGATGATGATTTTCTTTATTTTCTTTTCCAGTGGTCAATTGATGATAAACCTGTTAGGGTAGATAAATGGGATGGAACGGCCTTAAAGAATTCTCTGGATGATTCTGCCAAAAAGGTATCATTTACTTATTAATTTCATTTTCTTTCTGACTTTGTGAAATTGAACTCTTCCAATATGAACTTTTAGAAATCAATGAAAGCTACAGATAAATAATAATGAAAATATCAGTTAAAAATGTTGGTTTTTTCAAAGTAAAAATATGTAAATGTAACTTTCTTTTTACTTATAGATTTCAACCAAAGAATTTTTTTTAATCTTGAACAATGCCATTGCATTTGCCACCAAAGATATGAACGAACATCTCTATAGTTTTGCTTTCATTTCAATATTCTGTTCTTGATTCTCTTGTTTTAACTGTGTAAGTGGGATTTCTAATTGAGTTCATCCTATTTACCCAACCCCTCCGCTTAGGCAGGATATGACACAGTCAATTTTTAAGCGGATTTTAACAGGTTTGAATTCAGAGTTTTCCTTCTCCTAGACTAGTTGCTTCACCAAGGCTGAAGAACCCAGTCTGTCCTACTATTTACCCATAGCTGGAGGGAGAATAATTGGATTTATACTGTTCCCAAGGGTATTAGTGCTATGGTAAAATGCAATCAGTCTGGTCCAGGATTTGAACTTGTGTTGCTGTGTACATTTCCTACAACGATAACCATTACACCACAGGCACCTCTTAATTGAGTTCATAATGACATTTTTTTTTTCCTTTAACGAATCAAGTAAAGAAATGTTTAATAAAACTCCTCAATTCTGTATGCTGTTATATTTGACCAAATGAAAGAGGAATTGTTTGAAATTAGGCATTTGTTGTCATTGAAAATGAAGTGAACTTTAAATTCCAATTTGTATTGATATTTCTCAAATTGGGTTTAGATTGGCACAAGGACATAATAATGGAGTACTTACTGAGGGTTGAACTCAATATGTTTGCAAATTGATCTACAAGAAGAGTTTACTATCTATAAACAGCAAATACTTTTCATTCTTTATAAATTATTTCTCATAAAAAGATACAATATTCAATTTTGTCTTGTCTATCAAAAAATATTTTACCTATTCTGTAGAATGATGTTTTCGTTACTTTTGTTTTATAGGTCCTCGTGGATAAAATGGGTTTTATAGAAAGTCATCATTTGATGGATGGACGTCTCATTATCTGTACAATTGCCGTAGCTTTTGCCATGTTTGCTCTCGTCTGGGACTACCTGAAACCATTTCCTCTATCCAGACCCATTCTTATCATCTGTGTTCTTGCGTATCCTTCCAGTTTGACATTTTTTCTTTCTTTATTACTTTCTTCAACTGTTACTTTTGTTTGATTTTCTTTTCAACTTGATTTAATCAAACAAATGCATTTTTTTATCTTTAATGTTTCATGCTGTGACAACCTGAAAGTTACAATTTAAAAAAAAAAAAAAAATCAAAAGATGAAAGAAAATACTAGTCAAAAATTGATAATAATTAACAGTGGTTCTTGCTGTTACTAGTAGTTTTTACTCATGTAAAAAAAACAACAAATGTAGTATCAACAGATTGAAGTATGTTAATAGATTTGATTTGAGGTTTCTATTATCCAATGCTTTTTCATCGCTCAGTTGGTAGAGCAGCTGGTGCATTTAAGTAGTCTTTACTAAGACTAAAGGGAAGCATAAATTTGAGTCCAAATAGTCTAAAGAGTTGAGTGTTGGCCAATGGTCCTGGAGACCGGGGTTCAATCCCAGGTTGAGTCATACCAAGGACTCAAAAAATGGTACTTGATGCCGTCTTGCTTAGCACTCAGCACTATAAGGTGAGGATCAAGGGTAAAGTGAAGCAATCCAGGGAATGGAGTAGCACCCTCCCCTACACCTCAGTGTAATAGCTATTGAAAAGAGAACATTCGGGTCACCCTCGACTAAGGTTGCCAACTTTACTTACTTATTTGATTTGTATTATTAACAATAACCCAATTGTTGAACTAGACTTCATTTCCTGTTGAATATCTGGCACTGATACAAAAAAATGAATATCCCATTTCACCAGATATTGCAATATCTGTTTGCCAGATTCCCTGGTTTATTGGAGTGGGTGGTAATTGCAAACTGAAATTCTATATCCAACTACACACCAGGTTTCACCTCCAGTGAAAATATGATATCAGTCAATCAATTTAACTTATAGAACTTTATTTAAATACTCTTCAGGGCTGCAACAAGAATTCTTGACCTATGGGCAGTTTGTTGTCTAGGCCTGCATAAATCATTTATTCAAGGTTTTTATATTAAGATGTTGTTAGTATTATCATATTACCCCATAGTATTCATAAACTTAGTTTATGTTATGTTTGATATTTGCTGACAGATAAATTTAGGCTTTGTTATTATAAACCTTCTAAAAATAAATTAGCTATTATAGAAATGTAGGATTAAATTAAAATCAGTTAAATAACTTTATGCTTAAAGTATTTAGTAAAATACATTTGTTTACAACTAGTGTCTGTTATGTGTCTACTTGGTTCAAAAGTCAAATGAATATGTATCAGTTTTTTTGTCCCCATATATGATGAAACCCCAGTTAAATTTATATCAACTGAAATATGGATGACCAAATATGACAAAACTTAACATTACCCACAATGGCAAAAGTATATTCCAAACATTAAAACACTGTCATATGATACTACATTTAGTAGTGAGACTCTATTACTGGAGCCCTTGGGAATATAAAATCACTCTTTTGCCACTATGACCAAAAGTGGTAATAATTGTTAGGGTCTGATCTGTGGGTCAAATAGATCTGTTTAAGAACCATTTTTATTATTTGTATTTGGAGCTTACACATGATATACAGTTTCTCAAATAGACCTGCTCAAGTTGAATCCCTACTGCATAGCATGGAACAAACAGTAGAAGGTATTGGCTTCAACATGCATGCAAATAAAACAGAGTTTATGTCTTTTAAACATAAAGGAATTATCTCTACATTATGTGGCAAGCCTCTAAAATTTGTAGACCTGTTCACATACCTTGCAGCAATATCATATATACTGAACTTAGCAAAGGTGTGGGCTGCTATTGACAGGTTATTGATCATAGAGAAATCTGATCTCTCTGATAAAATAAAACAGGACTTTTTCCAGGCTGTGGCAGTACTATTGTATAGATGCACCAACTGGATGCTAATGAAGTGTATGGGAAAAAACTGGGAACTGTGCAAGAATGTTTTGAACAAATCCTGGAAGAAACACCCCACAAAACAATAACTGTACAACCACTTGCCTCCCATCTCACAAACCATCCACTTAAGAAAAACTGCTGGAGAAGTAAGGATTAACTCATAAATGGTGCTGTCCAACCAGCAAGGAACAATGGATGATAGGGACAGATGGCTTGAGAGAGTTAGGGAACTCCATGCTATCCACATCATTTGATGATGATTATCATTAAGTAGAAATTGGCATTAAATAATCCAGCAAGAGTTTGACATGCTATAAAATCAATCAACCAATCAGGATGTGTGTGTTATCAGTATGAAAATTGAATTTGCCAAGTAAACTTCAAATTTCTGCCAAAGCTATTTTCATTTACTTAATAGCTTTCCCGTCAACTAAAAAAATAGTTGGGCAAACTGGACTCTCTAGCCTTGGTAGGAGCTACAAGTCAAAGAAAAAGACTGTTTTGAATTCACCTCCCACTCTCTTTACCAATATTGGCTAACATGGCAGGAAAAGGTCCAATAATCCCTACGTCTTGAGAAAGATGCAGTAGGCAGAACAAGAAATCTGATGGGATAGAGGAGTATGATATAATTTCCAAATGCAAGTGTGCTTGTCCTCCTTTTAGTTCTAAATACAGTATTTGTAAAAGTCCTTAACTTCCTTTTCAGCTACTTTATTTTAATGGCTATTCTCACTCTGTACACATCCTACAGAGAAAAAGGAATATTTTTGGTGGCACTTGATAAAGATGCTGCTGGTGTGGATCCAGATAACGTTTGGACAATTTCTTCTTATCTTAAAAAGTAAGTCACTATAGGGTTTGTTTTTGTTTGTTTTTTTCTCTTTTGGGGTTTTGTTTTTTTTTTTACCATTTTTTTTTCACAGGACGTGTTGTATGATTGAGTCTGGTAATAAAAAAACGAATTTTAGAAATTTGTGACTTGTTTTAAATGGAATCCTTGTAAAATATTGCAAGACATATACATATGGAGAAAGAAAAGAAAATCTTCAACAAAATGTACATCAACTACATCTTCTGCAAAAGAATGTTTCTGGATATGACATTGCATTTGGTAGTGAGGATTTAGTCTTTAGAGTGTATGGAGTCACCTATTCATTGCCATTACTCCCAGCTCCACTCTGACCTGGAGTTGTACTAGCTGTCTGGGTCTAATCTATGGGTCAAATAGATTTGTTTGGAAATTACTAGTCCTAGATAGGAATACTTGATACCATATAATTGTGTGAAAACAAAGGCTTATTATTAAATAGGAATAGTTAATTGAAACCATAAAATTGTGTTTAAATTATTTGTATTAGATAAGAACACTTGATTAGTGTGGTTTGGTTTAATGGCATATCAACCATTGTTGTTTTTTTAATGCCAAATCCTGTTTATCCATACATATTGAATATATGATTTGTAAACACATTTTGTTGATACACATGGTTGAATGATCAAACAGTTCTACTTGACCAATAGATAGGACTCTATCAAGTGTTACCACTCAGGGCCAAAGTGGACCTAGGAGCAATAGCAATGAAGGAGTGCTCCTCAAAGCTCTGGCATTACTGGAGCTTTGCCATCAGATTGGTTAATGTCATATCTAAGACATTGGTTGGGAGTAGTCATACCCTTCTGCAGAGATGCAATCAGTGTATTCTACAGCCCCAGCTGTCTGGGCTAAAGAACACTTAAAAACATAACTGCAGACAAATGAAACATAAAGTGCAGTTAAAACGAAAAAAATGACAATGTAACATTGAAAATATAAACAGGATTATAATGAAAAATTTGTAGATGAATCATTATTTTAAGGTATTGAAAAATCTGTTACTTCAAATGAATTTGGTGTTGGCAAATAGTGAAGTACAAATGTTGTTTGAAGAATTTGGTATTATCAATATGATTACTGTCATAGATTTTATTTGTATTTCTTTTTTCTTTAGATATGATGACATTTATCATTTGATCATTGACTACAAAGACGGAAAGAAGGGAAATCTACGAACAGAAAATTTCAAACATTCGGTGGCCAAGTTTTTTGATGTCAACGGTGTCCTTTCTTATGAAATTTTTGAAAATGAACTGAAAATTCTCATCAATTCTTTGACATCAGAAAAGAAAGACAAATGACTTTGTTAATAAAATTAAAAGAAAAATATTGGAAAATTCAACGTTCTGCAGTATTATTGTAAGTAAAGTTTGGATCGTGGTTTGCTGGTTGTTGTGGGTTATTTTGCCAGGTTTTTTTTTTCTTTCTTTTAAAAAACTCATTGAAAATGCTTTGAATTAAATATTATAATAATAAAAACTTTCAACCCTACATTTTTTGAAACCTCTTCCAATTCGAAAAGTGCAAAGTGCCCCATAACAAATTTTAGTTTACCTACAAACAATATTTATCAAATAGAAGATATCAGTTATTGTAGAAATAATTTTGGTGATTTTGATTGAAAGTGCACCCCCCCATATTGACCACAATTTTCAGATTAAGTTTAGCTTTTGAAGATTAGCATATTTTCTAATTCATTTTTTGATTACCTAATGATTTATGAAAAATACAATCTGAATGATAAAAAAAATTGCTTGTAATCTTCTGAGTGTCAAAAATACTATTACTTGTTCAATTGTGAGGGCAAAAGCATAAAATTAGAAAAATGATTTATTTTGGGGATCAACCATTACTCTAAAACAGGAGTGGGCAAACTTTTTGGTAGGAGAGGCACATCACTGGGTTATGAATTATCAAAGGGTCACATCTTTTAAAATCAAAAGAATTTAGTCTTGATTCAAGTGCAAGTGTTTATTTTGAGGCTCCCACTGGCTGCACAGAACAGTACAACAGGCCACAGTTTGCCCACCCCTGCTCTAAAATGTTCACCTGAAGAATTGACTCACCAGATTAATCCATTTAATTAGGATAACAAAAATAATATTAAATAGTTATCTATTATTTTTAAAACATTTATTACAGGGGTAATCAAAAAACAAAATTAATTTTATATATGATAAATTAATCACCAAAAAAATTGTCACCAACCTGTCAAACTTTGGGGGTCACAATCCTTCAGATGATCCAGTTTTTGTTTCAAGTATTTTTTCATGAACTAGCTTTTTAAAAGAAATTCTAATTTTAAACTAACTTTCAAAACTAATGAGGTTGATAGTTTAAGAAATAATCTTACATATTGTAGAATTTCTGAGCAATCTTTATGATGTATTGTATGCACATAAAAACAAAGTCAAGTAGATTTCAGTAATTTTTGCCTGTAAACTGAAAATTTGAAAATAAATCATTCAGCTTCTGCAGAATATTAGCAGATAGAGAATCTCAAATGCTCTTGGATTGCATTTCTCAAACAATCTTTGATAAAGAATATACTGTCAATTTTGATATTATAAACCTCAAATATTCTTAGTTGGGTTCATATCTGGGAGTTGGCTTGGCCAGTACATGATTTTTAAAGTAGTTTTCTTTCTGTCAACCATATTTAGATGAATCTATCAGAATGACAAGGAACATTGTCCAGTTGAAAGGCAACATTTCCATCAAGATATTCTCTGGACAGTTGGCTATAATCTATTGTATAGAATATTCTGGGTTTTGGCCACATTTAAGATTTTTTTTCATAATATCCTTGGCTTATGCCCAATCATGTTTGACAAAAACAATCAGATCTATTTTTCACCAAATTTTCAAAGAGGGCTTTCATAAACATCTCTGATTCAAATCTGATTTTATCATTAAAGATCACTTGGAGAAAATCAGTCTTTATCTTCAGTACACTGGACATTTTCTTTTACATTTTTGGAACTTAAAAGGGTTGGAGTTGTTTTATTTTATTTATTTATTTATTTTTTTTTTTGTATAGGCAGGGTACCCTCCCTCCACACACAGTCTGGGTTGAAAACTGTTCATCTAAACAAATGACTTTTTGATAGTTTGAAATTATTTGACTTGTTGAATGAGAGTTCTTTAAAACACTTCAAAACAGTTTCTTGTAAGGTAGGTTTCAGTAGGTCTAATCAAAAGGCAGAAATTATTCTACAGTAAAAAAAAAAAAAAAAAAAAAAAAAATACTTCCTTCGTGACTGTGTTTTTGAGTATTGAAGTGTTTCGGTTGGAATGTCTAGGTGGGCACAGCAGCAGTGATATCAAAGGTAAACTCCAAAGAGTCTAACAATTCATAGGTTACTGGCATAACATTTCTAGGCAACTGATACTCAACTGTTCAAGAAGAAATACACAAAGTTTTAATAGAATTATAAGGTTGAATTCACTCCCAACAAGCAGAGATGCCAAGCTATCTTAGACCATATTTGATTGTTACATGTGGGAAAATCTAATGAAGTTTTTTTTCTCCAACTCCCCAAGAGGTCTGAATGTACCACAAGGTCTGTTTAAGCAAGCCTCCCATGGGACAGTTTTAAAAATAGTTTAGATTCTGTCGGCATTCCCTTAGATGGGAGGTCTCAGGCACTATAGGCAATAAAATCAGCTCCTACCTCTTTGTATGATTTGGCAGATGCTAGCTGCAAGGAAGGCTCCTTATGTGCCTCTCAAGCTGAAAGACAATCTAGAATGTTCCTCTTGTAATGCATCTGTGGGTGTGGTGGATTTTAGCTGTCGGAACTTTTTTTTTCTTTCTTTCTTTCCACTTTTTATCAAATCTTTGGTTAATTCTCTATATAAAAAAAAAAAAAAAAAAAAACCAACCAACTCTAGGATATTGCCAGTTTACCAAATGCTTTCAGTGTGATTTAAGAGCAATATCAGCATGGAATTGGTACTTTTGGTGAAGTATCTTAATAAAATATCAAAATGATACCCTAGATGAGCTGTAGAAAGTATCAATTATATAATAACTGAATATAATCTTTATTTATCAGCAAAACATCTGTTGACACTATAGAAATATATAAATTTCTCTTTTTATGATAATTCAGATCAATAAAAATGTTTTTTTTTGTTTTTTTAGTGAATGAAATTTTTATGAAGTCAAACCCCCAAAGTTTATGCAAAATGTCAAAATGCAAAAGTTACAAATATTTACTGCTCAGAATTTACCAATCATTGCACTAAAATAACTTTTTTTTCTATAAAAAAACAATCTGTGCTGACAATCAACTGCAAATATATGTACATATTCATTAACACTTTGAACCTATCTGCGCAATATTTTGGGTTAAGCACTCTTATTGTAAACTTAGTGCCAGGTAGATCACATCATATACTACTAATAAAAGTTTTAATGTAGTAACTATTCACAGTTTTTTTTTTTTCATGGAATGGTAGGATTGCTTGAAAAAAAGTTTTCTACTTTGGATGAACTTTGTCTTTTGTGTGTGTGTGTGGTTTGTTTTTTTTTTTTTTTTTTAACTCAGGCACAAGTTATTTTGAAAGGCAAGAAACTAAGGCTGTCTCGTAATTTGAATGGCTTCTTTTTTTTTTTCTTTTTGCAGGAGTACATACAAGGTGTGATCAAGACTTGAAACTTAAATTTTTTTTTTTTCTTTAAATTTGCATAAAGATCTGGGCACAACTAAGCTACTTGAATTACAAGTTGATGATTTCTTGACTTTGTCTCAATTTGTCAATGCAAGTTTGAAAAAAGAAAATTATGAAACCAGTTTCAATACTTTTTGAATGAAATCTTTTTGGCATAAAGACAAGATTGTGCAAGTGCAGTACTTGTCATACTTACCAGATCTCTGTGAGTTTTTCTTGCCTCCTAAACTGAAAATTTATTTCAAGGATAAAAGAAGTTGGCTTTGGCTGGGTGATAATGTCATTGACAAGCATTGTATAACACTGGGGCCCCTTGGTCCAATTTAAGCTATAATTAGACACCTGTGCCTGGCCTCATATTTAAGTCCATTTCCAGCTTGGCTCATCAGGCTCACATTGCACTAAGGGAGCTGATGTCCAGCATAGACCAGCAGGGCTCAAGCGTCAGCTCATGTCTGACCTCTCCTCCTTCTAACCCCCACTATAATCCGACCTTTGAGTCATTGACCTTGTGTCAAGTTCTGTCTGGTGGGAGAGACAAAAAGGGCACCTCAGGTAGTGTAATGGTTAGCAAGTTAGACTAGCAAACCTACACGAGTAAGTTTGTGTCTCATTCATATAGCCTTGTGCCACATCTAAGCAAAGAGCTTAGTAAATTATAATTCTGCATCAAAATAAGAATTTCAGGTACTTCAACTTGTGGGAAACTTACTGGAATAAATATGTTGAATGCCAAAGGAATTATTTTAAGAAAATCAACATTTAATTCATTTTTCCCTTCTATCTTAATAAACTCAACTTCAGGCATGTTTAGTGTAATGATTACCATTGTAGAAAATAAAATCAGTGACCCAAGTTCAAATCCTGGTGAAAACTATTTGTTTATCTTCATGCTAATTCCCTTGGGAAAGGCAGAAATCATCTATTCTCCATACAGCTATGGATAAATAGTAGGACAGACTAGGCTCTTTAGCCTTGGTTAGGCAACCCATTTAGGAGAAGGAAAATTCAAACCCGCTATACTTAAAAATTGACCTTGTGTCACTGGGGTTGGATAAATACAGCTTCTGTCTTGATACTTATCAAACACACCTCATTAGAGATGGATGGTTTAACCGAGAAGACAACTTTTTTTCAGTTTCATCTTCACAGTGAAACCACATTGAAATTTTATACAAAATTGAAATTGTTCAGATTAGTGCTATCACTACTGAGTGACCATATCCAAGGAAACACTGTTGAAAAAGACTTTCAGATTTTAATAAAATTAAATTTTATCCACATTTATACCATTGTAAAAGAAAAATATTGAACAAAAATATGATAAAAAACATTTCACTAGTTTTGGGAAATAAATGTAAAATCTATTTGTTTGCAAAAGAAATGAAGAAAAAAAGAGATACAACAGATAAGACATTTGGAAGTCTTTCTTATAGAATGTTTTCACATAAAAAAAAGGGAAATATGACATGATGTCTGAAATCTGTTTCAGTTTTCAAAAAAATACTTTTTGTATTAAGATTAAGTTAACGAAAAAGTAACAAGTAAAAATAAAAAAATAGTTGCTAGTTTTGCCTTAATGTCAGATTTTATTTTATTTAGAAAGATTATTTTATTTTTAGCCATATAAATATTTCAAAGATTTGACCAGAAATATATAAATTGCGAGTTGAATAGACTAAGATGCAAATTTGTCAATCTCAAACGAAATCAGATATTGACTGGAACTGAATGGCTTCCTTAGAAAACAAAAATACTAAATTTAAAACTGAATCGAAAACCACATTATCAAGGAATTAAATGAAACCGATACTGAAACATAAATTGTCAAACTGCCCAACTCTACACCTCATATATTGTTACTTCAAATTAGTCACATAGACATCTAATAATGTAAGAATTTTAGTCAGGTTACTGAGAATGGCTATTCACAAAACAACCATTTCAGTGATACTCACTTATCTTTATTTTCATAGTGGTTGCTACTCAGTGTCTAATAATTCCCAAATTAGATTTCCCTCTCAGACAAATTATCCCACTAACTTTGGTCAATCAATTAACAAAGAGGATTTAGATTTTCTAAAGCATAGTTTATTAAACTTGATAACATTTTTGATAGTTTAATGGTTCTATTTTTATATTTTATCATTACACTGCAAAATTTGTACTGAGTGCAATTTTTTAATTTTTTTTTAAGTGTTATAAAGCAGTCACGTTTTTTTTTTTTTTTTTTGTATATTATGTGTTGATTTAGAAAAGAGATGTTATTGAGGATTAAAATCATGCATACACTAAATATGTTTATAATGAGGAAAAGTACAAAATTTAGTTTTTGATTTTTACTGATTAAAATCATGAAAATGTTTTAAACCTTTCACCAGTATTGGGTTACATCATTCTTATGTATTTTAGATGTAAATTAAAAAAGAAAAATAAAACTGTGCGTTTGAATTAATAGGCAAAATCTTTCAACTACAAATAAGGACACAATTTTAATTCTTAGCTTCCTCCTCTCTTCCTCCTTACTATCTCGCTCACTAGTGTTCATCCTTATTGTCTGGTCATGGACTGGGTACTTCTGCTACTGGATAATAAAACAATTTCCATTCAATTATGATAGTATGGAGTTTGTTTTTTCCACTCTAACTGATCATTATAATTGCTAAAAGCAGATAACTATTAAGCACTAATCATATGATACCTCCCTTTATATGCAATTAAAAATCATTTGAGTTCTATAAATATGACTTGATATCAAGCTTCATGATCATAATATTCTTGGTAGTTATAATAAATTAGTAAAGTGTGCTTATATATCATCAGATTTCATTCAAATTTATTCATTATGAGATACTTTGATTCAACATCTTATTGTGATGCAAAAGATTTACTTTTATCCCAAAACGAGACTTTATTTTCGCACGTGTGAAGACGGGGCAGGTTGGCACTTGATCCCTTGTAGATAAGTCCTCGTTCAGAGTTTTTTTCTCGGGCACGTAAGAACTGGCATATTATGTGGGGGATTAATTTATGACCAGACTGACCGCCGCTGGCAAGGGGTTCCAAATTTCACACTATACACACACCCACCAAGGCCACTAGTCTTCCTCCCCTAGAACAATGGAAGATATGGACCTCTAGGTTTAGACGTAATAATATTAATTATAGTAGTCGGCAATTCCGGTTTCTCATGTGATATTTTAAAGGAATTTAGGGGACAATTTTAAGCGAGCATATCATAAGGCGAATAGAAGCTGGAAAAAAAAATGTGACATAACAAACTCGTAGAAGACACTGCAAATAACAACTTCGACCACGTGGGAACATTAAAATATATCAATTTTTTACTACACATAGATATACACCTTCAACGTGTCAAATATATCATAAATGAACAGTCCATGAACATAAATGTCTTTCTTCTTTTCTTTCATTTTCCTTCAAATTGAGAGAGAGAGAGAGGGTATATAAAATTGAGTATAAGGAGAAACGGTCTCAAAGTTTACTTATCTTTTTTTTTCGGCGGGGTTCCTGTGGAGAGTATTTCCTCTTTTACGGGCTAATAGACTTTATGCTATTTTTAGTACTGGCTTGAAGAATTGGCTCCTTCGTGTCCGAGATTCTTTTTGTCTTCTTTTACCCGGAGTACTTGGCTTTTGGTTCCGTCCACCACGAACCCTGTCCAACAACTAACATTTTCTTTTCCTTTTTTCGCTGACGGGAAGAAGGTGCCACTTCCGTTTTTAGGGTCCCAGCCAATCATTTGGCTTCTACCTTCTTCCTTCCCGTGTCAGGCGATCCGAGGGAGGTCACCGAGTACAAACATCTGTTCTTAACGGTCATTCTTTGACAGCTTGCTACTGTTAATTCGAACACGAGGATAGTAGTAATCATATTTCTAGCTTCTCAGTGGGACACCACGTGACATTATTAAGGTTTTTTAGTTTTGTATGTTTTTCATACAAAGTTAAAATTGAAGATTACTTTTTAGACAGAAACTGTTCAAGATTTTTGTCTTATCAGCTGTAAACATTTTATCATCATCAGTGCTGTATTTCAAAAGAAGCTGGTTATTCACTGATACATCAGACATTTTTTTTTTTGTTTTCAATTTCCAAAGCTTTTTTTCCTTAGCAGAAATTTTGTTGAGATGGTTTATCTGCCATCTTTAGTGAAATGAAACAGCACCAACTTTTACTTGAACTTCAAAGTAAATGTTCAGCTGAGGCAAAATTTACAAGGAGGATATTGTAAAGTTCTCAACCCAAATAAGTAGGGAATTTTCTTCTTTTTTTTTTCCAGGTTAAAGAAACTTATGATACAGTGTGTCAATTGTGTTAAATATGTGGAATAGCAGGTTTCATAGTTCTCAGCCTTTCTTACTGGGCTAAAAGTCTCTCATATATATATATATATATAATATTACAGTCAACAGTGCTTGGTGGCTGCCAATTTTCAATCAGACCAATTTATTTAATCACTAAAATGAAGAAAGGACAATCCTAACTTAGATATGTTTTATCACTGATATTGAGTACTCACTATATATATATATAGTACTTCTGCTGTTCTTCTACAAGGATAGCTTTGACATTAAATAACCCACAAAAGTTGATATGCAATTAAACAAAGAAACTAAACCAACACAAAATAGAGGATACTCGAGTTTCCATTCTTTTTTTAAATTCAATGGTAGGAATCCATGCACAGCATCACATTTTTCTTTTTTTTTAAATAATTTACATGCAATTTTTTTCTTTTAAATTTATTTAATTTATCACTTATGTATTTTGAGACATAAGATTTTTTTTCCTGAGATCTTTAAAATTGTAATTGAAAATAATTTTTTTTTAAAAATTCACTTGTTTGATCATAGACATGAAAATTTAATAATAGTCAAAAAAGTTTTAAAATTTAACTATGTATTTGATTAAATTTTTAGTGAGGTTGAAAAAATTAGTCTGATAACTTAAAAGAAATCATCTCATACTGCTTGCAAAGATTTCCCTAACTCTCTCCCCATCTGTCTCTATCATCCATCGCTTCCAGCTGGTCGTCCTACACTTGCACATGTCTGTGTGAAGGGGTCCATAGGAGAATGTTGCTTATAAGTTCGTCCTTGCTCCTCCAGCAATGTGCCACATGTCTTTTTCATCTAATTTGGATGGTCATTGAGATGGGTGGTAGATAGTTGTACACCTACTGTTTTGTGGTATGTTGCTTCCAGGATTTGTTCAGTATAGCTCACAGCATCCTTGTGCAATTGCTGTCAAGCTTTTTCTCTATTCAGGATGGAACGATAAAATTGTTGTCCTAAAGAAAACAACACTACTGCTTTATTTTAAAACTTTTATTGAAAAAATCAATTCAGGTAACTTGATTATGTAGTCGAGCTGACATCTATTCAATGAAGCCGCCTTCAGCCTCAATCACGCCTTGATACGGATCCGGAACTGGGAGCATGCCTTTTCTACAAGCGCTGGCAGGAGCTCGGTGAATACTCAGTGGATGGCAGCGATCAGGCTGGCTTTGGTGTTGTGGGAGGTCATGTTGGTGATGTTCTTGACGTATGACCAAACAAAGTAGTTCAGAGGGTTCAGGTCGGGGTGGGGGGCAGTGAGAGAAGGGTACAAAGTCGTAGCACTCCTTCTGAAGCCAAGCCTGAGTCTCTTTGGACTTGTGGGCTGGCGCTGAGTCCTGCTGCCACACCCAGGGTCTGCCACTGGCCACCTGATTGCATCAGGGGATAACCACACTCTTCAGCACATCCAGGTACACTTTGGTGTTGACTTTCAAGCTGACTTCAAAGATGTGAGGTGGCATGATGTGGCCCTCACTTGGAACCACACCAAAGACCATAACCATAGCCAGAAACTTTGTTTTCATCACCCTGGGCATGTCCCTGTTATTTGTGGCAATCCAGATTTGCATTTTGAGGGGACTGGCAATGGTCCTGTTGTCATAACTTGGATCGGTAGAGAGCATGAGTTCTACAATGGTGCATCTCCGATCTCGCTCGTTGAACATTGTGTCACTTTCAGACATGATAGAAGGCTCCTATCGCTCTTGGGATTTGTACACAACTAGCCAACTAGTAGATGGTCTGCATCAAAAAAAGAAAACAGGTTTTCATTAAACGGAAATGGAATCATGTTGTCTTTTCTAGGGTGACAATTTTATCGTTCCACCCTGTACATTTAGTCATACAGTAGTATGGACATGACCACTGCTTGGAAAAAATTATTTTATTTTATCAGATAGGTCTGACTTTCATATGACCAATAGCCTATCGATAGTTGTCTATGCCTTCACTAGTTGCATATTGATGTCATTTTCGGTAGATGAGACACTGTTTCTTAGGTAGGTAAACTTGTCCATTAGTTTTAGAGAACCACCATTTAGTGTGGAGATATCACTAATTTGATTAAAGCACATGTACTTCGTTTTGTGTGCATTCATATAGAGACCTATGCCGCCTGCTGCCAACTCCAGATTATGCTGCAGGGATTCAGCCTGGGCAGCTGTATTTGCCAGAAGTGCTATGTCATCAGCATAGTCCGCATCCATGATAGTTTGTATGAGGTATCATCTGCTTCTTGCCATTTTCTTTCATTAAATCTATTGACATGCGATGTACAGTCTAGGCAGATTATGAATAGATATGATGCTAATGTGTTCCCTTGCAGCATATTTGCAACAATGTCAAAATCTGTGCCTCCATTTGGTGAGCAGACTTTTACTTTCATTTATTTATAGATCATCATTATAGCTGCAACGGTCTCCCTGGTTAGACCGTAGGCTAGTATTTGCTCCATCTTCCCTCTGTGTATGAAGTCAAATGCCTTGGAGAAATCTTCAAATAGGAGTGTAGATTTTAGGTTTTTTACTCAAACACCTTCTAAAATTCAACGGATTGTCAGAATTTGTGACGTCGTGGACCAATTCCTACGAAAGCCATTTTGATTTTTCTCAAGAATTTTTTCAATTTCAGATACAATATGGTTGAGTAGCAGAGCTGCTAATGCCAATGCTCAGAAACTTAAGAAGGCACAAAGTGAACTAACTTATACTTACCTAAAAGAACAAACAGAATACATCCAAGACCAGATCAATAAGATTCAACACTCAGTTGAAGGTAGACAATCTCGGATAACGTGGCAGATAGTAAATGAAGTGAATAAAAGAAAAAGTACCATGAGAGTGAAACTAAAAGCTGCCAACCAAGAACAGATACACTTGTGGAAAGAACATTTAAAGAATTTGCTTGGAAAGTTCCCTAAAGTTAAATGAATCTATCACAAAAATTATTGATAATCAACTAGATATCAAACTAGGACAGTTTAAGCAACGAGAACTCGATATATTCTTTATAAAGATTAAAAACAGGAAAGCGGCCAGTCTTGATGAAATACCTCCAGAAGTATGGAAGACAAAGAAATTCAACAACATACTTCAATGCTGTATATAACCAGAAAAACAATAGACAGATGCATCCTCCCTTTCCCCTTGAAAGGTGCCCTGGGAATTACCAAGAACTACCAGGGTATAACCCTTACTTAAAAGAAATAAACTGTTAATTATTTGTTTAATATCTAGTTATTTTTTTAATACTTTTTATATGTTGATTGTATTTGTCGTTGCCTCCCACCAGACAGGACTCGACACGAGGTCAACGACCTGAAGGCCAATTAAAGTGGAGATTAAGGGGATGGGTAGGTCAGGAACGAGCTGAGGCTCAAACCTTGCTCATCAACCCACCAAGTGCAATGTGAGTCTAAAGAGCCAAGCTGGTCTTGGACCTAAATCTGGGTACAGGCATGGATGCCTGCCCATAGCCTAAACCAGACAGCAAGGTTTAGTGCTATACAAGGGGCACAAAGATGTCAATGTTGCAGCTCGCCTACCCAAAAGTGGCCCAACCGAAGCCAGAGCCCTTTCGGCCTTAAATCTGCCATTGATTTCGATGCCCCATCCGGCACGAATGCCAGACGGCCCAACTTCTTATATGTTGATATATGTCAGGAGGTTAACATTGAACCCTATTACTAAATTCTTGAATTTCTAAAAATCAATATGCTAAAAATATGCAGAGGTTTTAGGAGTAACCACAAAAAATTTGGTCACAATAGATCAAGCCATCCTTGACAGTAAAATTATATTTTTTAATCTGAGTTTTTTTAATTGCACTTTGAACATTTCATTTTTTATTTTTTTGTTTAATGGCATATCAACCTTCATGGGTTATTTAATGCTAAAGCTATCTTTTTAAAAAACAGCAGTGGGAGGGGGAATAAAGTGGTTTATACCTTTCCCTAGGTTATTAATTTCCAAATGAATGTAATAGCATCACTGGAATTCAAACTTGTTTAATTGTAGACTACAGTCCTCCACTTTAGCCATTATGCCACAGACTCCACAACATTTCACTTTAATATTCAAGATAATCCCCCCCTCGTCCAATTGAAATTCATTGCCTTCATTTTTTTAATCAATAGAGGAGGAAATATTTTGTAAGTGAAAAGTAGTTAATACTTTCAACTGAATTCATATTTGATTGGATTATACTTACTCTATTTCTAAACCATAATTGTTATATTGAGTGTAAAATGTAACAATATGAAAAGCAAGAGTTTGATATCAAGCTTTGTAGTAAAGTTTATCTGCTGTTTATCACTGACAATTATTTTTTGCATCTTCTTTCAAGACTTTCAAATATATATTAGAGAACTTCCAGAAAAAAAATATGCTGGTTTTCAGATCTTGCTGTACAAGACACATAATATGTGGCATGTGATACATCTTTTTAGTCGATATTTATCATGAATGCATTAGTTATTTACGAAGCTTTTGCTTAGTTGTCATAAGTAATGGTTTGCTAGTCTAACTTGCTAACCATTACAGCACACGAATTGCCCAAGTGATAAATTTTAGTATTATAAATTTTGAACCTCCATTTTAGTAGAGGGGAAAGAATATTGTACTTCAGTTCTAACATTAAATCTGGAAGGGTTATCTCCCTTCAATTACAACTATGACATTTTCATTTACACCCAGATTTATAGGAGGATTTTCTTTCAGCAATTTGGTTTATATATATATATATTGGGGGTGGGGGAAAAACACTATTGATTATTTGGAATTCAGAAGTAATACAAGTAAGTGAAAATTATTTAAGAATATATCTCAAAATACTAATTTTAGTTGTTTTTTTAAATTTCCTACCTCATTGTACATAATCCATTAAATTGTGCTTCTCTATCAATGATGACTTTTGGATTCAGGCAATCTTTAAACAATACAGCAGCTTCTGGATTTTGTTGTCAGTTCACTTATACCTACAGCCACCTTTTTTTTTTTTTTTTTGCTTATCACAACTTTTCTATGCCTCTTGTGCTCATGGACCTCTTCAGTCACCAAAAGACCAATAACAGAAAAAAAGGCAGGTATTGTTCCAACATGAGAACAGCTGATGACTGTATCAAATTAATTTTTCCATTAAGTTTACTATAAAGTCAGTTTTAAATACAACAGAACAAATGTTGGTGTTTAGTAGTGCCACACAACATCTGGTTGTTCAATTTTAAAGGACAAGTAATATCAATATGGATTTCCAATTATAACAAAAATATTCTAATTAATTTTTCACATGACACAATATTGGATATTATATATGAAATATGTCAATCTGATTATCAAAATCACTCTTTCTTTATTGTTGTTAGGGCTTAGAATACACTGATTGTATTCTCTACAAAGGGGTAGGATCCCCCAACAAAAAAAGTATTTGTTCTGGGTATAACTCTAAACAGCATCTAATGGTGAGGCTCCAGTTCTGGGGGCTGTGGAGTAACTCTTTGTTGTCAGATCCACTCTGACAAAGTAGTTTTACCAGTTAGAGTCCCATATGTAGGTCAAATATATCTTTTAAAAATTATTCAATTGGACCTCCCCCCACACAGAAAAAAACCCTCTTGAAAAACAACTGTACAAAAAATGTGATTACCTCTTGGAATAAAATAACCCTAGACAGGTTGAGATACCATTAAAATCCATTTTTTTCTCTGTTGATTATTCAATATTAGATTACTTTAAATAAAAATATAATCATATAAATAAATGATATTGTTTTTGTGTGAATTTCTTTGATGAGTGTGATCATTTATTATTCACTGATCTACTTGGACTTATGCCCTCATCTTGCTTTAGAAGCACTGCCACAGAGTCATAAAACAAAGGGCTGGTACACAAGACATTGTGCCAAGTTACTAGTTTATATATATATAAAGTAACTTAATTTACTTATAAGTAAATTAAGTTACTTGTGAGTTTTGGATTATATTAACTTGGTAAATCCAAACTTGAATGAGTAACAAAAACATTTTAAAGTTTTTTTTTTTTATTGTGAATCAAAACAAAATTAATAATAATGATGATAATAATAATAATAATAATAATAATAATGCAATATAAATCTATCTATGGAGATGTCATGATGATGTTCCCCAAAATGTAAATGTCTTTTTATTGCTCTGTGTTGATACTTGATTGAAATCATCTACTTGGAATTTTTTTCCTTTTATTCCAAACTGTAGTTTTCTGTGATTGTAGTTTTTTCCTTTGTAAAAATGGTTTTGTTGCCTTGAGTGTGACTGGATTTGGTTGTGGGAGGTTGAGCTCTTTTAAAATTGGAAGCAGTGGACTGCAAAGAAAAAAAAGAAAGAATGATAAAATTTCTATTTCTTCATTTATTGATCCACTCTGTTGACAGGGCTTATGATATCTCAACTGAATTACCCTGGAGAGGGATAAGACCTCCCCACCACAAAAAGGAGGGTGCTGGGCATGACACTAAACTGCATCTCTGATGAGGTTCCAGAACTCTGAGGTGGAGGGTCATTACTCCCAGGTCCACTCTGATTCAGTGTGGTAGTACCTGTTAGGGTCTCATCTATGGGTCAAATAGAGCTGTTTGAAAATGATTAGTATCAGATGGGAATACTTTAAACTATATAAGTGTGTGCAAACAAGTGATTATTATTATTATTATTATTAAATTGGAATAATTACTTAAAACAATATAATTGCTTGAAAAAAAAGACTGATTTCAGCATTAAATAATCCAACTCGGGTTGACATGCCATAAAACTAACCACCCAACCCATGTGCCTAATAGAGTTGTTTGAAAATTATTAGCATTTGATAGGAATAATTGAAACCATATAACTATGCAAATTATTTATATTAAGAAGAGTTACTTGAAGCTATAATTGTTTACAAAGGATTATTATTAGTTGAAACCATATGAAATTGTGTGCAAATTATTAGTATTAGAATGGAATACAAAATATAACTGTGCAAACAAATGCTTATAGACAAATAGTAAAATCTTTTTAAAAACTGCAATATACATTGCAAATATAAACAGTTATGTCTACAATTAAACATTTACAAATTAATCAAATTTTGATATTGAATAACCCATAAAGAGTTGGTATACCATTAAACAAACCAAATCATTTCTTGATGTTTAAGCAAAATTCTTTCTTTCTTTAATAAACTTTTTTCTTTTTCCTTTTGTGCATTGTTATTGTAATGACCCATGAAGATTTTGAGAGTCCATTGTAACAACAGTCCATAAAGAAGATATTGATACTTTTATCTAGGATGGAGTGAAGGATTCTAATTAGTATTTTATAATTAATAGCTGTCCATGATGATATTAATGTTACTATTTAGGAAGAAATGAGAAGGATTCTAAATAATATTCTACAGTTAGCTCTGTTATATCTAGAATTTGGGTGATTAAAGATTATATTTAGCATGAATGCAGACCCTCACAAAATTATCATTCAGTTGAAAGTTGAACTGAAAATTGCTTTATTATCAAAGAGCATTTTAAATGTATTGCTCTAATAAAAATCTGAATATGATGTGCAGGGTTATATATATATATATATATATACACACACACACACACACACAAAGATAGTGAGGATTATAATTATGGATATGTAGTAGATTCTCCTAACTGAAGAATCATGAAATTGGATTACTCTGATTATTAAATTGCTTCAACTCTTACTAAACTTTACACTCCTAAATGGCTCAAATTGGATTCTCAGAATTTAGAACATTTAATACTTTAGATGCAGAGAGCTATTTTTTCTTCCAGATATTGATATATATAATATTTTTTTTTACTTAGGCTTACTTGTTAAGTATAAATTACCACTCATATGTACAAAAATACTTTCTTCCAAACATATATATATATACATATACACAAACTTTTTTTTACATTTTATTACATAAAATACATTTTCTTACATTAAGCATAATGTGCTACTCATATGTACAAAAAACATTTTTTCTTCCAAACATGGAGATATATATATATATATATATATATATATATATATATATACATTTTTTTTTACCAAGGCTTAACTGTTAAGCATAATGTGCCACTCATATATTTACAAACAAAAACACTATCACAAATTGGTCTAATCCAATTCCCTATCTGTCTACTTGTGTACAAGCATCTGTTTATAGATCACTCTAGTCATGGGACTCAGACAGCTGATTGTGATTGGCCATCTTGATTATAACAGTGGCCACCATCTTAGCCACTCAACAATGAAATAACAAGGTTTTTATTTCACATAAAACTTTAAATAAAAGTCTAACAAGAAATGGGTATAGCCAAAACTCTCTTGTTTACAACTCAGATTCCATAACAAAATGAAGATGCACAAGAGCAGCCATCCTTCTCCAACATTTTTATCTTTCTATCATTTATAAGAACATTAGATTTTCTAAATCATTATCCATACACAATCCAGAGAAGAAACAAGATGTACTTACTTGCTAAAAGTTTGTTGGGGTTTTTTTGGTGGGGGTATTGTTGTTGTGAATCTCTACTTTGATAAAAATACTTGACTATGTTTATAAAATACAGTAATACCTTAGAATCTTTTTTTTTCTTCTTTTTTTTTTTATATTCTAATAAATAATGCTGAAAAGATAGCATTATGGATAGTCTTTAAAAGTAACGTGTTAATGTAATATATGAAAATAAACATATAAACAATGATTTTATCATGTAGTGAGGATCCAAAAACTTTTCTTTCACAACTGCTTTTCAATTAAATATGTGTATTATGATTAAAATTAATTTAACCTGTTTTATAATTTTATAGGCTGGTTGGTGTTTTATAGTATATCAATCCTAAATCCTGTTTATATATATATATATATATATATATATGATTCGTAAGCAAGTTTATTTTTAAATGAGTTGTTAGAGCTCATTTGTTAGCACAATTAAATGTTTTCAAGTATTGCTATTTAACATTAGTAATTTTATTTATCAAGTATTTCTATGAAATATAAATAATTTGTACACGGCTGTATGGTTTCAAATAATGAATGATCTTTAATAAATGATTGAAAAATTCTGTTTGACCCCTAGATGGAACCTTAACAGGTACTACCAATCTGAATCTGAGTGAACCTGAGAGAAATAGCAATGAAGGGGTCTATCACATTCTCCAAAGCTCCAGGACTTGAGCCTCACCATCCAGTGCAGTTTAGTGTCATATACAGGACACTCGTAGTAGGGGAGGGGTTTTACCTACATGTATCAGTTAGCATAATTCTGGGCAGCATGATTTTATAATGACATTAGATCTTATTTAAATTTGTTTACTTATTTTATCATAACTTTAGATCACAATGTGCTGCCATCTCTAAAAAATAGTAAGTTGAAGAGTGTGGCAGCAAGTCTCTGGATTTTTCAGTCATTTTGCAATGTCTATCACTTTCATTTGCGTGATGAAGAAGAAAATGTCTTACCTCAAAAAAGAATGCTTTTGTGATGTCTGTCAAAACAAAAAAGCTCCGAGAATTAAGCAAGTTTAATATAGACATTCAGATATGTTATTTCTCAGTCTTCCCTGTCAGTCACAACCAACTGCAGTCTGCCTTCAATTATAAAATGCCGTTGTTTTTTGACAAAGTTAGTTTGGAACTTGGCTTGTCAGTGAGTTAGTATTTAAAGAGTGCTTTGCTGTTATGGATTGGATTTTTTGGTCTTGTGCTGCCAGTTTTGGCATTTGAATTTACACTCCCTCGAATTTTGACATTAGACCTGGGATACTAATTTCTGAAACTTTTGCAACCCTGGATTTTTTGCTTAGGATCTACACCCTCACCTTTCATTGATATTTTATCACCCACTGCTAAAAATAGCCTCTATTTGTTATGTCAGACTAGTTCATATACTTCCAGAGTAATATCTCATCTCCCGAAACTGATAAGATGCACATAGGTAAGGCATGGATTTCTATTGACAGGTTAATAACCATATGGATATCTTATCACTCTGATTAAATAAAACAAGAATTTTTCTAAGCTGTAGCCATGTCAATACAACTGTATGGCTGCACCACTAGGACTTTAATGAAACATCAGGATAAAAAGCTCAATGGGAACTACACAAGGATGCTGCATGCTGTTTTGTACAAATCCTGGAAGCAGCACCCTACAAAACAGCAACTGTATGGCTACATACTTCCCATCTTGCAAACCAACCAAGCAAGACATCCTGGGCACTGCTGAAGTAAGAACGAGAGCATAAACAACATTCCCTAATGGACTTCTTTACATAGATGCACCAATGTTTTCTAAACAACAAAAGGTTCTGTGCGGATACTGGGTGCTGTCTAGAGGACCTACCAAAAGCATGGCTAAAAAAGAGGTGAGAGAATCCGCACTGTCAACCTGCCTTGATGTTAATGATGCCTACATAGAGTTGTTTCATTTAATGCTTCATTTGTTTTTTTCAAAAGAATAGAAGTAGAGCATTAATCAAGGTATTACTGTTGACACTAAAAGAGAATTACAAGCATACATAAAATACATACATGCAAAGAAATATTGATTAGGAAGATAACATTATATTAAGAACCTACCTGAATAATTTTTAACTTTTGATTAGCAAAGCCAAATTTTTACTTCTGTGGTATTGACTTTAAAAAATCTTGTAGTTAAGAAAGTTTTAGAAATGGAAAAATATTTACCTTTTACTTTCTATAATTGTTTGAAAACTGCTAAAAGGAAGCTGGAAGCAGACAATGGAGTAGTGCCACTTGATTATTACAAATTTTTACAAATTAATTTTAATTCAGAAGGAAGTGAAAAATTTGTTCAATGTTTAAATAGCAACTAAAAAAAACACATCTTAATGGTTTTTTTGTTTAACTTGATTAAATGCTGACACATACATAAAAATCAGGAAAGTAACATTTATTTCAGGTTGAATTAATTTTTTTATTCCACATTTCTTTGTGCCAAGAAAAAAAATTTTGTTCTCATCTTCATCCATTGACTATTTCTGCTCAGTCATCTTCAATGTGTCTTCTATCCAGAGTCTTGACAATAAGTTTTAACAATTCAGATTTTTGGCCAGCTCTCATTTCTTAGGCAAAGATTCTGATCAACATATTGCTATAAAACAATAAAGTTGATATTATTAATTATGATGATATTCTTATAACTAATGATAACCATGGCACAGTTTTTCATCAAAAGAAAAGAATAATTTTAAATAAAGAAAAATTTTTAATGTAAAATTAGGTGTGACCTCTCTTGAATCTAATTTAAAAATTCAAGTTTTTCCTAATTTTCTTGGTTTTTTAATAAAATGAAACCAGCTAAAATTTTGTCAAAAAAAAAAAAATTATTAATAAGATACAGAAAATTTGACTGTTTTAAAGTCAATGTTTGTTTTTATATTTGTAAAAATTAGAAATGCAAAATTCAAATAGGAATACATTTGAAAAACCGACCAAAATTGAATTAATGAATGAAATTTAATAAAAAAATTTTAATATTTATGTATTGATTACTGAATTTATTTATGAAAAGATTATCTTGTAAAAAGAAACTAATTCACTAAAACAATCTTTGTGCAAAAACACACACACACAAGCCATTAGAAACCCTTGTATATATATATATATATATATATATATATATATATATATATATATACATAGTTTCCCTCCCTCCCCAAGCAGTAGACCTTCCCCAAATAATATTTAAATTCATTAATAACGAAACAATAAAGCAGAACAGAAGGGATGAAAACTCGCTTGTGCCAGCAGAAAAATAGCTTCAATATTGGTTAGTATGTCTTTAAGTCCTATTAATTTAAAATGCCAAAAATTTTACCAAATTGTATGCTGTTTTATTCTGTGTAAAATATTTGCTTGAACTCAAATTGAATATATGACTGTCCAATTTGTGTCAGCGTACACGGCAGAAAGTTTCGAATCTTTTCTAAAAGTTTAAAATTCTTACAGCCCCCCACACACAACAGTAATTTAGAAGAAAACTAAACAGCCTAAGTAAAAGTCCCAATGCCAAAAAAAAAAACACATTTTAGTGCCAGTATCAGAAGATAGGTGAAAATATACTGAAAACTCTGACTAAGATATCTTAGTCCTAGACTTTAACTAAGTTAAAACTTAAGGGAAATTAAAGCCACCCCGCTTTTTTTTTTTACGTACACATGGGAAGCAGCATGATGGACGTAAAGGTACTTGAATAAACCCATAGACGGCCAAACTCAATACCTAACCTGGACGTGAGTTTTGCGACTTAATGCTCAGGATCGTCAGTTCGATCGGGGAACTACTGGTGCTCATCTATAAGAATGGCTTCTATAGATGAGAATAAAAACAGCCATCGAAAGATAACCATGACCCACACTCAAACCACATACATAAACCGCATCACTCTTCGTGTGGGCAAAAAAGGGGCGCGTCCTGCAGAGGTTGGAGCCCTGGCCTCAGTGTTCAAAAAATCAGCAACAGAGCTCAAACAACAAAAACTACTAAAATGCAAACAAACAATATCAACATTTAACGTAAGAACCTTAAATAGAATAGGACAACTACCAGAGCTAACTGCATCGGCCGTAGAACATAAGATAGACATAATATGCATACAAGAACATGCACACCAAAGATATCAAATATCACGAAACTGGCAATGGATGGACGCTAGCCACTGTATCGGCATGGAAAAACTCTGACAATGCCACAGTAGGAGGGGTAGGAATGCTTATAGGACCTAGTGCGTTAAAAACACTTAATAGCATTGAGAGAATACAACCTAGGACGTTGGCAGCTATGTTTAATGGCAACCCCAGAGCAACACTCATCTTCTGCTACAGCCCTACCAATGTTAGTGAAGAAACTGAACTAGTCACCTTCTACAATGAGCTATCCTCTCTAGTGTGTAGCATTCCGAAACAAAACCTGTTAGTCATTGGTGGAGACATGAATGCCCAAATAGGGAAAAACGGAAACAAAAAATACAGCCTACACAACACATCAAATAGGAATGGACAACATCTAACAGATTTCATGGTAGAAAATAGACTAACAGGCCTCAATACAAACTACCAAAAAAGGGAGGGAAAATTATAGACCTACACATACGCGAACAATAGTAAAGCTCAGATAGACTACGTCTTTATAAACAAGAAATGGAAAAATAGCGCAATCAATTGGGAGGCATACTCCTCTTTCATGGGTGTGTCCTCCGATCACCAAATAGTCACGGCAAAAATACAACTAAGCCTACGAAAAAACGCCACATGAACAGCAACCACCAAACACTATGACTGGGCCCTTCTCAACTACAGAGACATAAGAGATAAATATGTAGTAGAATTGAGAAACTGATTCGAGACACTACAAGAGAAGACAGAAAAAGGTACCCCAAATAACGAATATGAGAATTTCGTCGACACGCACATCGAACTAGAACTAAATATAGAGTCTCATGGGAAACATTAGCGGTGAGAGAAAAACGTGCACACATGAAAACAGCCTCCAAAAGCTATCGAAAGAACCCAACAAACACAAATGCCCAAAAACTAAAACAGCACAATATCAATTAGCAGGCATATATATAAAAGAACAGACAGAATACATACAAAATCAGATAGATAAGATTAGAGACTTAGTGGAAGATAGGCAATCTAGGATAGCCTGGCAAACAATAAACGAAGTGAGTAGAAGGAAGAGCACAGCCAAAGCAAAACTGAAAGCTGCAAACCAACAGAAAAGAATAAAACTGTGGAAACAGCAGTTTGAAAATCTACTAGGAAACCCACTGAAAGTAACGCATGAACTAATCACCAGAATAATTAGTAAGCAATTAGACATTAAACTGGGACTGTTCACTCAAGAAGAACTCAACTTGCTTCTTAAAAAAATTAAAAATAGGAAAGCTGCAGGGCTGGACGAGATTCCCCCAGAAGTATGGAAGACCAGATAATTCGACGACATACTGCTCCGACACTGCAACGCAGTCTATAATCAAAATATGATAGATGAATGAAGGGATGCATTCTCCTCTTTCCTAAAAAGGATGACCTCGGATTAGCAAAGAACTACCAAGGCATAACACTTACATCCATAGCAGCCAAAATTTACATAGAACCCAAAATCGACAACATCCTCAGGAAAAACCAAAACAACTTCCGAAGAAATAAATCCACGACCTAACAAATATTGACCATCCGTAGAATCCTTGAAGGAGTATGGGCAAAAAACCTACAAGCGACATTACTATTTGTCGACTTTACCAAGGCCTTCGATTCCATTCACAGAGGAAAGATGGAACAAATCCTTCTAGCATACGGCCTACCTAAAGAAACCGTAGCAGCCATAACGATTCTCTATAGAAACACCAAAGTGAAAGTACGTTCACCAAATGGAGACACAGAATACTTCGACATTGTAGCAGGAGTACTACAAGGGGACACACTAGCTCCATACCTCTTTTTCATCTGTCTAGATTACGTGCTCAGAACATCGGTTGATAAAATCAGAGAAAACGGCTTCGAGCTGACAAAGAAAAGAAGCAGAAGCTATCCTGCAAAAACAATTACTGACTACGCCGATGACATAGCGATTCTGGCAAACATACCCAACCAAGCCGAAACACTATTGCATAGTTTTGAACGAGCCACCGCAGGCATTGGCCTCCATGTCAATGCACACAAAACGGAATATATGTGCTATAATCACACAGGCGACATCTCCACACTAGACGAAACCTCTCTGAAACAAGTAGACAAATTCACCTACCTAGGAAGCAGCATCTCATCAACCGAAAAGGACATTGACACGCGGCTAACAATGGCATGGACAGCTATCGATAGGCTTTTGATCATATGGAAATCAAACCTGACCGATAAAATGAAACGCAGTTTCTTCCAGACAGCAGCCATATCGATACTACTGTATGGATGCACTACTTGGACGCTAACTAAACGGCTGGAAAAGAAGCTAGACGGCAATTACATAAGAATGCTGCAAGCAATATTGAACAAGTCCTGAAGGCAACACCCCACAAGGCACCAACTATACGGCCACCTGCCTCATAACTATACAAGTTAGACGAACCAGACACGTAGGACACTGCTGGAGAAGCAGGGACGAGCTCTTAAGGGATGTACTCCTATGGACCCCCACATATGGCCGGGCAAAAGCAGGACGACCAGCTCGAACATACATTCAGCAGCTATGTGAGGATACGAGATGTAGCCCTGAAGACCTGCCAGAGCCGATGAACGATAGGGAGAAGTGGCGAGAGAGGGTCAGGGATATACATGCTAGCGGCACGACATGACGATGATGATATATATATATGTATACACACACCGAACCTCTTCATTACATGTAGGCTGTGGCATAGGATCAATTTTTAAGTGAAGTAAAGCTGGTTTAAATTCAGTTTTCTTTCTCTAAGACAGGTTGCCTAACCAAAGCTAAAGAACCCAATCTACTCTACTATTTACCTATAAATGAGGAAGAAGAAAAAGATCCAAGTCTTTCCCAACGGCATTCGTAGAAAGTGAAAGGCAACTAACCTCATCAAGGATTTGAACTGGTCACAATAACTTATGTTAAGTATGCCTTGATTAGAAAACCATAAATTTTTAGCTATCATATAAGGTCACTGAATTTAAAAGAAAAATATATCAAAATTGGATTAAAATCTGATATGTACCCAAAAATTAAATCATACATTCTACATTTAAATTGATTCTTTTTAAATAAAATTAGTTTCGGTTAACTCTCTACTGGACCCAAAACTGTGTCACAGTGACTTCATATTATTTGAGTTTTTTCTTTTACATAAAATGAATAAACCATCTTTTCTTTAGTTTTATTTAATTATGGATTTTTATCACAAATGACAAATATTTACAAAGAGAGACAAAATTTAACAATCTAATTTAATCAAAATAATCATATAATTTACTTACCGGTATGCACTTGTAAATAATGTCATTTAATAACATTGTTTCTTATTTGATTAAGAAATTATTTTTAATTTGGAAAATAGATCTAAGTAAATTATACTATTATTATTTTGATTTAATTAGATTATTTATTGCTTAGTTTCATTTCATAAATTTTCATCTTTTGTGTTTAAAAAACTATTTAGAAAGAAAAGAAAACTGCATATTTATTATGTATAAAAAAACTAAATATTAACCCATTTGCAGACTGAGTTTTTGTCACCAATGGTACACACAAAGAACAACATTTTTGTGGTAATGGATAGAAACATCACTAGGAGGCTCCACTGTGTTGTAGAATTGTGTAAAGGTTGTTTTGCAAAATATCATAATTAAAAGTGAGTGCTTTACTGTTTTCATGCTATTCTACTGTGACACATAATTGCTAATCAAATTATCATGATTGGTTGGGTTTTATGACATATCAACCCTTGTAAGTTATTTAATGCCAAATCCTGTTCATACATAATTGTAAGCAAATAGTTTGTAGGTAACATTTTTAAATGTGCCAGAATTCATTTGTTCATACACAATTAAATGGTTTCAGCCAATGTTATCTTCTAATAATTCAATTTAATATTAATCATTGTTTGTACCCAGTTAAATGGTTTCAAGCATAGTAAAGGATTAAACTGTTCTATTTGACCCATCGATAGGACTCTAACACGAACTACTACTCCAGGTCAGAGTAGAACTGGGAGTAATGGCAATAAAGTGGTTGTTATGATGTACATAGCTCCGTAAAACACGGGTACGAAACGGCCCCATGAAAGTGAGGCTGGCTCTGTAGGTTTAGCTCCCTTGCATGTAAATAAACATACTTCCTTATTAGATAGCTTGCGTGTTCACGCGTGATTCATTATCGCTCGCCATCGGCACCAGAACATGGTATCAGAGTGGGATTTTTTTTCTACATTCGGCGAAGTCATCTCTCCACACCTCGGATATACACACATTACTTCGGAAAATAACTAAAATAGTGTATACGCACCGGCAAACTAATCCAACTACTCTTTGGACACCATGTGAACACATAAAACACGGAAGTCGGACCGGATCATTACACGGCACAAATCAGATACAATACCTCGGAGATAAGACTAATACTTCGGAATAATGGCTTACCCCATCCCACCACCGGAAAAAATGGACATGGACGGCGATTTGAGAGAGAACTGGTCCCTATTTAAACTCTCATGGACGAACTACGCCGACGCTACGCGCATTGATACCAAACCGGCTAAAGTCCAGGTAGGAACATTTCTCTCTATCGTTGGCAAGGAATGCCTAAAAATTATAAAAAATCTACCCATGACAGAGGAGGAACGTGCGGACATCAACTCCACCATAAAAAAATTATCGGACTATTTCGAACCTAAATTAAATACGACATACGAACGCTACGTATTTAATTCATGCGACCAGGAAATAGGCGAACGTTTCGATGCATATTTGAACAAGCTGAGAAAACTAATAAAAACGTGCAGATACAGCACGCTGGAAGATGAATTACTCTGTGACCGGATAGTGATGGGAACAAATAAAAAAGAAATTCGGACCAGACTCCTCAGTGAACCAGACCTAACACTAGACCGGACAATAGATATATGTCGGAGCACTGAACAAAGGGACAGACAAGTTGACGTGATAGGCAGCAGAAAAACAACAGAAACAGTGCATTATACCCAAAAAGCAGAAAAAAGAAAACAGAGACGGGAGCATATCAAGGACTGTAAATTCTGCGGACTAAGCCATGACAAAGGCAAATGTCAGGCCTATGGATTAACCTGCGCAATCTGCTTAAAGCGTAACCATGTTGCAAGGATGTGCCAATCCCAAGCGCATCCACCACGGTCAAATAAACTGCCAGCACATGCAAGGGTCTGTTATGTCAATGACGAACCTGCCAGCAGTGATGAAAGCATATATGCCTTGGACCCTTTGTCAGACTGCAAACTACTACGCAAACATCCACGTATCCCCCTTAGGAGGCCAGAAAGCTCTAACCCTCAAGTTCCAAATTGACACTGGGGCAAGCTGCAGCACTCTTGCTCTTGTGGACTACAAATGCCTCACCACAGCACCCTTACAGCCCTCCCATATAAAGCTGAAGCTGTACGACAATTCCATTCTCCAACCCCTGGGAGCTGTAACACTGTGGTGCGAAGCAAACAACATCAAGAAAAAAGTCCATTTTCATGTAGTGGATAATAATTCGCCATCCTTATTATCTGGATGGGCCAGCTCTGTACTCCAGCTTATAGCCTTCAACGTTGAATGCGTCAGACACCTGGACGAAGTTAAATCACTCACCAAGGAGGGTGTTCTCGACAACTGTAAAGATGTATTTTCCGGGCTGGGAAGACTACCAGGAGAATGCAAAATACAGATTGATAAAAACATCAAACCAGTTCAGAACAACCCCCGCAGAGTTCCACTACCACTCAAAATGGAGCTGAAACAAAAGCTGGAGGAATTGATTGAACAAGGAGTGATAGCATGGGTCACAGAACCGACACCCTGGATCAGCAGCATAGTTGTCATTCGGAAACCCCACAAATTGAGGATCTGTATTGACCCATACCATTTGAATAAGGCAATCCAGCATAACCACTACCCAACTCCAACAGTCGAGGAAATAGCAACAAAGATGAGCAAGGCCAGGCTCTTCTCGGTCGTAGACACTAAGGATGGGTTTCTTCAGGTTGCACTGGATGAGTCGTCTTCATACTTGACAACGTGTTGGACTCTATTTGGCAGGATACGGTGGCTTAGAATGCCACTTGGAATTAGCACAGTCCCAGAGAAATGGCAACGACGACTCGACCACTGTTTCGAGGGACTGGACAATACTCAAGTTATCGCAGATGACACCATAATATATGGTTCTGGTGAGAATGATGCGGAGGCCAACAAAAGTCACGACACAGCATTCAGAGCACTTATCGAAAGATGCCGGGAAAAGGGTTTAAAACGCAACCCCAAAAAGTTAAACTTCAAACAAACTTCTGTCAGTTACATGGGACACATCTTCAGTGCACAGGGCTTAGCAGCAGACCCGGAGAAAGTTAAGGAAGTTTCGCAGATGCAATACCCCACAGACGTCCAAGGTGTTCAGAGAGTCCTAGGAGTCGCAAACTACCTTGCTAAGTTTACACCCAAACTAAGCACTGTATGTGAACCGCTGCGACGCCTACTGGACAAGGACTCTGTATTTGACTGGTTGCCACCACACGAAACGACTTTCAGTAGGATGAAAGAACTCATCACCCAAGCTCCAGTCCTCCAATATTATGATGTTAACAAGGAAGTCTCATTGGAATGCGATAGTTCGGAGGTTGGTCTTGGAGCTGTAATAAAACAGGGTGGATACCCCATCGTGTATGCGTCCAGAGCACTTACTAAAACGGAGTGAAACTATGTTCAAATTGAGAAGGAAGACCTCGCCATAGGACAACCTATCAGGGTGAAGTGTCATCCACAAAACCCTAACAGCGACTGGACGCCTGGTATAGTCACTAGCAAAGCAGCTCCACGCAGCTACATGGTCCAGGTAGATGGACAACAGTACAGGCGAAACAGGATCCACCTACGCCAACAGGCCACATTTCCTGACCGGGCACCCACTAAGCCCCTGAATATTCGCCCCCGGCAACTAGATACATTACCCGACCAAACACCAGCTGACCCCCAATACACTCCCATACAAACATGCACATCACAGACTCATGAAATCCAAACCTGTAGATCTAGTCGTCCTGTCCAAGTGCCAGCACGATTAAAGGACCACGACCTATCGAAAGGTAGACGCACAAAGCAAAAATTGAGGAGAAAGGGGAAGAAAGGAAAGAAAAAGAAAAAGAAAAGAAAAAAGCACATAGGGACCTTACTTTGATTACTCGGAATTTTACTAGCTTCATTCAAAAATGAACTCACACACAATTACAAAGTATGGACTTTTACAGCATCACACATCACCTTGAACTCAGTGTAAACATCACTTGATAAGAGGGATGTTATGATGTACATAGCTCCGTAAAACACGGGTATGAAACGGCCCCATGAAAGTGAGGCCGGCTCTGTAGGTTTAGCTCCCTTGCATGTAAATAAACATACTTCCTTATTAGATAGCTTGCGTGTTCACGCGTGATTCATTATCGCTCGCCATCGGCACCAGAACAGTGGTACTCTACATTCTCCAAAGATCCAGAACTGGAACCTCACCATCAGATAGTTTAGTGTCATATCCAGGATACTCTTTTGGGGTATCATGTTTGGTTTGTTTTCCTTTTTTATATATGATCAATTGACTTGTTTGAACATACCCTCTATTTTGCAAGTTTTCTGAAAATAATTTGCCCACTCTACAAAGATTAATAAATTATCTATCTTGAAAGGGTTAAGTAACTGTAATAACAAATAGTGTATTGTAAAAATGAGTTCTAATGAAATGAATCAATTGTGAGTCCAAAGAATCCAAGTCGATCTATTATTATTCTGGAAATATTGTTTAGATGAAAAGCTATTGTGCCATGACCTTTATCTGCAACTGAATGCAGAAATAAGCAATTCAATTTGCTTTTCAAAATGACGTGCTTTCCTTTTAGTAAATAAACAACATGTGAACCTGTTGGGTTCTCATTGTAACAATGATCTATGATGATACTGATGCTTCTATTTAGGAAGGAGTAAAGGTTTTTAATTAGCATTTTATAGCTATCTTCATGAAATCAAAACTTTGGATGAACAAAAAATTAAGTATGAAATCCTAGCCAACAAAATGATCATTCAGTTGCAAATTAGACTGGAAATTGCTTTATTCTCTAAGTTAGAGCATTTTGATAAAAATCTTGCTATACTGTGCGATTTTTGTAAAGTTATGGTTACATACATACAGACAAGAATTTTAGTAATATAGATATTATTAGTGTTTAAAACATTCGTTAAACACTGCAAAACTTAAATCTTTTTTTCTAACAAAATTCATTTCTACTTTTGTGCTGACTGGCCAGAGATTAAAATTTTCAGGTTTAAAGGAAATATTTGATTTTAAAACAAGCAGAAAATCCATGAAAAAGGCTGATTTTTTTTTTAAAAAAGAAAAAACTTACTGTACTATCTTTAGAATTGACTTTTGATGTATGTCTTTTTACTGCAGAGATAAAGAAAATATATTTAATTAGTCACACACACATACATTCACATATACATATAATTTCTGTTACTGCTGTAAAGACAATATTTCAAAATAAGTTGCCTTTGAACATTAATTGAAAGGTCATTTAAAGTTGAAATGACACTTAAATCATAAGAATTTGATAATTTCTTTTCACTTTTAAGATTATTCAACCATATTTACATGTGTTTAGTTTTTTTAATTTGATATAAAAACATCAGTTAAAATGGGGAGTAAAATTATACAACAAAGAATTTGGTTATTTATGAAAAATTGAATAAATATAAATTAACTTTAATTTAAAATAAAATATATTTGAAATAGAAAAATAGATTTAAAACAAACACATAAAGCTAAGTCAACACAACAATTTGTCTCTCAAGTCTGTACAAGACAATATATATCCAGGATATATATTTCTTTTAAAAACTAAAAGAAAGCCTTCCAACTTGGAATTTTATATAATGAAATGTTTCAAAGTTGCATTGATATTATGCTATTTTCTTAAAATATATATATTATATAAACTATACATAGGCCAAACACATCACAAGGTTCATAGAAAACAAGTGAATCTGTGCAGTTATTGAATGCTATCCAAGAGACTGGAAACTACCATCAGAAGACCTCCATTATGATGGGAAGATGAAATTGTCAAGCAATTCAGGGGAAGTAGGATGAGATCAAGAATGAAATAGAAGTGCATTGTGGACAATAATTTAGAAAACATCAGATAATTTGTCCAATAAAAGGTACACACACACACACACACATATATATAACTTGGGCTGTATCCTTGGGAAAGGGGATCGCATTATATAAGAGGATAAAAATATTTAACTTGTTCAGCAATAAAACATATAATACTTAATAAATAAAGTTAGCAGACTGAATTTAATTTTCACTGGGTACCTAATACTTCTAGCCTTGTACCAAGTTTAGTTCAATAAATAACTACAAAAGGTGGGGCGGGGTTTATATTCAAGATTCTTTTAAACTCTAATAAATAAGGTAATTGATATTCTTCTATAAACAGAATTACTAGATAAGATATTTGTGTATCAGCATTTTGTCTCTTGACAAGAAGAAAATGGTCTAGCTCCCATCTCATAAACCATCTACTTAAGACGAACCAGACATGATGGACACTGCTGGGAAAGTAAGGATGAACTCATAAGCATTGTTTTCCTATAGACTCCAACACATGGACACACCTATGTAGGCTGACCAGCAAAAACTTACACTCATCAGCTCTATGTGAACACAAGATGCCGTCGAGAGGACTTTGCTTAGAGTGTTGATCGATAGGGATGGTTGGTGAGAGGGAGTCAGGGGAATCTATGCTATCAGCACACCTTGATGATAATGATTTTGTTTGTCATGATTGTTTTTTGTTCTTTTTAGTTCATATTTCAGGAAAAAAAGAAATTCAGTTTTGGAATGTTTACCTTTGATCCTCATGCATTCATGTCGATGTCTTAATGTCCAGGATTTCATCTTGCAAGCTTTGCTGCAGAAAGCGATCGCTTTACATCGGGTACATGGCTTCAGTTTCACATTCACAGAACGACCACACTCGTAGCAGAAGTCTAGCAATGACCTTTGTCAACAATAAATAATTTTTGAATTTTTATAGCATAGATTACACTGAGCAACAACTACTAGGGTAAAAAAGAAGGTTTGTTTTAGACTACATCAACTCTTAAACTCATACACCTATTGCTAGCACTACATAAGCTGCTATTATTATTATTATTTGTTTGTCATGCCTCATTGGGTATCTCCCCTTTTTTTTCTATCTTCTCATATCAACCTTTAAAAAAATTTGTGGCACAGAACATGTACACTATTAATACAATATCTTTAAGCAGATCAAATTCTGTTAAGTAATTCATCCAATAGTTCCCAAAAATGACCTCTTAGATTTTTTTCTTAATATTATTACTGAAATCATCCAATCTAATTCAGATTCTTTATACCATTACTGCTTTTAATCTGATAAGACAATTCGTTCCTTAAATATATTACTCAATTAACAAAATTCTGTCTGGACAGTAAATTCCCATTTTAGAGAGGAGTATTGAAAAATATCTACCATAATTATTTTGAAAGTTTCAATGAGATCCCCTCTCATTCTTCTTTCTAGTAATCCTAATTTCTCCAATCTCTCCCTCTAACTGTAATCTTTTATTCTTTTTATTTGTTTGTCACTCTTTTTTATGTGCAACAATCTCAATATTACACTCCAATTTCCATGTCTATACATTAGAGCTCAGGCCTGAGTACAATATCTATATTCACAGAACAAGAGTAAATTAATACAAAAATGATAGAAATATTTTCCGATTTTCATAGCCTCTAATGGGGCGTTTTTGACCATGACAGTAAACAAATGCAAGGAAAATAATTTTATTATATGCAGTATATAAGTGGTGTCAAGCAATATATGAAATCTGTATGGTTTAGTTTAGTTTCTTTGTTTAATGGCATATCAACTTTCATGAGTTATTTAATGCCAAAACAATCCCTGTAAAAAAACAGCAGTAATACTATTTAGCCCATAGCTGGCAAGGAAGGGTTTGGTTTGGTTTTATGGCATATCAACCATTGTAGGTTATTTAATGCCTAATCCATTTTTATACATATAAACAGTTCTATTTTAAATAATTTCCATAATTAGCATAAGTTCACCGTTAAATGCAAAAACAGTTCTATTTCTAACAATTTAGTTTAGGATAAGTACATGGTTTAGTTCTATTTAACCCATAGATAGGACCCTATCAGGTGCTACAACTCTGAGCCAGAGTGGACCTGGGAGCAATAGCAATAAAGGGGTACTTCGTATTCCCCAAAGCACCAGCATTACTGGAGCCTCACTATCAGATTCTTTAATGTCATATCCAAGACACTCATTGGGGGAGTCTTACCCCTCTGCAAAGATTGCAGTCAGTGTATTCTGCAGCCCCAGCCAACTGGGCCATCAGTCATTCTTAAATGTAAAAACAGTTCTATTTCAAACAATTCAGTTTAGCATAAGTACACAGTTTTTTTTTTACTAACACACAGTTAAATGTAAAAACAGTTCTATTTCAAACAATTCCATTTAGCATAAGTACACAGTTTAGTTCTATTTGACCCATAGATAGGACCCTATCAACTGCTACCACTATGGGCCAGAGTGAACCTAGGAGCAATGGCAAAAAAGGGGTACTCTGCATTCCCAAAGCTCCAGTATTACTAAAGCCTCACTATCAGATTGTTTAGTGTCATACCAGGACACTCATTGGGGAAGTCTTACCCCTCTGCAGAGATGCAGTCGGTGTATTTTGCAGTCCCAGCTGACTGGGTCATGGCAGAGAAGAGGGTTTATACGTTTCCTAAGAGTATTAGTACAAAAGTGAACATAATAGCACAAATGAAGTTCAAACTCACTCACTTTGAGGCTGCAGTCAAGCATTTTAGCCATTAAACTATACAGACTCTCCCATCTCCCGAATTCTGTATGGCAGCAAAATATACATGATATTAAGAGTTAAGTAGGTTGATTCCAAATCAATACTTAGAACTGTTCTAGCACATCAGGATTTAGTACGAAGTACAGCATATGCCACCGGTCAACCTGAAAAAGGTCTTCATTCCACTCCTCTACATCATACACTTGAAATGGCTACATGGAATTTGTTCATATTAGTTGTATAGACCTTTATTGGGTCACATACAGTCAAAGATTATGATCATTCTAATAAACAATATGTTAACAGCATATAAAAAAAATGAGGTGCTGGATATCTTTTAAAATGCTGTTGTTATAATTTCATTTCAATTTTTTTCTAGTGGATCTGAGTGCCATAAGCAAATTGCATAGTAAGAGGTTTCATGAAGACATAACTGAAATGCAAACTGGGTATCAAAGATGGTTCAACCTCAACATGATAGGGCACAATTACCAGTTTTTGGAGGTACACTTAGTGCAATGATTATCATCAGAGGAAATTGAATTGGCAACCCAAACTCAAATTCTGGATGAGGCTATTTGTATTTCACTTTGCATAAATGCATTTGAGAAAGACACAAATCCAAGTGTTCTCCGGTTCACCAGCAATAGAAAACTGTAAGAAAGACTGGGTTCTTTAGCAACCAATCTTGAAAAAGGAAAACTGAATTCAAACCAGCTTTACTCTGCTTAAAAATTGACTTTGTGTCACATCCTGCCCATTGTAGAGGGGTTGGGAAAATATTACTGGTTTCTAAGATGGGAGATTACCTCAATACACAAGAGCAAGTGTGTCTCAAACATTTCTGAAAATATCAGAAATAAAGTAATTATTCAATATTTATTTGATTACTTCCTATAGTCATTTAAATATTCCTTGAACAGAGACTATCTACAGTAATAATATACTATGAATTAAGTATTAAGATTGAAGATGTATTTACCAAATAAGAAATGAAGAAAGAATAAAACATTAATTTTCCTCAAGATAGTCCTGTTGACACCCAATACATTTATTCCAGCAAGATTTCCATTGGCTGAAGCATCTCTGAAACTTCACTTTTGGTATGTGATGAAGCTGCATTGTGTTATTTCTTGTAATGTTCTTCACATCCTCAAATATTAACCTTGAGATGAATTTTCAGAAAAAGTTGGACAGTCTGGTGAGTATGAAGGATGCTGCACTTGCACAATCCTGTATTTTGCTAAAAATGGCTGATCAAAAAGTATAGAGACTTGCTTCATCATTTTTTTAAAAATTGGTATTGATTCATCCAGACAGCAGCCTAGATGTCAAGGCATTATCCCTTCATTAATTGCTCAGCTGTCTGTCATTTAGATTTTAAACAGAATCTTTTAAAAAATGTAAAGTTTCAGTCTTAATACTTTTTGGTCATACCTCATATATTTTGGATATATGCATAACTATATATCAATAATATATAATTATGTATATCTCTTGAGAAGATCTTGATAATTCTAGATACAGATTCAGATTTAGTCTAGTACAACATCATTTGTCTGGATAGCAGATAAAAATCTTTTTTGTTGCCCAGTGTTATCAGTTAAAACAGCAATTTAAAGATTATTATTCCAATACAGTTTCATTTAAGTTTGTTTTAAATTTATGAGTGATTGGCTGATTTTTTTTCAATGGAAGAAAAAAATTTAAACTTTCAGATTATTTTTACAATATTTCAAAAGAAAACAAATCTATTATTCAATTTCAAAATTAAAAAACAAATACAAATAAAAACACTTAAATCAAAATAAAAAATTTTTTAACAAATCATATATTAAAATATACTTAAAGATAAGTTTAAAAAAATCATTTTTGTATAATGATGTCAGGATCTGTTACAAAATCTTATGTGTAAAGAAACAAGTGTCAATTTAAAATGAAACACTTTCCCAAAGCAACAATGAATGAAAATTGTTCAGAATGAGATATGGGTTCAAATAGAATTTTCAATCAGCATACAAGACTAGAATTAAACTTTTAGTCTGTTTCAATTTAGAAGCAAAGTTAATAGACCAAACAAATGAAAAATATGTCATTTATAGCAATTAATAACTGGGCCATTGGTCTAATGGATAGAGTGTTCACCAATGGTCTGGGAGACTGGGGTTCAATCCCAGGTCAAGTCATACCAAAGATTCAAAAAATGGTACTTGATGCTGCCTTGCTTAACACTCAGCATTATAAGGCATGGATCAAGGGTAAAGGGGAACAATCCAGGGAAATGAGTAGTGCCCTCCCTTACACATCGGTGTATTGAAAAGGGAGTCTTCAGGTTGTCCTCGACTACAGTTGCCAATTTTACTTACTTATAGCAATTACATACATAAGAGCAACAGAAGGTTCAACCAATAAAAAAAATTGTGTAGTGATTCTAGAGCAAAAGAGACTAGGATTTTTTTAAAATCATTTTTAATGATTTAGATTTTGGAAATTTTTATATAGACAGAATATAAAATTACATGTAGTTATTGAATCAACATTTTTCACAAAACAATGATTTTGATTTTATAACTTATGTAAAAACAACCATTAAAAATCTACATCATTTTGAAGAGAATTTCATTCTAACTTGTACTATTATCAAACCACAAAAATTGCTCTGAAAAATGCTAGATATCAATCAGATTTCTAGATACTTCTACTTGTCTTTTTTTATAAGTTAATCCAACAGTATGGGTGCTGCCCAAGTCTGTCATGGTACTAAAATATAACACCACAATTTAGACACAGAAGGATGCTAAAATTTAACATTTTATATTCAACTACATAAATATATTTTATTTCAAAATTCTAGGTACTTGCAGAAACTTTTTAAAAAATATCTGATGAAAAAATACTCAAAACTTGTATAAAAGCTAATTTTTATGGTCATGATCTCTATGTAAATAGAAAGGTTGCAGAAAATTCCATTATAACAATTATGTGTCCATTACATAAAACCTGGAGATAATTGTGTTTGAAAAGATGTAAAACAAAATAATTTATATTAAACAAATTTTAAGCAATTTTTTTAAGATTATTAAAATCTACTAAAAATTTGATTTCGATGAAATTTTTGCCACTTATTCATTGAATTAATTTATTTATAAAAAGGTTATTTTGTAAAAGTTGTGGAAGTAAATTTAAATCAATCAAATGTCCTTTTATCTATTTTTATGAAATCTCAACAAAATTAACATCTTGAAATTAAAACTTCAAATGAAATATTAAAATAATTGCAATACACTTAATTCTTTTTTGATGATTAGATCTTAAAGACAAGACCAGTAAAAAAAATATATATCTTCACAAAGTGCTAATATCATAAAAACTTAAACACTTGCCAGGAATATTTTAATTAAAAATATATATTTTTCAAATATCAATACAATGGCAAAATTAAGCTATCTTATTATATCCATGTGTGAATAAAAGACACTGTAAGTGTGTCAAGGTTTCAAGCTTTGAGAATCAGTCGAAGTTTCAATTCCATAGCAATGAACACTGAAGCTTACTCTGTAATTGGGAGTTTTGGAACAAATGCATGGGGATGTGGATTTAATGGTTACTGGTGCAGAAAATAGAATAGGGGAACTGAAATCAAATTTCAGTCAAGAATCCATCTCTTCTTCCTTTAGCTATAAGTTAAAAAAAAACATGGCAGACTAGACTCTCTAGACTCGATTGGTAACCAGTCTAGGAGAAGGAAAACTCTTAATTCAAAACTAGATGAAGTCCCTAAGGCTGTCTAGCATGGTTTTCAACCTTGTTCTGGCAATTCCTTAAACTACACAAATGCCAAACTGTATCAACCCAATATTGGTGGCTTAATGGAAGCTGTATGGGCAACTGCCAGTCTTCCATACAATCTTGTTAAGACTTTCACCCAGATCCAGCTACAAATCCATGGATTTACAAAACTAATAAATGCTATGTATATTCTTTAGTTTTTTTTTATGGTGGTGGTTTCAAATTTTTACACTAATATCAAGATATTATACAGGTACACATTTTTCTAGCAGGTTTTGTGAATAAAAAAATAAGATATTTTTGTAAAACTTGTCATATTTACTCAGGAAAAAAAATTAATTATTCAAATTCAAACTGTCCACCAGGAAAATCTTTGGAAGTTATTTACTTCAACTTGAGAAAATTTATTAGTTTTGTTTTAACCTGAACATAAAAATCATTTTACCAAAAAATTCTTTCAAAATGGGAAAGAAAGAATAATAGATACTTAATATATGATTTTACTAAAAAGAAATTTAATTACATGCTAGTCTTTTTAATGTTTTATTTTTAGATACATTTAAAGATGAACTGAAATTCTACTACCAGGTCTGATTTTCAGCAATTAGACCAACAGCTGGTTTCTGATATTTCATATTTGGGAAGTCAAAAGTAACACTTCTGGCATCAGAAGATTTCTTCGATTTTCCTTGCTTCACACCTGTGTACATGAACTTGGATTTACAAGGACCATCTAAAATAAACAAGAAACCTTAAATCAATAAACAAGAAGGATTTCAAGAGTTGTTCAAACAAATTAGTTTTGAGTAACATACTAGGATGAGTCAAAAGTTTTGTAATATTTTTGTACATGCTAGTTTTTTGGTGTGTATATCATATGACCAAAGCAGTTCAAGCTGTGGTTGGTAACATCATAGTGTTGCACTGATACATTGTGCATTGCTTCACTCTACGTCTGAAGTGAAAGCTGCATAGATGAATGTGCAATGTAGTCTAATTTAGGAACTTATGCTTTATGAATGGGCCATACAGCTGCAGAAGTAACCAAAGACATTTGTGGTGAAATAAGCAAAGGTGCTATTGATCAAAATACAGCAACCAGATGAGTGAAGAAATTTCACTCGGGTTGCAAGAATCTTAACAATCAGGCAATGTCAGGTAGGCCTAAAATAGTGGATTCCAAGGCCATGCTCCAAGCGCCATAGAAGCAAATTTGGCAAGTAGCACTTGGAGAGTATCAGGCGAGCTGCCATCTGACAGTCCAATATGATTCATCACTTCCATAACTTTGGCAAAAGTATCTAGAGCTACCAAATTTTGCTTTATGTTACCAAAATATTACAACATTTTCCCCTCATCTTAGTATTTTGTTGTGAACCTTATTTTCAATATATTTTACCATTTTATATATATATATATATATATATATATATATATATATATATATATATATAATCACATTCATTAGTTTTGTTTCTTCAGTCTAAGAAAAACAAAAATCATTAACTATAATGAAATATTTTTTTCTCTTTTATAAGGATGTAATAAACAAAGATATCATTAAGGAATTCTAAATTCTTAGAAAATTTGGAAATAAAACAAAAACCCAAAGGGCAAAAATATTAAATCTCACCTCTTATTTCTTCACTACTTTCTGCAAGTTTTAGTCTCTCTAGTTCAATGGTAGCATCCCGTACAAGGGTACCAACATGGACTAAAATCTCTTTCCTAGTTTTGTATGTCTCTCTCTCAGTAATGGTCAGAGCATGGGTAGGAATGTGTGAAATACGGTAATCCTGCAAGGTAAAAAAAAAAAAAAAAGAAAACAAATATTCCCTGATTAAAGAGAATCATTTTGATCTGAATTTCTGATATGAGAAATCATCATTACTGGCAGAACTTACCTGTAAATCTAATATCTCAAACATTTTCATTATGAAAAAACCTCTTGACAAACAACATTGCTTGTGATCTATTTGTTCTCCTTGCTTGATAAAAAATTCAATTCAAATTATTTTTCTATCAGGAAAATGTTTGAAAGAAACACAATGGCCAAACTTATTGACAAAATGGAGAGTGTCATGTATCTTCAATCATAAATGTTCACAGCTTTCTTAATCAGCAAACTGTGCATTACAATGACTGTTTTTGGGAGAGATGGTGGAGTAGTTTCATTTTGCTTTATCTATTATTTTAATTCAGATATATCATTCTAGATTGGTTGATTAGAAAGTTTAATCAGTCCTTGTTCTGGTTTAGTTGTATTTGTTTAATGTCATAAAATCCTTATGGGTTTTTTAATGCCAAAATTTGATTCATTTCAAAATGCTTGATTACAGTCAAATATATTTTCAATTCTTCATTGCATTTTTTTTTTATTTGCACTTTTTTTTTTTATTTGCACATTTCTTTGCACAGTTATGGCTTCAACAGGACACATGGTGCAGCAGATATAGGCATTCTGATAAAAGTGCTTCTAAGGGAAATCATCTGGAGGTTGCAGGTTCAATCCCAACAACAGGTAAATAACAAGGAATACTTACTATAGCTTACCGCTTGTACCCTGTTAGGATTAACAGAATCAGAACCATCTACCCCAATGGATTAAATAAAGTGGTTAGTTTGAAGTTCTATGTAGGCTCCTGATTTTGACATGAAACAACTGAAGAAGGCTAAAGTATGCATCAGGGAAACGTTGTGAATATAACAATAAAGATGAAGATGATAGTTTTAATACTCTAAGGGATAAAAATTATGGTTTCTTGTATTCCTATCAATACTAATAATTTTCAAACAGATCTATTTGACCCATATATGATACCCAAACTAGCACTACCATTCCAGGTTATAGTGGACCTGAGAGCAATAGTAAAGGTGTACTCCACACTCCCCAGAGCTTCAGAACTGGAGCCTTACTAACACATCATTTAATAAGTCCTGGGTCTAACAAATAAAACAATTTTTAGGTAAAATTTAACTTTATTTATCAACATAGTCTCCTTCCAGGGTGATACACTGATTCCAATGCTTCTCTAACAATTCAATGCCTGTTTTTGTAGAACGATTTGTCTTTGGCCTCAAAATATGCCTCAGTTTCTAATATCACTTTTTCATTGGACCCAAATCTCTTTCCCTGGAGCATTCTTTTGAAGTCTGCAAACAGCTAGTAGTTACTGGGTGCTAGATATGGAGAATAGGGTTGGTGCAGAAGCAATTCAAAGTGCAATTCATATAGTTTTTCAATCGTTGTGATCAACTTGTGACACGGTGCATTGTCTTGATGAAAGAGCACTTTTTCTTCTTTATTTGTGCCCATTTTTTGGTGATTTCTTCCTTCAAACACTCCAATAATGCTATATAATATTCCCTATTGATGGTCCTTCCTTTCTCAAGGTAATCAATGAACAAAATACCTTGCACATCTCAAAATACGGAGGCCAAAACCTTGTCTGCTGATGTTTGCGTCATTGGTTGCTTTGGATGGCCATTCACCTGCTGCTGACCACTCAGCTAACTGCCAATTTGACTCTGGAATGAAGTGGTGGATTCATGTTTCATCCATTATCACATATTTATGCAAAGGTCATTGACACACTCACACAAGAGGACTTCCATGGGGCCTTCCAGAAGTTGTTGGAACAGTACAACAAGTGCATTGCAGCCGGAGGAGATTACTTTGAAAGGGACTAGAGTTTCATGTGTGTATTATCAATAAAAGTGCCCACACGAAAAAAAGTCTGGAAACTTATTTAATGATCCTCGTATGACATAGCACAGTGCTAGGAATTTAAGTATAAATGCACAGAGTGTAAGTTTAGGATTTTGAACTAGAATCAAACAAAAGAGAGAAATGGTTGATATTTTCATATTGCAAAAAAATATTTAAAGTTACCTGATAAAAAAGATCATAACAGAAATCCACAACAGTTCCTGGAATCTTCTTTGGACCAATAGGAATTTTTGCCAAAATACTGGCACCAGCTTTCACTAATTTGTTCATCTAAATAAATAATAAATAATTTTAACTGCAATAAAAATTCTTAGAGCAACGGTGAAAAACTGAAAAGGATTTTTAGTAATTCATAAAGTTTCCTAGTTTAGAATTAAACTATTACAAGACTTTTTCCTTGCAATTAAAAGAAATTAAAATCAGAATTTTATTCTTGATATAAAATATAAATTTATCATAATTAATCTCTTGCTTGAAAATTAGCTAACAGTGGTAGCTATGTGAAAAAAATTGTATTATGTAGCTGAAAACTTGCTCTATTAAATGATGGTATGTTTCCTGTATCTGTTTTAGTTTCAGTAGAAATAAATAGGAGGCTTTACTTTTAGATTGTTCTTTATATTTCATCAACTAAATGTAATAACTATTATTGGATAGAGATAATAGTCCTGGTTAAAAGCATAGTAATGTTAACCCCCAAACCAAACTTTTTAAACCTTATTTTTCCAAAGCAGATAAGTTTTAGTATATGGACCAGAGTTTGGCTCATTTACCAAATAAAATGCAAATAAGAAACAATTTATCATCTAATAAACATGTCAGTATTGTCTTTTTCTTTTTTTTTAATCTAGAAACACTTCACTTACCAATTGAACAGTAGTATTGACAGTCAACTTGCCTTTAAACTGAGATAAAACACACATACAAAGTGCACTACCCACACCATGAGTAAGAGGAAGACTTGGATCAGCACCATGAGAAAGTAATTCATCTACAGCCTATCAATAAAGAAAAGAAAAAATTGATAATGAACATCATTGAAACCCAAGACAAGATCTAATGTTGCCAAAAGGGCTGCATTGTTTATTACTCAAGATAAACCCCTACATTTTCTTTTTTAAGTAGAGGGATTATATTTTGAATTGAATTACCATGACCAGAAAATCTGGTGAACCCTTACACATGACATACAGAAACACTGGACAGCTTTTTCGACCTTATTAGGTTTCATCAGCAGTGCATACCATGATCTCCACCACTGGAGATTGAACCAGCAACCACAGATTGCAGAGCTGAAACTCTACAACTGAGCCACCAGTTCACATCACACACAAGTGATGCCAAATCAACTAGTCAATTCACAAGATTAACCTATCAGAATGTTGTTATATAAATACAAAGGTGTGCTGAAAAGTTCATATGATGACAGCATATATGCTCTTGATGACTTTTTTGACCAATGGTATCTAATCACTGCAACAACAAAGGAAGAAGCATGTGGACTGAAAGAGGGACTACATTGAAAAATAAACTTCATTAGGTCACATTCCCTGAAAGTATCTTGGTCAACTCATGAACTTTTTAGCCGACCCTTGCATATTTGTTGCTCATTTTGGGATTAATCTATTGAAGGTTTATTGGACAATCAATTAGGTTTTATTCATAAATTATTAAAATTTTATACAAGTTCTAGCATCATTCCCATCATAAATGGGTGTATGGATCAGCACATCTACTTGTTATGGATTCAAAATGGGGAATCAGGCATGTGGAAAAGCTGACAATGCAGGAGCATAAATCAACTGAGATCCTTTTAAATCAATCAAGGATGAAAACATGGGAGGAAGAGAATAATTTGAAAAAAAAGACATTGAGAAAGAGAAAGAAGATGAAGTGTTGTAGAGAAGGAAGAAAATCAATTTGTAGAAAATTATATTGAGAGAAAAAAGAAAATGAAATAACAACAGAGAAAGAGAGATTAAGTAGGAGAGTCAACTTTCTCTCTCTCTCTCTCTCTCAAGCAACACTAATGCCTCATGCTACCATAATAATGAAATTTATACCTGAAAATGTACAAATATAAAAGAACACAATTTATATTCACATCTATCTTATTCAATTCATATCTACCCATCTCAACCATTTCATATCACATCTACCACTATCAATGTCAGTCCTCTGAAATCCTTGTGTTTTTTTTATTTGTACATCTTCATATTGTCATACTTACTTCCATTTTTCCCAGACATACACACACACACACACACACACACACACACACCAGACGAAATAAGAACTAAGCAAATCTTAGTAAATGAATCACAGTCAAGTCACATTTGAAATATTCATTTCAGCTAGATCATGAAAGTTAAGCATCAGTAGCCCTGTTCAGTACTTAAAAGAATGATCACTGAGGAATAGCAGATACTGCAAGAAATTTGAGGCTTTGTTGCCAGACTAAAAAGAGTTCAGTAAATTGTAAGAAAGAGAAACTAGAATTTAATAGTTCTAACCAAATTTATCTGGCTCTGATTTTCTCAAATTCATATTTACCAACAATACTATTTTTTTTATTATTCACGACTAGATATTTGAATACAAATTCTTAAATTCTTTTTACTCTTTTAGATTTAACAAGAATAAAGTAACAATTCCACACCAGGACTTTTAAGTTTCTTAGTTTTGTAAAACACCAGTTTTTATTTAATATATCCCTACCTGATCTGTTTTTCTATCAATCCATCACAAGCCTTAAAACTTCCTCAAGGTCTGTAAAAATTACCTAGCCACACTGGTCTATGACATATTAGTGTGAGGCAGGTGAATTCTGAGTTGTCCATCTCCTAGTCTAGTTGCCCTACCAAAATGAGAGAGCTCAGTCTGCCCAACAATTTACCTATAGCTGGGGAGAAAAATTGTGTTCATACCTTTCCTAAGATCATTTTTGCAAACTACAATGCAAACAGAATTTGTCAGAATTTGAACTCAGATCATCAATTCCATTTTCTATACCAATAACAATTACATTTCCAAATAGATTTTATATATCTATTTACCCAACCCCTCCATATGAGCAGGATGCAACACAAGGTCAATTTTTAAAGTTGAGTTTAACAGGTTTAAATTCAGTTTTCTTTTTCCTAGATTGGTTGCCATACCAAGCTTAAAGCGTCTAGTCTACCCTATTATTTAGCCATAGCTGAAGGAAAAATAGATGGATGCATATCTTTCCCAAGGGTATTAATGTTATGTTAAATGTAAACAACCTCATCTAGGATTTGAATTCAGGTCACTGTTTCCATTTACTATGATGATAACCATTACACCACAAGCACTGCCAAATTGATTTTATATAAATTCATGAGTGATAGACAACAAATAAAAAAGAATCTGAATCACTTCAGCAGAAAAAAAAAGTTCTTTTTCTTACAGAGAGATTTCCGTGGGCAATAGCAATGGCCAAAGGAGACAACCCATTACAGAGTAAATTAGAATCTGCTCTGTTTTCTAACAGCAATCGGACCATTTTCGCGGCATCCTAGAGGCACAAAAGGAAAAAAATTTGCAAAAATGTATCTTTAAAAGATATAAAAAGACTGTTGAACATATCAATCAATATTGTCACATAAAATGTATAGAGAAAAGTGCTTATGTCAAAACCAGCCAAATTCCTGTAAAAAAAATGATAGGGTTTATGAACCACCACTTTTGTCTATGATTAGTATGTACTTGCATCTGTATGTATTAGTATACACTTACATCTGTATGAATTAGTATGTAATTTTGTTACATAATAGATTGGCAATATCTATTTTTGACAAGTAGTGTAGCATATAAATTAGGTCTCAAACTGTTAAACTATTACAAAGATACAGTAAGTTCAGCCAGTTTGATGGACAGACACTGAACTCAAGGTCAATCTGAGATCACACCTCTGATTGAATGGTATCAATCAAGTGACCAAAACAGTTCTAAAATTAGAATAAGTTGCTTAATAAGAAACTCTTAAAATGAAACATTAAATGCTCTATCACGGTTTCACTGATTCTCAATTTAGGCTGAGCAGGCAATGAAGAGAAAAGTAGTCAATAAATAAAGGCAATATGTGCACATAAAGTTGTGGTCTTGCTATCATTTCTCAACAATGAATGAAAACAAGGATGATAATACAAAGGAGATCACAAGACCACAGACCTGGAATGAGACTAACTGAAGTGAGGTGAATTGGCTGATCATAGTGTAAGGCATATATAGCATAGACCGGTTGTGTAAAGACCATGCAACATTTGTATCTCTATATATTAGCATGTATTTGTATCTGTATGTAAAGAGTGTTTCTAGATTGTTGAAACAAAGTAGTGACCTCTCAGATCTTCCCTGTTGATTTTATTCTCTTTCTCTTTTCGAATTATTGCTGGGAAATATTTAACATTTTGATACATTCAACCAAATATAGGAAACTTATGCCTAGGACAATGAAGCAGATCTTTTGTGTGAAGACAGATTACAAAACTGCTGTTGCAAAGATCTGGATGGACTCTAGCCAACTGACTCTAAAACCCTGATGACATGGTTAGATGTTTGGATAGTTATTGGAGGCCCAGATCATAGGGAACCCCTTGTCCTACAATCTTCACAATTGTCATTAGCTTCAAAGTTCTTGACCAACTTAAAAATCTGACTCCTATTTGGAAATGTGTTGAAATTGAACTTCCTTCTGTATCTTGCTTGAACAATCTTGAAAGACTTGATTTTGTAAGATGTACTTGTATGTACTTATATCTATATTTGTGGAGATTAAAAATTGCAAGATAAAATTTTGCTATGGTATGGACATGTGACAAGGTCAAAAGGTCTGAAAAAAAAAAACATCCTGCCAGGCACAAAAGATGAAGAAACAGCCAGAAGAGGTAGGAAGATAACATCCAGGAATGGACAGGCCTTTCTTTCACTGAGTCACAGAGTATAGCTCACGAATGAGATTGATGCTATCAGAGTCATCAGTGGTGCCTCTACAACTGCCCCACATAAAAAAAAACATAAAAAACATGCAGATGAAAAGTTTTTATTTCAAAAAGCATGAAATTTTATTCATCTTCAAAAATAAATACAAAATAAGAAAAAAATAGACATATAAATATATAGATGATTATTTCAACATTTTTAATTATATTCTTTATTTGTAATATATTCAGTTAGATTTCACAGGTACAAATACTACAAGCTGATGAAAGGTAAAAGTGCCAGAGAACAACAGCTTGATCCTAGGCAGTGCATACAGATACTATACTGATCTTAACAGGGAATACAAATAAACAGAAAAGGTTACATTGTTCATTATATGGATAAATCATTTACAACATTTTGTGTTTATATATTTATTATAAGAATTCTTATAAAAGAATGACAGTTTTTTTTATATATAAGGCTCAGAAATCATAGTCCAAAATTTTCTTTGATATATCATGACCATTATTCATAATGTCTTCAAGTTTTTTTTGCAACGTTGGCTGGGCTTAGAATATGCTGACTATATTCCCTGCAGAGTGGGATAAGACCCTTCACCCAAAAAAAGGTGTCCTGAGTATGAGACTAAACTGCATCTCAATATCTACAGCTCTAGGGAGTGTGAATACTCTTTTATTGTCACTACTCCCAGATCCACTTTGGCCTGAAGTGGGAGTACGTGACTGGATCAAATAAATCTGCTGAAAAATCATCCATATTCAATAGGAATACTTGATGTCAGGTAACTGTAAATTATTTGCATTAAGAATAGTTACTTGAAGTTATGATTGTTTACTAAGGATTATTGTTATTAGTTATTGAAACCATATCATCATGTGTAAATCATTTGTATTAGGAATACTTACTTGAACCTATAATTGTTTACAAAGGATTATTATTAGTTAGATGAAACCATATAACTGTGTGCAAACAAATGTTTATTATTATCAAATAGAAATAATTACTTGAAACCATATAATTACTAGTATTAAATAGGAATACATGATATCCTATTATCATGTGCAAAACAACTCTTAAGAAACAACTGTATATAAATATAAATGTACAATGAATGCAATTCCCTAACCTCTAGGCATAAAATAACCCTACACAAGTCAGCAAACCATTAAAATGAATCAACCCCCCCAACTAACACACATACAGATCTGAATTTGATGTAATAAAACACTTTAAAAAATACTAGGGTGAGTCAAAGGTTTTGCAATATTTTGGTAACATGAAGTATAATTCAGCAGCTCCAAATGCTTCTGCCAAGGTTATGAAGGTGACAAACTGCACTGGACTGTCAGATGCCGAGTTCATCTGATATTCTCCAACTGCTACTTGCCTGATTTGCCTCAATAGCTTGGAGTACAGCCTTGAAATCCACAGTTTTAGGCCTACGTGACTTTGCCTGATAGTTGAGGCTCTGGTAAACCAAGCAAAATTCCTTGAAACATCTGGTTACTGTACTGTGATCAAGTGCAGCTTTACCTTTCCCATAACAAATGTTTTTGGGTTACTTCTGTGGCATTTTAGCCCACTTCAAACTCATAAAGCATAAGTTCCTGAATTAGACTATGTTGCATGTTTATCTATGTGACTTTCATATCACACAGAGTGAAGCAATGCACAATTTATTACCACACCAACTACCACAATAGTACCAACTGCAGTGGGTACCTACCAAGGCTTGAACTCTTTAAGTCACATGATATACGTACCAAAATATTGTAAAACATTTGATTCACCTAAGTAGAGTAGGGTTTTTTCTAATTAATTTCATGTATTCTCTTTGAGGAAGTAAAATTTTCCCTACTTCAAAATTATCTTCATGACCACAAGCAATGTGTAAAGGCGTTCGTCCACCAGAAAAGGCCCAGTTTGTTTTATCCAATGTATCATCTTGACATTCAGCCATCTGCAAAGTAAGTAATCTTTATCTGAATTTCAATAATGAGTAGTGGATTACTTATTTAGTAGAGTCTCCACTCACCAAGGACCAATATTAGCATTAATATATATATATATATATATATATATATATGATATATTAACATTGAGCAAAACAGAAGGAAAAACAAAATAAACTCAAATACACATACAAGAACATTTAATTTTTTATATACACAATATAAATGAAAGAATACACTAATGTATCCCAAAAGGTAGAATTATACATGTTGATCCATGAATAAGCAGTATGTCAAAATGATGCAAAATAGCAAAAGGCTTACTTGTTAAGTGTAAGTAATATGGGCTATGTGGTTTTACTGTTCCCTGATAGAATCAAAGATAAGAGGTGAAAAGACTTTGAGAATAGGTTTCTGGAACTGTCATATAATTATCTAATGTATCTCTTCTGGGACTGTCAAATAATTATTTGTTGTATACTTACATTATATGGCCAAATGGCTTTACAGTTCACTGGTAAGGTCAAAGACAACATTTCTACTGGTCAAAAACAAGAGGCATTTCCGGGGCTGTCATATATATATATATTTATTGTGTCCCTACCATATGCCAATTATCTAAGGGAGATAATTATCTATCAGAGTCATAATGAATTATCTTCATTATATACTGATGTACTCAAATTGGTATCCCTATCTTGGTTGTTATGATCACAACATTTTGGCCATTATATGCTTCAGACATTTTTTTATGATGTCTGTAGTAGTCATTAACTAAGTTTAGTGCAAGACCAGAAGTATTAGAGTACCTAATGATAATCAAACTAACTAACAACAGTCAACTAGCCTAGTTTGTTTACTGTTAAATCACACAATAGCATAGAACTGACTCAAAGTTGCATGAATGGGATACCCAGTGAGGAACAAACTCGCTATTCAGTTGTAAGCAGTCTGCAAGACTAGTTTGCTAACCATTTTACTATGACAGTGTCCAAGGTATCTGTAATAGTTGTAAAACTTTTAGGAATTTCAAACTAAGCCCTTTATTCAATTCAAGGGGTAGATTGTTCTCAATCAACTGTTAATCCTAGCTTAATGGATTGAATAAAGAATTTTGTTTGAAAACATCAGAAAGTTACAGACAGACATTTGAAGAAGAGAGCCACAGGGTAATAATGGTTTAAATTTTGTGTCTATAACAACCAAGGTAAGGATACTAGTCAGCATACATCATAGAAAGTATCTTGTTGAAACTTCTGATCAATGACTCTGCTGTGTCAAATTTGAAATTCAATTAAAAAAACATACAAATGAAAATTTCAATAACACAAAATTGCAGATAACAGTTCTTAAAATCAGATGAATAATTCTCAGTCAAATATACCCATCTTGCAATAAGCAGCAAAAACAGCCTTTTTCTTTTCTAAAAAGATAATTTATACATAAAAAAAAAATTTTCACATTTTTTTCAGAATCATCAGGTCAAAGGTGATAGTAGTTGTAAAGATAAGAGTGAACTAAAATTCACATTTTTATAATTCAGGATTTTTAAACTATTGTCTTCACCTTTATTATTATATTTACGTTTCGGCTGAGGGTGTCTCTTGTTGAATTCAAGAGCCTACCTGGAACTTCAAATCATGTCTTTATTTAATCCACTAGGGTCGCTTGCTCTGATTCCATTAACCATAACCAAGTACAAGTGTTAAGTATTCCTGTATTGTTACTCGCCTGCAGTCAGGATTGAACCTGTAACCTACAGATGATTGTCACTTAGGAGCTTAGGGAACCAAGGCCAATAACCATTATGCCATGTGTCCTGCTGAAGGAAGACCTGAAGAAGGCCGAAGGACACATCAGCTGAAACGTGAATAAAACAAAGATGAAGACAACAGTCTGAAAACCCTGAATGATAAAAATCACCAAGCTTCGTCTCAGAAATTCACTAAAATTCACATCTTCTCCAAGGATGGTTCTTTGCTCCTGGTACCATGTAACCTAATACAACCTGTCACATGTTACTCAGAGAGGAGATCGGTACCACCAAGTAGCCCCATTGCTTTGAGAGATGCTATAAAGGGAAATACTCAGCAAGACACCCCAATGACCTAATAGGTTTTTGGGAGACATCCATCAAACAATCCTTTCTCGAGGGAATCAAAGCAAAATTGATATTTGTGAGTGAAATCTGAATTAGCTCATTAATCCATTTTCAAAGTCAGTTTAAACAATACTAATCTTCACATCAAGAACTTTAGAGAATAATTTTTTAAATTCCCACACATTACTTAAAACTACCAGCAATATTCTATAGAGGTCAGTATTTACTCACTGGGAAGGGATAAGATTTTAACAATACCCTGTAAGCAAGGCCTAGAATATGTTGACTATATTCCTTGCAAGGAGAAGGGTAAGACCTTCCTTAAAAGGGGTTCCTGGGTATGACACTAAATTACATTTGGTGGTGAGGCTCCATTCTGGAGCTCTGAGGATTGTGAGGTCATCTCTTTGTTGACATTAATCTCAGGTATACTCTGAAATAGAGTAGTATTACATGTTAGGGTCTGCTTGAGATAATGATGTATTTACATGCTTAAAATGATTGTAAAAATACATTTTTATATGGTATATAATTGGAGACCATAACTGTTAAATCAACTTTGGCATAAAATAACCCAAGAAGGATTGATATGGTATAAAACCTACCTTTTTATGAGAAATCTTGAGCATATATGGGCAAAACTTGCCTCGCTTCTCTAGGATTTGTTTTGGGACACCTTAGGCCTCAGAAATTGACTTTTTATTTCAATGAGGAGGTGCTGCTAGAGGAAGGCCTGCTGGAGCTAGACTGTACAATAATTGGTCCCTGTCTATGAAGCCTAGATGAAGCCACTAGCATTTCACTTCACTGGTGTGTGTGTGTGTGTGTGTGTGTGATGGCATTCACCTCAGGTCATTTGAGTCAGCTCTGTCCAACAAATTCATCACATCCTAAATAAAGGCCACCCAAGCATGACGGTCTGAGGCTATCAACAAGACGAGTGCCAGTCACTAGCACTCCAGTCAATCGCAATCCCAAAATCAATTCTGTATCTTTCTTCACTGACCTGAGCTAAGTTTTCAGTTGGCCACCACAACACTTCTTCCAGCTCTGAGGTGGGACTGGATTGATGGATTCTCAGATGAAGTCATGCGGTCATCAGTGCGGAGCATGACCAAACCAGAGGAAGTAGTTAAAGACAGAGAGACAGACAAGCATTAAGTAATAACTGTTTTTACAAGGAAATAAAAGAAAATTTATTCCAACCTGTGCTGAATCCAGATAGGAATTATCCAAAGCCATCCGAGCATCAGGATCAGCTAAAGAATTCAGGAGCAGCTCAGCAATTTCATATCCTTTTTTACCAGGAAGTGAACTGGCTATGTGCAGAGGAAACAAACCTCCTTCCTTAAAGAATAGAAACAAACAAAATCTTCTTTTTACTTTCAATTACATGAAGAGATTAGAATGACCCGATGACTTCGAGGTCACCCTTCTCAAATTTGCAAAGAATAGAGACTGCTCAATAATTAGCCTGTAATAGTTATCTCTCTCAAGTGCTACATTCAAAAAATGAATGTTAATTTTTAGAGTTTTAAGATTTTGATGAAGAGGTTCAGTTTACAATGTTTTTAAAGTAAAATGAATGCTTACTTTCTTTCCTTTTTATGAAAGTGAGACTGTAAAATTAAAATTCTTTATTTCAGTACTTATTTTTTTATTTAATTTTTTACTTTTTTCACTTTTTCATATTTTGAATTTTTGATAATAAATAAGTTTTTTCTAAGGCCTAAATATAATTATTTAAAAGGATAAAAAATCAGATTAAGATATAAATGATTTATTTTAAAGCTTAAACCTTAATCCATCCACTAGTTGGCTGAAAGGGAGAATACACCAACTGCATCTCTACAGAGGGGTAAGAACCCACTCCCAACAAGTGTCCTGGATATGACACTAAACTGCATCTGATGATGAGGCTCCAGTCCTAGAGCTTTGGGGGATGTAAAATACTTCTTCATTGCCATTGCTCCTTGGTCTACTGGGTGGTTGTAAGATAAGGTCCCATCTATAGGTGAAATTGAACTATTTAACCATTTATTGTGCTTAAAACCATTTAACTGTGTGTAAACAAATGAGCTCTGGCTCATTTAAAAATAATGTTACCAACAAATTATTCATTTACAAATCATATATATAAAAAGGATTTGGCATAAAATAACCTATAAAGGTTGATATGCCAAAAAATACAACCAACCAACCAATTACCACTCACCCAATCTCTGCCAGAATACCAGAGAGGATATTAATAAACAAAAAGACAAGATCTTGTTATTTTGTAGATTTTGCAGTTCTAGCAGGCTACAGAGTGAAAAAGCTGTGAAACATCAAAGTGACAGTGATACCAATTGTGAACAGTGCATTTAAAATGATCTCAAAGGGCTTAAAAAGGAGGATGGAGGAATTGAAGATCAGAGAAAGAAGCAATACCATCTTGACTAGAGCAATGTTAAGATCAGCTAGAATACTTAGGAGGGTCCTGGTGTGCTGAGGAAATTTACAATCACTCTGACTCCAGTGAAAAACCATCAGTTAGAACTGGTGTGAAAAACTCAAAAGATGTAAAGTACTCATAATAAAACTACCACTATGTTAGTAATAGAGGAGCCCTGGGTACGATCAAGAAAAGAACAAATAAAAACACATTAACAATATACCTAGCAGTCCGAGCCAATATGAAATACAAAAAATTGCACTTTATGGAAATGGTCATCTCCTTAGGAGAGTACTAATAATATGAATAGAAAAGTAATACTCAAAAGAAGTATCAAAAAATCATAAATACATATAATCCCAACCTTCCCTCACCCAAGGTTTTGGATAAAGATCCAATGAAGGATTGTAAGAAACTAAAAGTAAAGCTGAAAATTAAATAATAATTGTAGTTGGTGTACTAGGAACAGTCCCCAAGAGCTTATAGAAAGGACTAGGGGAATTGGAAATTAGTAGAAGAATTGAGACCATACAGAATACAGCTGAGACTGTCCATAATACTCAAAAGAGTCTTGGAGATCTGAGGAAACTTGCTGTTGCTCAGATTCCAGAGAAAGATCACTAGCTGACACTTGTGTGAAAAACTTGCAAAGAAGAAGAAGACACTAATAAAGATAGTAAGCAAATATGTAAAATTTGGATGATAGACATAAAGAAAGAGTATACTTTACTATAGTGGTTACATCATAAACTGAATTTCCCACCTTAGAAACTAAAATTAGTAAATTTTGAAGGATATAAATATCTTATTGAAAGCACCAAAAATTACTTAACCTTTTCAATACTGTATCTTCCAATTTTCAGTGGCTAATAGGGTTGCATTTTTGTTTCAAAAAATATTTTTTCAAAAGCAATAAAGCCTCATAAAATGTTATGATAAACAATGTAAATGTTATAAAAAATTACTTTTTCTAAATAAAATCAGTATGTATGAAATAGAATTTTATTTGCACACAGTAAGGAGCTAGGAATTAAGGTCAAAGAATATAATTTTTTCTATAAAAACAATGAACTTACCTAAAGTAAATCTTGAACCACAAGTAATTTTTACTGCAAATCAGCTACATAAATGTTATTGTAGGAAATGACCCAACTTTAAATCCAGATGAGGCTGTATGGATAATACTAATACTCTTGGGAAAACTATAAGCCTAACTAGTCTCCTCCCATCTATAGTGAGTCAGACTGAGCTTTTTAGCTTTGGTATAATAACCAGTCTCAGAGAAAGACAATGCTGAATTGTAATCAGCTTAAAAATTGACCTTGTATCACATCCTGTTCATCGTAGAGGTGCTGGGTAAATACATACCTAAAAGTATATAAACCCAATTGGTCTGAATTCCAGGGAATCACCATTTCTACATTACTATTGTCTAGCAACAATACAATCAATCAGGTTGTTAAATTAAGAATACAACGTTTTTAATTTTCAGATAGATGGTGGAGGATCCACAGGCATGGTGAGACTAAGAGTTGTGAGGGTTAAGAGAGACAGGATTGTTTGGTTTGGTTTGATTTTACGGCAGATCAACCATTGGAGGTTATTTAATGCCAAATCTTTTTTATACATACACGTGGTGCCTTCAAAGGTTTCCAGACTTTTTTTGTACAGGCATTTAAAATTGTCCTAGACACTTGAGAATTCACTATGTTATTGCTATACATCTTATGAGATGACTGACCAATTTTTATGATTTCAGGTTCAAATGAACAGCTACAGCAGCAATTCAAATACACCCAACTAAAGCCTGATTGTCACAGCTGGGGCATTTCAAAAATGCAATCTGGACATGAAGACACTTTAGAAGAACGATATGCAATAAAATTCTGTTTTAAACTTGGAAAAATGCCACAGAAACGTATGGAATACTTCCGACAGCTTTTCGACTATCTTGCATGAATCGAGCATCAGTTTTTGAGTGGCATAAGAGATTCAAGGAAGACAGGCAGTCTGTGAGGGATGATGAGAGGTGTGGGAGGAGTAAGGAAGTCAATACATCAGAGTTGATTGGCCAAAGGGTTAGGGTTAGGGTTACTATGTTGAGGTTTTAAGGGAGTTCAGGAAGAGATTCCTAGGGAAGAGGCCAGCAGCACTCTTCAAATCGGGTCAGTGGCATTTCCACCAGGACAATGCACCAGTCCACAACTCCATCCTTGTCACGGACTATTTGACCAAGATGGGCATCAAGACAGTTCCTCACCATCCCTCTAGTCCAGACCTTGCTCCCTGTGACTTTTGCTTATTTCCTAAGCTCAGAGGCTGTCGTTATGAGACAATTGAGGAGATGAAAGGCTGTGACAAAGGTCATTGACATGCCCACACAAGAGGACTTCCATAGGGCCTTCCAGAAGTTGTTGGAATGGTACAACTAGTGCATTGAAGCCAGACGAGATTAATTCAAAGGGGACTAGAGTTTCATGTGTGTACTATCAATAAAAGTCTGGAAACTTATTTAATGATCCTCGTATATCAAATATATGATTTCTAAAACCATATTGGAGAAAATATTTTTAAATGAACCTGAGCTCATTTTTTTTCACACAGGTAAATGGTTTCACTTATTTCTATCTAATACAAATAATTTTATTTACTATTAATCATTTGTTTGCACATAATTTAATGTTTTCAAGTATTGCTATTTAACACTAACAATTCAATTAAGAATCAGTCATTTCTTTACACACAGTTAAATGACAAAACAGTTCTATTTCAGACAATTCAATTTAGCGTAATTACATGGTTTAGTTCTATTTGACCCATAGATAGAACCCTATCAGGTGCTACGACTCCAGGCCAGAGTGAACCTGGGAGCGATAGCAATGAAGAGGTACACCGCATTCCCCAAAGCTCCAGCATTACTGAAGCCTTACTACCAGGGTGTTTAATGTCATAAATAGGACACTCATTGTGGGGAGGGAGTCTTACCCCTCTGCAGAAATGCAGTCAGTGTATTCTGCAGTCCCAGCCAACTAGATCAGACATGATTGTGATGCTCGTAGCCAAGATTTTTGATTTAGATGCACATGATTAGCTAAGAGTAGATTGTAACACTGTCTGCTGATACAACAAAACTGATGTAATAATGTTATAATTAGCTCTATAATGAAATAGAGTTTTAAAATGAGTAGATAAATAAACAATAGGATCATACCTCTTTTGAAAGTGTAGCATTTGCAAATGCTCCTTTTAGAAGAAGAGTCTTTACCATAGACACATCCAATGCACGGACAGCAATAAAAAGTACAGGCCAAGGACAACTTGAACTATTTGGATTTGCCCCACGTTTCAACAGGAAATCCACACATTCCTGAAAACAATTCTTCCTAAAAAAAATTTGTTTGAATAAAGGAAACATTAGACTCCTTCCTGAATGAACAAACATATATTCCACTTCTTCCCCAGACATTTCAAACTGCACCGATTTAACTAAATCTGAAATTTTTTAAATGCTGCAATTGGGTGATTTTATCAAAAAGTTTTTGTGCATGGAAAAATTAGACAACTCAAGCCATTCTTGGAAATAATAATATTAGAATGAGTAGTAATTGTAATAATTAGAGTGTTCGCCAATAGCTTGGGAAACCAGGGTTCAATCTCAGGTCAAGTCATACCAAATACTCAAAAAAATGGTAGTTGATGCCACCTTGCTTAACCCTCAGCATTATAAGGTACAGATCAAGGGTAAAGTGGAGCAATCCAGGGAAAGGAATAGTGCCCTTCCCTACACCTTGGCGTAGTAGCTAATGAAAAAGGAGTCTTTGCATCAGCCTCAACTACGGTCGCCAACTTTACTTATATAGTGTACAGTCAATTAAAGTGGGATGATCATCTTGTAGAGTAAGCAATGCAAAACACCAATAACCATTTCATTAAATACATGACTCTTACTGTTTATTTCTTCAGTGATTGGTTGGAAAGTGGAATACTAGAGACTTACATTCACTTGTGAACATCCTCTTTAAGTGTAATAATTCCATAATTTTTTCCAGGAGTAGTATATATTGTGCCATAGTTAGTAAAATAGTTATTGGCAGGAAAATAGATTCAGAGAGCTAAGTCCAAATCCAAAGCTGTTAACAATTCACTTTGTATGGATGCACTTGGAAAAAAAGTAGCAGTTTATCGCTTCTCTATTCATCTATAGATAAATTGTAAAGAAGACAGGGCCCTAGCATAGGTAGTGCAACTAGTCTCAGACAAACCTCTAATGAGCAAGCATGCCAGGATAAGGCTTGTCACTCTCCAAGGTTTGTAAGACATGGGGAGTCAATGTAGTGGTCTGAGAAAAAGACTGATGGGATATATAAAATCATGTTGAGTTTTATACATGAGTACATAATTATTTTATTCTAAGGGTGCTACAAAGTATTGATCTTGTTTTTTTTTTTCTAGTTGCTTTTGTTATGTTCAAATATATCTTGGAATAAGAATCATACATCATGAAATTATTATAATTATGATTGATTTATTTCTCTTCTTTAAGTTTCTATGTATGTGTAGTATGTATTTACCCAACTCCTCTGCCATGAGCAGAATATGACACAAGGTCAACTTTTAAGCATACAAGTGTTTTTCTTCTTTTAGACTGATTGCCAGGGTAAAAGAGTCTAATCTGCTCCATTATTTCTCAATAGCTGAAAGAAGAATAGTTAGATTCATACCCTTCCCAAGGTAATTAGTTTTATTTAAAGTGCAAACTGCCTTGCTCAGGATTTGAACTCGGTTTGCCAAGTCCATTTCCTACAATAACTGCTATGCCACAAGCATCTCCCTACATGTAGTAACCCCCCTCTCCTTTCACATAAAAAAGGGAACCTTTTTTTCATTCTTATATATGACCTAAAATTAATCTTTCAATGACTGCTACAAGAAAATGTTGATTACTACATTGTGGTCACTCCTAAAAAAATACAGCACAAAAAAAAAATCAGGCACAGTGTGAAAACTGTAATATTAGTTAAATTGCAAAGGGCAGTCACACATTTTGTATATGACAAATGTCAAATGGTAAGTGAGATAATTATTTATCAAGAGCATTTAAACTGTAAACTATTTATAGCTATCATTTCCTACGAACATGAACACTACCCAATAAGATAGAAGTGCGGAATTGATTTAACTACAAAGGGAGGTAATGCATTCTTGCAAGTTCTGACAGAATAAAAATATAATTGTCATGAAAGAAAAAGTTATTCAAAATCTTTTTTAAAAGTGATTTACTTTAAAAATATCAAGAAAAAATTTAATCATGGCAAAAATAAAACTATTTCATATGTGAAAATTATTTTGAAACTAAAACCTTTTAGTTAAGTCTCTTCAAAACATAACAACATGGATGCAATACAGTAATATCCTATATTAAAGAATGGAAATTTCAAAATAAAAAAAATGTCCAATTCTACAGATTCAATTATGACAAAAATTGCAATAGATATTTTTAAAACTATGTATTGTCTTCTAAATTAACATAAAAATGAACCAAGGGTAAAGAAAGTTATATTACAAAATGTGTAGCATCTGTGGGGATTTAGGAATTAACAATAAAACTTTCAACTGGATGTTGACTCGTCGGCTGCCACATACAAAATGTATAAATGCGTCGCCACGCATAAGGTTCCATGCATCCATCCGGTTAAAAATCAGAAAAAAAGAAAAATAATAAAAAGTAAAGTAGCCAATGGGAAGCGGTCGCGCCAAAATTAGAAGGATTTTGGAGTGGCGAATTTGGAGCCGGTGGAGAGAGATAAATACTCAGGTTTTCTGTGAACCGAGTCTTGTCAGGTCTGTCCGTCAAACCAACAACATCATTTTGCTGTCTGGTATTTTGGGCACCACGCTACGTCTTGGGACGTAGCGTTGGTTAGTCCATTCACCAAGTAAATAAAGGCAAGTATGGAAGAAATGTTTTCGTCTCTTATCTGTTTCTATCTTTTCTTTTTGCATATTTCTTTTGGACTTTATTTGGACAAGGCATTGCGCCGGCCAGTCAACGTGGAGTAAAATAATATAACCAAAATATGGAGTCAGATATCTTACGGCAACACAGCCTTGCCCTTAGCCCCTGACCTTCAAAACTCTTTTAAACTCCACACATCCAAGAGTTAGAGAACAAACATTGTGATTTATATTTATGGAAAATTTCTGAAGAAAAAATTAAAGAAATGTTATAATTCCCAACAAAATATGACAACATTGCAATATAAACAACTATTCTCAACAGCATTGTTTCTGACATTATTATAATTGCAAGCCATTGCAAAGTTGATGAATCACTCAGATTTAGGCCTTAACAGGCTCCTGGGCTAATAGAATTTGGAGTCCAATACATATATTCCCCCACTCCATGACTATACAAAAAATATATTTCTAAATGATGCTCTTTTTGGTGTAAACTCCAACTAGAGAGCCCCAAATTTTCTAAATTGTCTCAAATTAGTTCAAAGGGGCCCCATTAAATCTGAAAATAAACAAATCACTTCTATTCTTACATCTTTTTTCTTTTTAGTTTTATCAGGGGCCTAAGACAAGAGGAGCCTTCAAGAGCCCTCTAGTCTTGAGGCCTATGCAGCATAGAGTCACACAAAAAACTCAAGAGATGATGACTTATGCTAATGGAAAGAACTTAGATTCAAGAGTTTAATTCCTAGAATATTAAAATTTTATAATAATACTGGCTCCTTCAAGTAACCTTAAAATATCAGGACAACCATACAAAACAGCTCCTTGATAGAATTGGGCCATTCAGACTCTTCTTCATGGATTATTTTGATATGGCAACAGGCATTGTACATCAGGTAACCAAATAATTTGGCATGGAAGAGCCTCACTTGGCCGTGTTGCATTGTTTATATGAAGCAGAGCTGCATGCATGTTTTTCTGTCATGAAATGCCTCATCTGTAATAAGAACACCCACCCACCTCCAAAAAACTAGCCTTTGCAAATAAGGTAAACTGATAAAAATTGGACAAGTATGTTCTTCAGCATTAAAAGTAAGTTTAATTTGGTTTGTTCTTAGGGCAAGCAGTATGTCAGATAATGGAGAGGTGAGAATGTGCTTCCCAAATGTGTGGGGTTAAATTAAATTCAGAAGGAGTAGCATATTGGTAAGGGATATGTTCTCAGGAAGGCTCAGGGTTTGGATAAGTGTAGTCCACTCATTCAGTTACAGGTCAAAGTAGATGCTTCAATGAATAAGAATATTATTAAACATATTCCTTCTTTGAGAGCATCTCTTATTTCTAGGCCCATCTTTATACAAGGTAATGCAAAAACAGTAAAACAATTCTATGAAGTGAAAAACATCAAGGTTATGACATGGCCCATTCATAATCCTGATCTCAATCTGATTAAGAATCTTTGGAAGATCACTGGCCATAATGTTATGGCAAGGAAACCACAGTCAGTGACTGCTTTGTGACAGAAACTGCAAGAGAAATGAGACAATATCAGACCTGAATAATGTGTCAAATTAGTGAAGTCATGTTGTTATGAATGGGTTGAAGTAATTAAAACTCATGGCTTGCATGATGTGCCTCATTATTATTCTGTATCAATATAAAGTAAAAAAATTTAAATTTACATCTGTTCTTATAATTTTATTTTCTAATGTTAAATGTTACACTTTTTTTGTAATAAGAAGTTTTTGTTATAGAACTTTCTTTATCCTAAGTTCTTTTTTATGCAAATTTAGCATACAGTAGAACACAGTTTTAAGAATATCTATAGCATTTTTTGTCATAATTAAATCTGTAAAATTGGACATTTTTCATTTTGAAATTTTCTTTTTCAAGTTTTAGATGTCACTGTATCTTATCCATGTTATATTTTGAAGAGACTTAATTAAAAGGTTTTAGTTTCAAAATAACTTCCAAATATGAAATAGTTTTGATTTTGTCTTGATATTTTATAAATCATTCTGAAAAAAAGATACAAATAACTTTTTCTTTCATGACCATTTAATTTTTTCTATTCTTTCTACCAAAACTTGCAAAAAATGCAAGTTTACCATGATATAGGCTTTTAAGAATACAACAATTTTTACCATGATGGAATCTGTGGAATTATTAAACTTTCATTCTTTAATAATGTATTATATAATATTTGCAAAGTTGGAATAAAATAACTAGAGTATGAAAAATAGTAGCAAACATACAGATTAATATAAACACAAACACAGGAACAAAAATAAATATATACACAAATAAATGTAAAGAGACAGATGAATGTGTAACAAGTAGTAATGAACACATAATGCCACATAGCAATGAATGTATTTCATCAAATATTAATGTACATACAACACAAAAAAGTAATGAATGCATAATGCTAAATAGCAATTAATGTATTGCACCAAATAGTAATGAATGTATTTCATCAAAAAGCAGTGAATGTACTTCACCAAATAGTAATGAATACACAATATCAAATAGTGATAAATGTATTGCACTAAACAGTAAAGAATGTATTGCACCAGATAATAATGGATGTGTAATGCCAAATAGTAAGGAATACATGTCAAATTGTAATAAATGTATTGCATTAAACAGTAATGAATATATTGCATCAAGTATGTAATGAATGCATAATGCCAAATAGTAATGAATGTATTTCACCAAATTGTAATGAAGACAAAATGCCAAATAGTAATGAATGAATTGTACCAAACATTAATGAATATATTTCAATAAATAGCAATTAATGTATTACAACACATAAAAATGAATACATAATACCAAATAGTAATGAATGTATTGCATCAAATAGTAAAGAATGCATTCCACCAAATAGTAATCAATGCACAGCAAACAATAAGAATTAACATATTGAACCAAATAGTAATTAATACATAATGCCAAATAATAATGAAAGTTTTGTACCAAATAGCAGTGGGAGTGTCCTTGTGGTGTAAAGGTTAAACCAATAGACTGCAGAATCATAGTAAGCAAGTTTGAACTCCAGTCATGCTATTACATTCACTTTCAGACAAATACCCTTGAGAAAGGTATGAACCCCCCTCATCCTCCCAGCTATGGGTTAAATAGCACGACTAGTGTTCTTCTAGAAGGATGGCTTTGGCATTAAAATAACCTACAAAGGTTGATATGCCATTAAAACAAAGAAACCAAACCAAATCTAATAGCAGTGAATGCATTTCAAGAAATAGGGATGAATAAATTGCCTCGAATAGTAATGAATATATAATGCAAAATAGCAATGAATATATTGTTATGTTTTGACTTTGACCCAGCCCAAAATGCCATTCAAGGTGATGCACCGGAAGGAAGTGACACATTTCAATGGCAGTTAGGAGAGGAAATTGTGTGGGCAGAAATTGGCTAACAAAATGGGACAAACTAAAAAATACCATGATACTCTCATAGACTGACGCACTGGAAGAGAGTGACCTCTGAACTACATGCGATTTCAAAGATCGAGTGGGCGTTGAACTATTATATAACTAAGACAGTTTAGTTCGACAGCCAGTTGCAGTAGAGTTGGAGTCGGAGATATACGAGATGTGGTAGAGAAAGCCACACCCGGCCGAAGGGGACCTCGGGAACCCCGATGGAGTTTGGGGACCAGAGAAATTGGTGATAAGATGCAGTAAAAAAAGCTATCACCCAGCAGAATGGGCCCAGGGCCTCCGTTTGAGCATCAGGAGAATGAGAAAGACACAACGTTGACGGCCATAAGAGTAGGGGGTCAGAATATTGCAGTTTCTGTTCGGTCTCCAGCTCCCTCTCACATGCAAACCATGAGTAACCCTTTTCGAACACTTGCAATAAAGTGAGAGGTAAATATTTTTTATAAAGAATCTTCGCTCGTCTTTTTTTCTTCATTGTGTTGTTATGCATATGAGAATATAACAATATTTCAGCAAATAGTAATGACTACATTATACCAAAAGTACTGAATAGCAATGAATGTATAGCATCATATAATAAATACATACTGCCAAATAGTAATGTACATACTGAATGTATTTCACAACAAATGCATGATACCAAATAGTTATAAATGCATAAAAAAATGGTATGAATGCATAATACCAAATAGTAATGAATGTATTGTACTAAATAGTAATGAATACAGAATGCATAGCACCAAATAGCAAAGTATGAATTGCACCAAATAGTAATGAATACAGAATGCCGAATATCAATGAATGCAATAGACAAAATAGTAATGTATACATAATGCCAAATGGTAATGAATGTATTGCACCAAATAGTAATGACAAAAAAATGCCAAATAATCATCAAAGTGCCACATATTTACCTAACAACAAAAAGTTTTCCTTGTCTCTTGGGTGCCATAAAGCTTGTGAATTGATTTGAATTTTCTACAGGTAAAAAACTTCTTGTTATCGATCTGACAAACTTCCTTGTAAATTCTTCAGTTTCCTTTTGGATGGGACTCTCATCAAATGCATTTGTTGAGGTTTTTTGTCCATAATTTTCTTCTTTTTTTAAATTTGTTGAGTCCATCCAGTCTGATACACGATAATTGCTCCACCAAGAAGAAGAATGGCGAAGCAAACTCATTCCAGGTCGAGATGCATGAGAATTAAACTTAAAGGGGCTCTCTTTAGCCATTTCTTCATTTTGAATATTTGGTAAATCCGTTGAAAGGTTTCTTAATTCCAATGGCTTTAATTCAGGCATCCTTTTATTTGCAGGCAAATTTTCTGTGTAAATATCAGTGTTAAAACTAACCCTTCTCGGTTCTTGGCGACCCAAACCACTAGGTTTCTCCTGAGATTTCAAAAGGGAATTTGGAGAAGTAATAGAAGTATGAGGAAAATCCTCTGCAGAAATTCCTTCTATAGGCTGGTCTCTGTCCAAATTATTTGAAGAAATTCTACTTTCTTGACATACTTGACTACTTCTAGAAATTCCTGAGTCCACATCATCTGCAGGAGACATATTCCTTGGTGAACCATTCTGGCAGTCTTCAAGAGATTCCAGTTCCATACTGTTTGTTCTCTCAGCTAGAACTGAAGGAGTTTTTGGATTTGCATTTCTCAACCGATTGCCATTGTCACCAGCACCCATAACTTTAGATGACTCAGAAGCTGAGCTTCCATCAGTATCTAGTGTGGCAAATGGCAGTTGACAACAAGTATCACATGAAAGGTTCATGTGAAGACTTTCAGCAGAATAACAAAGAACAAATCCAACTGCCAAAGCAGAGCATCCTTCATCATTTAACTGGTTAACATTGGCACCATGATTTAATAAGGAATTTAATATTCCACAATTTCCAATTGCCTGAAAGACAAAAATTAAACATTGAAAAATTGTCTCTTGTAAATAAAAGCAATACAGAATTCTTTATTTTTATTTTTAGATAAATGATTTTCAACCCTTATTAATTCTCACTATTAATGGTTTGTTTTAATGCCATGTCAACCCATCTAGGATTATTTGGTGCCCAGAGTTTAGGGAAACATATTCATTATACATTCCTATTGACATTTTTTGTGTAGTTGTTACTTAAGAGGTTTTTTTTTCATATAGTCCTATCAAATATGAAATTTTTTTAAAAAAAGATCTTAGAGATGAGATCCTAACAAGTACTACCATTCCTGGTCAAAGCGGACCTTGGAGTAATAGCAATGAAGGGGCCTTCAAAGCTGGAGCCTCTCCATCAGATTTAGTTTAGTTTCAGATCCAGGACACCCTTTTTTGAGGGAGAAAGTCTTACTCCTCAGCAGGGGATAAAGTTGACATATTCTAGGCTCCACCAACAGGGTGACTGACTTTGATTAGTATTTTTTTCGTCACTTTTCGATCAACTAGGATCCATTGGACCTCAAATTATTTAATCTCCTCAGCATAGATTTTCACAATATACTATCTGATGTCACATCATGATATTTTAATATTCAAATGTTTCATTTTTTTTTTCTTTTTATAAAAAATAAATTCAAATTGTCTTTTCTTTTTAATAACTTAATATTCAAATATTTTAACTTTTTCTTTGACAAAGGATAAATACAAAATTTTTTTGCCATTTTTTCTTTTTAAATATGAATTTTTTTAAACCATATAACTGTATATGAGATATTTGTATTAGACAGGAATACTTGAAACCATATAATCTTTGTGCAAATTATTTGTACTAAGAATAGTTACTTGAAGCTACAATTGTTTATAATCATTTATTATATAAATGACTAAGGCATTGAATAACCCAGCAAGGGTTGTTTTGCTCTAAAACAAACCAATATAAAAAATTAACAATATTTTACTTATATTTATTAACAGATATGAATGTAACTTAATCAAATACAAAAGGATGTAATTTTGTTCTAAATCGACGTACCCAACGCCTTTACCATGAGCAGGATGTGGCACAAGGTCAATTTTTAAGCAGAGTAAAGCAGATTTGAATTTAGCATTTTTCTTCTCTTAGGTTGCCTGACTAAGACTAAAAAATTCAGCCTGCCCAACTATTTACCCAAAACAGGAGAAAAGATGGATTCAAACTGAAATGCAAACAACCTTGTTCAGGATGGAACTCAGGTTGCTGATCCTATTTCCTCAGACAATAACCGTTACGCTAAACATGCCTCTATATGAATATCTACACATATAAGCATGCCCCTTGAAATAAACATGCCTCCTACAAATTGGTTTGGTTTGGTTTTATAGCATATCAACCATTATAGGTTAATTAATGCTAAATCCACTTTTATACATAGAAACAATTCTATTTCAAACAATTTAGTTTAACATAAGTACATATTTTAGTTCTATTTAACCCATAGATAGGACCCTATCAGGTGGTATCACTCCAAGACAGAGTGGGCCAAGGAGCAATGGAAATAGAGGAGTACTCCACAATCCCCAAAACTCCAGCATTACTGGAGGCTCACCACCAGATTTTTAGTGTTATATCCAGGACACTCATTGGGGGAGTTTTACAGAAATGCAGTCGGTGCATTCTACAGCCCCGGCCAACTGGCCAGCCTCCTTCTAAATCTATGTTAGTCGTAGTTGAGGATGACCCGAAGGCTCCTTTTTCAATAGCTACTATATCAAGGTGTAAGGGAGGGTGCTACTCCATTCTCTGGATTGCTCCATTTTACCCTTGATCCTTACTTTATAATGCTGAGAGTTAAGCAAGGTGGCATCAAGTACCATAATTGAGTCTTTGGTAAACTCGACCTGAGATTGAACCCAGGTCTCCCAGACCATTGGTGAACACTTTACACATTAGGCCAATGGCCCAGTAATTAAGAAATAAATCTTATTTCAGGCTATCAATCTAAAGTAACAAGGAAATACTTGAATGAGTTAAAAGTTTTCTAATGTGTTAATATTGTGACACAAAATTCAGCCGCTCTGGATGTTTTAACCAAGTTGTGAAAGTGACAAACCGCACTGAACTGTGAATTGCTGAACTTGCCTGATTGTTAGATTTACTAGATATCTTGGGGCATGGCTTCAAAATCCATGATTTTAGGGTAACTTGATATTGCCTGATTGTTGAGATTGTTGTAAACAAAGCAAAATTTCTTCAACAATTCAGCTACTGTACTGTGAATAACTGCACCTTCATTTTTAACACAACAAATATTTTTGGTGGCTTTTGCAGCATTATGGCTCAGTTCAAACTTGTAAAGTATAATTTCTGATATTAAACTACATTGCACATTCATCTGTGTGGTTTTCAAATCACAAACAGAGTGAAGCAATGCACATGTCAGCACACCAACTATCATGATACTACCAACCACAGCAGGTACGTTCCATGAATTGAACCTCTCAAGTCATATGATATATATACTGCAAATCAGTATGTATCATAATATTGTAAAACTTTTGATTCACCCTCAAAGTATATATTGATAATAAAATATAAGCTTTCAGTGCAATTTTAACTCACATCTATTTGAACTCTGAGAAACCTTGTTAAGTACACTAGATGCTCTGATCATCTGAGCTACAGTCCATTGGTTAAAACAAGACAACCTTTTAAATCCATATTTTTGTTGATCAGATAAAATCTTTATGGTATTATAAATCATTTCTATTTACCAATATTCTCCAAACAAAAGAAAATACTTACTGTTGCATTAATCAAAGCTGTGTTACCATCTCTACCTGCCACATCAGGATGTATGATATTTTCATTCAAAATGTTTTCAACAACTTCGTTTTTCCCAAAAGCAGATGCACACAGAAACTGTTGAGATATAGTCTCTAGAGGACCCTCTGGATGGAAACAATGCCGATTGTAGTTCAAGATGTCATCAACATTTATCAGTGTCTGTCCAAACAAAAAACAAAAATATTTACATCAAGTTGCCAAACTTCACGTCATTCTTCAGTCAAAATAAGTGAAACTAAAACTTTAGAAAAAAAATTCTTCTTTCTTCTTTAGTCTTGTCTATTCACAGATTTATACATTCATGTGCATTTGGTTTAAAATTTGCATCTGATTGACAAAGGATAGTTTGTCAGTGCTTTTCCTTGTTATCATCTTTAGAAGGACTTCACCAAGATCTGACTTATGATGCGTTAGTAAGCCAACACATCAGAAGTCAAGTCATAAGGTTTGAAATCAGAGTTGCCCATCTCCTAGACTAATTGCCGACCAAAGCTAAAGAGCTGAGTTTGACATGCTATTTTACCTATAGCTTTAAAAATAAAAAAATAATTTCTTTTTGTCCAAGGACAATAATTCAAGGTGAATATAAACAGTTTACTCAATATTTTCAACGTGATTTGCCAATTCCATTTCCTATGCTGATAAAATGTTACACTTTCTGCGCATCTATTCTAGAATCAGACTGGCTAGCAAGCCATACAAGCTGAAAACTTTCCAATGAAAGGAAGTAAATTACTAAATGGAAAAATTAAACTTATCAAATTGTCACTTGCATTAATTTGTTTTTATTTACTAAGCTTTGATTAGTCTGGCACACAGGCCTTAGGATGCTTATAGTACCGGCTGTTACTATGTTATTACTCATCTGAGTAATGAACAGTCTTATTACTACTTAACTTTAATAATCAATTGGAAACCTGAACTAAGACAAATACATTCAAAATGGAAATTATTTTAAGTTCATTGAAAGTAAATCTACTGAACAATATGACACAGTAGAAATGCGTAAAATTGATTGGACATTTGTACATAAGTCAATAAGTGAACTTGAACAAAATTTTAAAGTTTAATAAAATGAAAACATCTGTCAAAAGAAGCATTAATCTATAGAAACCATGCAGCTATGTCTTAGAGAAGTTTTAAGTGTGCCAATCAAATAAACAACAAAACTATAGAATGTGTTGAGCTGAAATTTGACACACGCATTATTTTTGACAGAAGAGAATATTTTATTTACTCTTATTTCTTTAGATGAAGATTTATCAATCATTATCATTATTCATTTTTACTAATATTTTTCATTTTTAAAATTTCAGTTTTTTTTAATCAAAATGCACTACCATTATTTCTACAAATCAAATAACTGTAGGCACTTGATAAGTTTTGTAGTTTGTAACCTCCTTGAATGAATAAGTTGCAATTAAAAAAAAATAATTAACAAAAATTAAAAGATGAAATAAAATACTTGTCATAATTATTATCCTTAATGATAATAATAATAATGATGTCATCAAGGGGATATACTTGTTCCAGTGTACGAGAGAGTGAAAAGATACTTGGATCTTACTAGAGAGCTGAAAAAGCTGTGGGACATAAAGGTGACAGTAATACCAATAATAGTTTGCATGCTAGGAACAGTCTCAAAGGGCTTGGAAAAGAGATTGGCAAAATTGGGTTTGAGTTTGAGTTTTGTTTAACGGCATATCAACCCCTGTGGGTCATTTAATGCCAAAAAGGTTATTTTGAATTTCAGTCATTAAAGTAGCAGTTCTATAGAGATGTTTGGTTATATCTTGCTGAAAAAGTTGCTTTCTTTTAGAAAATTAAAAATGTTTTCAGGGTTTGTATTCTTAAAGATGTCCCTCAGGTTTCTTGCTTGATAGTATTTGGTACGGATATGTTTAAGGTTGTTACAATTTAGAAGGATATGTTTGGTTGTGAGTTGTACTTTGAATGATGGGCACACTGGGGCATCCTCCCCTTTTAACAGGTGTGAATGAGTAATGTGGGTGTGCCCAATACGCAATCTGGCAAGTATTACTTCTTCTCTTCTGATGCTTCTGTAGCCTGTTGGCCACTCTCCGATAGCTTCTTGTATTTCATGGAGTTTGTTTTGGGTCTGATTGTCCCATGATTTCTGCCATTTGTCTGATATAAATTTCTTTATGGTTGGTTTTAGATCTGTATATGGGATTTTTGATTTGCACATATCAATTTGAAGAGCTTTTTTTGCAGCTTTGTCTGCTTTTTCATTTCCTTGGATGCCAATGTGACTTGGTATCCAGGTGAATATGATGTTATTATTTTTAGAGAGGGTGTTTAGTTTGTTTAGGAGCTTTGTGATCAAGGGGGATGATGTATCTCTGTTCTGTAGTGCTAGTAGGACTGATTTGGAGTCTGTGTATATGATAAATTTGGAAGCTTTATGATTTGCTATGATATTCATAGCTAGATCAATGGCTGTGGTTTCTGCACTGTAAATTGAAGCTTCATTAGGTAGGCGTTTTAGGGTTTCTTTTTTTTGAGAAATAGCAGCACAGCCTACTTTTTTTCCTTGTTTGGATCCGTCTGTATAGATGTGATAGTGATCTGGGAACTTATTTTGTATTTTTATGAGTTTCTCTTGATAAGTGATGGGGTGTGTTTTTATTTTGGGTAACTTAGCCAGTTCTAAGTTTATAGTTGGTTGCCTTATGGTCCATGATGCCGTTTTGGAGAGTATGGTATGGTGTACTATTTTAGTGTTGATTTTGATTTCGTTGAGGAGGTCACTTATTCTTAAGCTAAAAGGTCTGATTTTTTTGGGGTTATTTTGATACAGGTTTTCATATTTTGTTTTGCCAGTGTAGTCATAAGCAGGATTTTGTGGACAGGAGATGAGTTTGATGTAGTACTGTAGTGCTAATTTTTGTCTTCTTAAATAGAGAGGGGGTTCGTTTGCTTCTATGTATAGACTTTCCTTTGGGGAAGTATTAAAGGCTCCTAAAGTAAGGCGAAGTCCTTGGTGGTGTATTGTTTCCAGTCGTTGTAAGTAGGATTTTCTGGCTGCTCCGTATATGAAGCAGCCATAGTCAAGTTTTGATCTTATTAGAGATCTATATAGCTTGATAAGTGTCTTTCTATCAGCACCCCAGTCTGTGTGGGCTATGGCTCTCAATAGTTGCATGGCTTGATTGCATTTTATTCTTAGCTTTTTTATATGTGGGATAAAGGATAATTTAGAGTCAAAGATAATGCCAAGGAATTTATGTTCATCTGTTATGGGTATTTCAGTGTTATTTAATGTAAGTTTAGGGTGGTTGTGCATCTTGTGGATTTGACAGAAGTGTACACATTTTGTTTTACTATTTGAAATTGTAAATCCATTTTCTGTGGTCCATTTTTGGATTTTATTTATGCATTGTTGTACTTTCCTTTCTATGGTTGTCATGTTTTTTGAATTATAGCAGATGAGGAAGTCATCTACATATAATGACCCTTTGATTTCTGGAGGGAGGCAGGATGTTATGCTGTTTATTTTTATTATAAATAGGGATACTGATAAAATACTGCCCTGAGGAACTCCCACCTCTTGTGGCTTCGGATCAGAGTATGTGCTGCCAATCAGTGTCCTGAAAGATCGGTCTTCAAGAAAGTTTTGGATGAAGATGGGAAGTCTACCTTGTAACCCAAAGTTTTTAAGGTCTTTGAGAATTCCGTATGGCCACGTTGTGTCATAGGCCTTTTCAAGATCAAAAAAGACTGCCACCAGGTGTTCCTTTTTTATGCATGTTTCTCTGATTAGGGTTTCTATATGAACCACCTGGTCCATTGTGCTTCTTTTTGTTCTGAAGCCTGCTTGTAGGTTTGAGAGCAGTTTATTTGATTCAAGAAACCATATTAGTCTTTGGTTTATCATCCTTTCTAAAGTTTTGCATGCACAACTAGTTAGGGCTATGGGCCTATAGCTGGTGGGATTTGTTGGGTCTTTTTGTTTTTTGAGGATGGGGATGATTGTAGCTTGCTTCCATAAAGTAGGGATATTGCCTGAGATCCAGATATTGTTATATATGTTTAGGAGATATTTCTGGGAAATTGAGGGTAATTCTTTAAGAAATGTGTAGTGGATTTCATCTGGACCAGCAGCTGAGTTATTGGATTTGGATAATGAATTTTGGAGTTCATCTAGGGTGAAAAGTTGGTTGTAGCATTTAGTATCGTCAGAGGTGAACTTTATTTTGTTCTTTTCTTCTTTGATTCTGATGGAGTTAAATTTGTTGGAATATTTTTTGGTAGATGATGCTTGGGCAAAGTTTTCTGCCATCAGATTAGCTATTTGTTTTTCATTCAAAGCTTTTGTGCTTCCTTGGGAGAGATGATTTATAGGAGTGTGGACAGTTTTATTTTATATTTTCTTTACAAAGTTCCAAATTGTTTTGGGATTAGTATTTGAGTTTATTTTTGCAGTGAAGTTTCTCCAGGAGGACCTTTTAGCTTCTTTAATTGTGCGTCTAGTTTTAGCTCTTTGTTGTCTATATTTGTCTAGATTTTCTGATGAAGGGTTGGTTTTAAATTTCCTGAGGATTCTTTGGCGTTCTCTGATCATAGTTTTGCACTCCTCCGTAAACCAGGGATTGTTATGTTTTGGGGATGTTGTAGTTTTAGGTATGGTTTTGTTTGCTATATTAATTAGGGTATTTGTGAAATGTATTATAGGTTCTTCTTGGTTTGTATTTGTTTCTGGGATTAGGGTGTCAAGGCATAGTTTTTTGTAGGCTTGCCAGTTTGCTTTTCTGAAGTTCCATCGTGGGGTTTTTGAGACTGTTTGTGGGTCTGATTTTCCTGGTTTAGTATTTTCTATTATGATTGGAAAGTGGTCACTGCCGCAGGAATCTTCATGTACCCTCCAGTTATATTCTATAAAGGTGGCTGGATCGCTGAGTGTTAGATCTATAGCAGAGAATGTACCTGAGGATGAGCTTAGGTGGGTTTGAGCTTTCCGATTGTGGAGACATAGGTTGTTGTTATTAATGATTTTTTCAAGGGTCTGACCTCTTTTGTTCGTTGTCCTGCTTCCCCACAAAATGTTGTGGCTATTGAAATCTCCCATCAATATATATGGCTTAGGGAGTTGATTTATTAAGTTATTTAGCTGTTCTTCGTTTATAGGGTCTTGAGGTGGAATGTATATAGAGCAGATGGCGGTGGTTTTGTGTAAAGTTGCTGAAATTGCTACTGCTTGTAGGGGGGGTGCTGATGTTGATTTTGCTTTGGGGAATGTTTTTCCTTATTAGGATTGATACACCACCCGAAGCTCTTAGTCCCGTGTCATGTATATAGTCATATTGCTCATAATTTTTCATGTTTGTTTTATCATTGCTTTTTTTTAATGTTTCTTGGAGACATATAATGGTAGGATTTTGTTCAGTTATTAACAGCTGGAGTTCGTTGTAATTTGCCTTGTAGCCACGACAGTTCCATTGGATTATCTTGTGGGTATTTTGGTATTTGGCCATAACTATTTATGCAGTGTGTGTCTTGGGTTTAGGGTGTACTATTTAATTTTTGTATTTTCGATTTTAGGTGTCGAGTCCATTTCGGTTTCCATACTTTCTATGTTTCTGGATTTATTTTTGGTTTTTGAAGGGGTGTGTTGAGTAGGTTTTTGTTTTTCTTCTTTTTCTCTGGTTCTTGAGGTTGATCGGTTTCTGTTTTTGATTGTTAGCATTTCATTTTTTTGGCTAGAGGTTGAAGGGATGTTTTTTGATTTGTCAGTTGGAGTTAGTTGTACATAATAGTTTTAAGGGTTTTGATTAGTTCATGTAGGTCGTTTATTAAATTTGTTAATTCTTCTTCTATTTTTGTTGTTTTTATTTGTGTTTTTGCTTCGTTTTCTACTTGGTTTGAGGGAGTCCTGGTTACCCGAGAGAAAGTTAATTTGTTAAAGGGATTTTCTATGAGTCTTCTTGCTTCAGTGAACGTAATGTTTTTGGTGATTTTCATTTTGATAATTTCCTTTTCCCTTTCCCAGATTTTGCAGTACTTTGAGTCTGCTCTATGATTCCCTTTGCAATTGTTACAGTTTAGGCTGTTTTTGCAGGATTCCTCTATGTGGTTTGGTTCCTGCTCTCCACATTTGACACACACTTGTTTTCTTGTGCAGTGCTGCTTCAAGTGTCCATATTTCTGGCAGTTATGACATCTTCTGGGATTTGGGATATATGTCTCAACTTTAACCACTGTATAGCCTATTTTTATTTCTAAAGGGGTTTTTGGGTTATTAAAGGTTAGAATGTAGGTATTGGTTTCAATTATTTCATTTTGTTTTTTGATTGTTATTCTTTTGACGTCTATTACATTTTGTTTTTTTAGTTCATTTTTAATTTCCATTATTGAGCATAATGATAGCTGTCCATTTCTTATCACCCCTTTAGAGGTGTTTAATCTCTCATGGGGGTAAGCTTTTATATCTATGTTGTGGATTTTTTTTTGCTTTAATATTATTTCAGCTTGTTTTTTTCCTGTCACCTCTATAAGGATGGTTCCATTTTTCAAGTTTTTTACGGTTTTGGGTGATATTAGAGCTGAAATACATTTTTCTATGATGAAGGGGGATATTTTTGTTAGCGGTAGTTTTTCTTTTGATTCTAGAATGATGAACCTTGGATATGGCTCATCATTGTCTGAATCACATTCAATATGGGGTCTTTTTGCTTGGGTTTTTGTTTTAATAGAAGCCATAAAAGTGTTGGATGAGTTTCACTGAACATGCTCCCCACCCACCTCGGAGCCCCATATGGGGATGTGCCTAGGGGGAAACCCATTCGCCTAGCAACACCAGGGCTATATGTTCAGTATACTCATGCTGGTGATAGACGAATTAATTTTTTGTCCCTGGGTTTTCGTTCCCAAGATAACTACTTCCCCAGGGACAGAAAGGACTACGAGTCTTTCCACAGCATGATTGACCCTACAGCCATCGTCCTCATTTAGATTTTAAAAAAAAAAAAAAAAAAAAAATCTAAGAGAGTACTGTCATGACCAGCCGATTGATCGGATCGGGCCTCTCCGACCGCCCGTCTAGCCCAGTAGGGGCCAAAGTGGTGTGTTGCAAGAGACTTGACCACTCGATTTTCAGGCCAAGTACTGCTCAACCACCAGGATCCCGTCCTTAAGCATCACAGGTCGCCACCCACGGCCAACAGGTAGCCTCGTTGGGGGGGTTTTACCCCTCTGCAGAGGTGCAGTCAGCGTATTCTACAGCCCCAGTTGACAGGGCGAGGCAAAATTGGAAATCAGAAGAAGAATCAAGACCATACAGACCACAGCATTGTTGAAATCAGCTAGAATGCTAATAAGAGTCCTGGAGACCTGAGGACACTTGCGGTCACTCAGATTCCAGTGAATGTCCATCAGCTAACACTGGAATGAAAAACTCAAATAAAAATAATAATAATAATAATAATAGTGTATTTCTTGCTTTGAGCTTATTTAAAACTCATTGTGAATTTAGATGAGCTACACACAAAATAAAAATGCTATGTTTTCAAAAGTGAAGCAAATGCAGAGACTGACAAAATATTTTGCTCAAACTACAACAATTTCATTTAGAAGGTTTCTTTTTTAAAGGGAAAATGCTCAATCATTTTCTATATAAAAATCTCCCAATTCTTACCTGTTTAAAAAATCTCCCAATTCTTACCTGTTTAAAACTGTGCTTCAGAATATGTTTCTGTAAATCTTCTAAAGAAGGTGTAATATTCCACAACTTGCATGTCCGCTGAAGGTCAACCTGTCCAGAAGCTTGCTGCATAAAAACTTTATTAAATAGTTCATAATTGACCTTTATATTGCAACAGTCTGGATACTCAAGATAGATATCCTTTATTTTCTCATAAATGTCACTACTGTAGTTGCATATGTTAGATAAGTCTCTTAACAAGGAATGAGAGTTCCAGGTATCAGCTGCTGTAATAACAGGCAATTCAGGTTTGCAGTATTGATAATGAGGATGTTGAGACAGTGAAAATAACCCTGGCAATTTACAGGAGATACGGATAAGCCGAAGACCATACCATAATCCAACATCTTGTAGATTTGTGTCTTTGTACAAGAGAATGCCAGGACCTTCCCTTTTGTCATCTTTATAAAGACCCTGAAAAGAGAAACATACAAAGATATATATATATATATATATATATATATATATATATATATATTTACTAAGGTAATGAATGACTCCTAACTTTTGGCTATGCTAGCCCACAAAAATATTTCTTTAACATCCAATCAACATTCAAATACTTATCTATATTTTCAAAACTATGGTAACACAATCAAAACCAATGCAATACTATAAATAATGTATTCTAGACCTTGATGTAGCTTAACATGTTTACTTGGATATTCCAAACATACTAAAAGTAATTCACAATAGCATTAATAACACTGGCCTGCAATGTTTTCAAGGTCGAATATATGACAGTGGATTTTAAGACAGTTTTTTATGCTGAATCCAAAAATCACACTCATTTTTTTCTAATCCAATCAAATTTTTAAGATACAAGCTATTACTTGAAATGTATAGAATAGTATTATAACTCTAATTATTTTCTTGTTGAATTAAACAAATAATGCTAAATTTAGGGCTTATATATTTGCAGAAACCTCACATTGGGCCATAGTAAACTGAAAAATACACAAAAGAAGCTATTCATGGATGAAACATCTTTTAAGGGACTTCTACCTGTGCTTGGCAGTCACCACATCCCATTTCAAGCACTAGCAGTTGTCAGCCAGAAAGTTTACATCCCACTGACCTTGTTAGCACTCTTCCATAAAGCAAATGTCTTGGTAAAAGCACTCACCCAGCTTTTCACTAAAATCTCCACAGTCCTTTGAAAATAGTCCAAGTGTGACTGTAGAAAGTGCAGTTTGACTGACATTTGTGTCCTGAGTTGGTGAAAACTCTTCAGTATCTCTTCAATTTCCTTCTCATATTCCACACTCCAGTGGCTTCCTAGGAAGTTAGTAACTACTGGCTCCAGTGACTGCCAAGCAGACAGTTCAGCTTTGCTCAGTGATTCATCAAACATTGGGTCCTTCATGAGTTCTCTTATTTGAGGACCATCAAATATACCAGCCTTGAGTTTCTCCATGCTTATCCATGAAAACTTCTCCGGGAAGAAAACAAACCCACTGTCTTCCATCTCCATTGCCTTCACAAAGTTCTTCATTACTCCAAACTTGATATGTAGGGGTGGAAGCAGTATTTTGTTTGGTTCAACAAGAGGGTGAGACTGAACATTATGTGAGCCAGGTTTTAACCCTTGTCTTAACAGCCACTTTTGTCTGACATAATGTAGATCATCAGCCTGGCTGTCCAAGAGACAGAGAAAACAAGGATACTTTGGGTACCCACCTTGGTGCTCTGGGATCAGTCCAACCACCTTAAGATCTATACATATCAACCATTTGTGCCGTTGGTAGTTAGCAGCAGACAGCAAATGAACCATGCTGTTATTTCTTTCATTTGTACTGAATACCCAATAGGGATAGATGAAAAACTTTTTCCATTATGTAGAACTGCCTTGAGACTTCTGTTGGATGAGTCAATAAGAAATCCCGATTCTGTAGCATCATACTCTAAGCCCATTGATTTAATCAATCCAGCAATGTTGTTGCAATAAACCAATGATGACTTTTCCTGGAATGTGAAAAACTGTCTTAATTCTCCCCAATAGACTTGATACCAGTAGAATGTTGTTCCTGGTACCAACAGATGTTTCTCTTTGAGACATAAACACAGCAGCTGAGCAGGCTCCTTTGAAAGGTTCAGGTCTCATGTCAGATTGTTAAGTTCTGCTGGTGTTAAGGGTATTGGCTGGTTGACCTCTTCTGGCTCGTGTCATTCCCAGCTAAAACAGTCATGTCACCAAGTTTAGAATCAGAGCTATATTCCATGTTACCATCTGGCTCAGGAACAGGAAAGTCTGAGTCATGACGGATTGGTCTTATGGCAGAAGGAACATCAGGGTATTGGACATGGTGCTTGTTCTTGCAATTTATTCCTTTTAGATTTATCATGTAGAAATAACAGTCTGGAATGTGATCTTTTCTTTCCTCCAGACCATTTCTTTTTACTCAAGTCCAAAAGTTTTACAGCAAACGTAGAGAGTGGATGGCTTATCCTGATCCCCTAGTTTGACTCCAAAGTAATCACGATATACCTTCTTCAGAAAGTCAGTGATTTTTGCTTGATAGTTAGGAAGAACCATATTACAACAGATATAACAAAACTTGTCAGGTTTATTCTTACACTTGCAATTCATTCTTACTGGAATACAAAAGTCAAGCTGAAAAGTGAAAAAATAAATCAGCACTGTTTCAAGTGTCAATGACACTTGAAACAGTGCATTAAAATTATTTTAAGCTAAGAGATAAACCCCACTCCCTCTAGGTATGTGGGTGTTATCCAATAGGGTGGTACACTGTAGTTAGGTACGCATACAACATTATATACTATACTAAACATCAAGCACCCACAATCAGCTGTGACAAGTAGAGTCCACAGGCTTTTGAATAAGTGTTATTGTTGTGTACAACTTGTCAAGTATTCAAGCACATCTTAAAAACCAAACCGGACAAAACACAATGAATGGTATTTTTGAATTCAGCATAAAATGGCAATCATATATCACTTGATAAACCTTTGATCTTTGGAAAAATTTTAATGCAGGTCAGTGTAATAGAATAATTATGTATATAATTGATTAAGTATGTTTGAGATGCATTATTTACTTTTTGTTTTTTGATAAACAAAACCCTCAAAACATCACCCTAAACATTCTAAACAAAATTCAGCTGATAATGAAGTTTTTATGTAACTTTTTACAATATTTGTACATATTATGTTAAATAAAAACTTTATTATCTTAACTAATAGCCTTTGTTTTAGCATAGACTATGGAGGGACATTGGTTAAAAGTTATGGCAAGATTAGGCCTAGAAACAAGGTAAACTTCTCTGTGTCAAAAACATATCTATGAATGACCCCTTGTTTTTGAGGTGATCATACAAAGTCATTCATTACACAAGTATATAGGTACGTATTTACCAAATCTCTCCACCATGAGTTGGATGCAATACAAGGTCAATTTTTGAGCTGAGTACAATTGCTTTGAATTCAGAGTTTTTCTTAACCTAGACCAGTTGCCATACCAAGTTTAAGGAGACTAATCTGCCCTACTATTTATTGATAGCTGGGGAGAGAATAACTGGATTCATATTTTCCCATGTGAAATGTAAACAGCCTTGTCTAGGATTTGAACTCAGGTCACCAGGTTCTGACTATAACCTTTACACCACAAGCATGCCCTAATTTAAGAGGCTGTTGTGTAGAGATCTTTACAAACTCATAAAGAAGAAAGAAGATCCCTGTGAACCTTTTCTCAATAACTCTACTATTGATTGTACATTTGACATCATCGAGTGAGTTCACTTTCTTTTTAATAAGTTGATTTTTTACCAAACAAAAAAGCAAGGTATGGATGGAGTGCTTACCCTAAAAAAGATTATTCAGTAGAAAATTTCAAATATCTTTATTTATTAAGTTTAACATATTACTTATTTCAACAGTATCATACAGCCCTTTAGAGAAATGGTTATGCCATGAGTGTCTCTCTTTCTCTCTCTCTCTCTCTATATATATATATATTAAATATATCTATAGTCATCCACAGACAGATCTGTTTCGTTCTATCAGAACTCATCAGTGTGGCTAGACAGTATCTCTCCGTAGCTGGGATTGAAACCCGGTTGACTCAAACGCCAATCCAAAGCTTCTAACCATTTAGCCACGAGGAGATATTAGCTACAAAGTACATTTTAAACGGTTATGAATCACAATTACTATTGTTTACATACATCCGTTCAACGGCCGCCGAGATCTCAATTCAAATATGAAGAGACTTGCAAAGGCGCTAATGGCAACACGATTACTTCTTTGCTAGAGAACTCAACCCTACGGGGGTAGTGGAGTATATATCTAAAACCTCTGATATATATATATATTATATATATATATATATATATATATATACATATATATATCAGAGGTTTTAGTAGTGTAATGATTAACATCGTAGGAAATGGACATAATGAACTGAGTTCAAATCTTGGATGAGGCTGCTTGCATTTCACCTAGGGAATAGTATGAATCCATCAATTCTCCTTTCAGCTATGGATAAATAGTAGGGCAGACTGACCACTTTAACCTTGGTATGAAAACCAGTCTAGGAGAAAGGAAACTCTGATTTCAAACCTGTTGAACTCTGCTTAAAAACTGATCTTGTGTCATATCCTGCTTGAGCAGAGGGATAAGTAAATACATGTATATGTGTGTATGTGTTTATAAGTAATTCTACACAAACCTCAGAACCAGACATAATTGTTAGGTCTGATTACTTTGTATTTCTGAAAATGAATCTTTAACTTTGATTAAACAAAAAAATAGTTGCTTTTATTCTTTAAAACAATTCAGCATTCTTCAGATGTTTTTTACAGTTTGTAACTGTCAGAAAATTTCAAACCAAACCCTTTATTTATTCCAAACACTTATTATTATTATCAGTCCCACTACTGACATTTCAGTGATGATAAAAAACTCCTTAGTCGAAGACTAAATTGTCCAACTAGAGTAGTATAAGTACACCTCTACCAAAAGTTGGCTTACAATGATCTGGCTACCTGGGCAAAAGGTGATACTGACTTCTTGCCTAACACCACTCTTGCATCCACACAGATATCTCATTCTTACTCACTCACTGGTCCCATAACCTGGTTCGGTCATAGAGGTTTGACCATGTAGCATGTCTTAGCCTGAAATAACCTGGCAGAGGGAACTCTGTTTGGTAGTGGTGGGTAGTCTTACCACTCTGTTGGGGGATACAGTCAGCATATTCTAAGCCCCACTGACAGGGTGGTATAACACATTGATTTATTTGAAGCTACTTAAAAAATAAGTTATTGATCCAAAACCCCAATGATGCTTGAATGTGACAAAAAACTGATTTAATATGGGCACCTCAGAGGAAACAAAGCAAGAGCCAAAAATAGCTCAGCTGCATTGGCATTCCCTTTTTCAGGTGTCTCAGATTCCAGGCAATAAACCCAGCACTTACTCCTTTTAGATAAATTTTTAGATTGGTGCTGCCTGAAAGGGAAAGGTCCCCTTTGAAATCCTTAATTCTTAACCAACTTGACACATGAATGTGCCAGTTAAGGGTAGGTGAAAGTACAGAGTCCTTAATTTTATATTTATTCTTTTAGGTGTATCATCAAGCCTGAAGCATCCTTGACACCAGGAAAAAAATATCTTTAATGTCTTTGGTCTTTCAAGCTGTTTACTATTTCTAAACACATTTTTAGATATACAGTTGATAATTTTCAGAAGAGTTATTAATGGGTTTTTGTTCACAAATAGGCCTCCATACATTTGTTTCTGGAAAGGAGGTTGAAATAATTACATGAGAAAAAAAATTTTACCTTAAAGACATTTCCATTGGTAAATTTTGATGTCCCATAGCCTTCTTTCTTATTTGCATAAAACAAACCAACAAATTCGCATTTGTTGGGCCAAATATACTTCCCAACACCATGACGGAAATCTTGGAAGAAATGACCTTCGTATATCTGTAAGAAAGAAAGAAAAACATATACCAACATATATGCATTATATTTTGAACATAGTGAATTATGCATACTTTAAGCTCTCCAGTTTTAAACAATAGCTATTTACTTAGGTTAGCTTAGTTTAGCGCAAGGTCAGAAATGTGGGACACTAAGTGAGAATCGAATTCAGTAGTAATGGTGGGCTAGCCTAATTTCCAAACCATTACACAGTGAGATGATTGACTGATTTTAATGGCATGTCAACCCATTTAGGTTTATTTTATGCCTAGAGAGTAGGGAATCATGTTCATTGTACATTCATATTTACATTTTTTGAGGAGTTGTTTCTTAAGAGGATTTTTGCACAGTTGCATGGTTTCAAGTATTCCTATCTCATACTAATAATCTATACACAATTATATAGTTTGAAGTAATTATCACTGTTTAATAATAAACAGTTGTTTGCACACAGTTGTATGGTTTCAAGTAACTAATAATAATAATCCTTCATAAACAATTATAGTTTCAAGTAACTATTCTTAATTCCAAAAATTTATAGTTATATGGTATCAAGTATTCTTATATAAATAATTTATAAACAGATCTATTTGACCCATTGATAAAACCCTCATAAGTACTACTATTCCAAGTTAAAGTGGAGCTAGGAGTAATGGCAATGAAGGCCTACTACACACTTCCTAGTGTTCCAGAACCTAAACTAGACCATCAGATGCTTTTTAATGTCATACCCAAGATACCCTTTGGTGTTGTTTTACCTTTCTGCAGGGAATACAGTCAGCATATTTTCAGCTCCACTGACAGGATTGACACCATGAATGGTACCCAGGTTTTTATCAGTATAATTAAAATAGGCCCAAACAATACAGTGCATGACAAAAATTCTTACCACATTTTAAACTGTCATCTGTATGCGGCAATTAAATTTAGGGAATTGGTAATGGTAGCTTCATCTAGCTAATTCTTACCATTTTTTTTTCCAGATATAAGGACCAATGCACACCATGCATTTGCTGCTGAAGACCGGTGAATCTGTAATTGCTAGATAGAGAACTTCTTATGCTCATTTTAAGTTTTATCGGAATCATGCTGTTCAAGATAGAAAATTAACACTGCTATGGGTTGAAAATTTTAGAACCACAGGCTCATCAATTAAAAGAAAGCTATTGGAACACTTCAAAGTGCTTGAACTTCAGAAAATGTCCAGACTATGAGACAGTCTGTTGTGCAATCTCCTACATGTTCAGCCCATAAACATGTTTCTGCTTTGAAATTGTCAGATCAAACAAAACATGGTAAAACATGAGTTAAATAGAGTTACCATTGCCACCTGCCTAAGTTTACTTGCACCACATAGATGACAGTTTAAAATATGGAAGATATTTCTGCCATACCCTGTAGTACCCATAGATTTTTTCAGGATAAAAAAAATTCTAGAATTGTAAACTGAAATCAGTTACAGTTGTATTTTCAGTTTGAATGTTAACTTATTTTTCTTTTATCAACAGCAGGACTCCACTGAAGAAGTTGTTTACAAAGGGAAGTTTGACAAATTTAAATCTTTACAAGCTTCTTTAAATGCAAATCCAAATTGCAATTCATCAGAGACAAACTCGAGATTTTCTCATGATGGTTCAAAATTATATTGTTACATTGCCAATATGATCAATCACACTGGTTTGTAAGTGAAGACAAAGAAATATAACTCACTTCTCCATTTGAGAACTTCTGTATTCCATGTCCATTTCGCTTGTCATTAGCAAACTGACCTTCATAGCTACTTTCATCTCTGTAAAATTGACGACCTGAAAATCATGATAATTTGTTTTCATTTTAACAAACTCATTTAGAATTATAATTGTAGTAACGTACCCACACTACAAATATCTGTACCAGTACAAATTACAGCATTTTTATATATATATATATATATATATATATTATATATATATACACACACACACACAGAGTGGCCAATAAAAGACTGACTCATAAAAATATTTAATCATTTAGTCTTTTGAGGAAATATATTTTTAGCTATTTATGAAAAATGATATCCTGTAAATGGCCTCCATTTTCATGGATACAAAATTGCACCCTAATTCAAACACTTTGCAGAACTTTGCTCAAGGTTTCTGTGATTAATCCTTTTATATCTGCATATTGTTCTTGAGCAGTTGCAATGTCTTAGGCCTATACACATATACAAGTCCCTTTAACCCTACAAAAAGAAGTTTGGTAAACAAATGGGGTGATAGTTTGAATTCTTGAACTGTTGCAATGTCTTAGGCCTATTCACATATAAAAGCCCCTTTAACCCTACAAAAAGAAGTTGGGTAGACAAAACAGGTGAATGAGGAAAGCATTTGAATTCTGATTTTCCTTAGATTATTCTGTTACCAAAAATTTATTTTCATTGAAATTATAAACCTCTCAACTGAATAGTAAAATTTTGTTATTTGAATTTGTTCTTTCACAGTGTTACTTTGACATTTTCAATTTTCTCAGGTTACTAACATCATCATCATGTCGCGCCGCCAGCGCGGATATCCCTGACCCTCTCTCGCCATTCCTCCCTATCATCCATGTCTGGTTCGTCTAACTTGTATAGTTTTCGTGATGGGGGGCAAGTGTCCGTATAGTTGGAGTCTCGTGGGGTGTTGTCGCCAGGACTTGTTTAATACTGCTCTCAACATTCTTGTGTAATTTCCGTCTAGTTTCCTCTCCAGCCGCTTCGTTAGCGTCCATGTGGTGCATCCATATAGCAGTATCGACACATCCGCTGCCTGGAAGAAACTGCGTTTCATTTTATCAGTTAGGTCCGACTTCCATATGATCGAGAGCCTATCGATAGCTGTCCATGCCTTCGTCAGTCATGTGTCGATGTCTTTTTCGGTTGATGAGACGCTACTTCCTAGGTAGGTGAATTTGTCTACTAGTTTCAGAGAGGCTCCGTCTAGTGTGGCAATGTTGCCCGTTTGGTTGTAACACATATATTCAGTTTTGTTTGCATTGACATGGAGGCCAATGCCAGCTGTGGCTCGTTCCAGACTATGCAGTAGTGTCTCTGCTTGATTAGGCGTATTCGCTAGTAACGCCAAGTCATCAGCGTAGTCGGCGTCTGTGATTGTTTTTGCGGGGTACCTTTTGCTTCTTCTCTTAGTCAGCTCGAAGCCATTTTCTCTGATTTTGTCGATCGAAGTCCTAAGCACATAGTCTAGACAGATGATAAAGAGGTATGGGGCTAGTGTGTCTCCTTGTAGTACTCCTGCAACAATGTCGAAGTATGAATTTTTTTAATGTTTCAGTATTTTGTAAGCCACCCAGTACAAGTTTAAGTAACTTATCATAATACATGTTGACAATTGTACATGTCCAAGAACCGGTTCACATGATATTAACTGAATTCAATTAGGAAGTTAATTTATCAGTTAAAAATAATAGGTAAGCAAATGTTATGTAATGGGCTAATTTGAATATAGAAGTTTATAATGGATTTGACATCAAGGACAATACCTGTAAGGAAGATACAGACTGACGGTGAAGAAATGGGTCAACCTTTCAGAGTGAGAAATTAATGAGATAGTATCTTAATGGAAGACTATGCTTTAATTACTTGAAAGATGTCACATGATGGAAAGAGATGAAAAGAGTTAATTCTGAGCTTTAGTCAATTAGTTTGCAGATACAACGTGAGACAAATGTAATTTTGAGGATTAAGAGTTCAAACCCCCTACAGTTCAAGAGTAATTATGACTCTACAAAGAATTTCTTCTCTCTTAAATTGACAGTTGAAAATAAACCTGCAATTCAGAGCTGGCTCTAAAAGAAAACAACACTGAAATAAAAGTGGATTATAATATTTAAATACATATCTGTCACGTCTTTACATTGCCTGTACAAACATAATAACAACTTTTAGATCCTGTTTGGGATCAAGAAACAAGAAGATACACTAACAATATAACATACATTAGGAAATAGTAATATACAAGTGTTAGGCTATGCAACAAGCAATCTTGAATATTATTTACAATAGATTAGTTCATAGATGGTGAAATAACAAACCAGTAAACACTGGCTAAATAAAGAATGTGGAAAGTGCCATAAATGTAGCATGGAAATGGTGGGAATATTGTCATCACAGACCCTTTGCCTATCTATTATTATTAATATATTATCCCTAATTTTAAACAATACAGTGACTAAACTACAGACATATTTTCAGTCATCAACATCAAGTTGTGCCAAGAGTATAGATTCCCTTGACGTTTTCCTTACCATCCATCCCAATCAGTAATCTCTCTTGATAAGTCCTCTAGACTGCATCAAGTGTCTGCACAGAATTGATGTATATAAGTCTTTAATGGTCAGCCAACACTGGCACATCCATGTGTAGGAGCCCATAAGAAAATATTGCTTATGAGTTTGTTCCTGTTTCTCCAGCAATGCCCAGTATGTCTTGTTTATCTTACTTGGATGGTTTCTGAGATGGGATGTAAGTGGCCGTACAGCTGTTGTTTTGTGGGGTGTTGCTTCTAAGATTAGTACAAAACAGCATGCAGAATTCTTGTGTAGTTCCCACCTAGCTTTTTTGCTAAGCATTTCATTAGAGTCCAAGTGGTGCAACTATATAGTAATACTCACATGGCTACAGTTAGGAAGACTTCTTATTTCATTTTATCAGTAAGAGCACATTTTCTTATGATCAATAACCTATCAATAGCAGTTCATACCTTTAGTATGCATATATTGACATCACTTTCTGTAGATGAGATATTACTATCAAGGTATGTGAACTGCTCTACTAATTTCAAAAGCTTGCTATTTACTAATTTCAGTGGCTATATAAATAATATATTAATGATGATGGATAGACAAAGGGTTTGAGATTACAAAATTAAAAGACATAAACTGTTTTATCTGAGTTGACATAGAGGCCAATGCCTCTTGAAGTCTGCACCAGGCTATGCTGCTAAGATTCAGCTTTGGTAAGTGTATTTACAAGAAGCAATAGATCATCTGTGTAGTCTGCATCTGTGATGGTTTCAGCAGGATATCTTATGCTTCTTGCTTTTTTAATGTGAGACCACTAGAAACTTCCAATTATTTCCCTAAATTACTGTTGTGCTTTTGGCAACTGAACAGAAATAGTGACCTGATCATCTTGGGGTAGGCAAAAATAGATAAGTTGGCAACCTTAGTTGAGGGTGACCCAAAGGCTTCCTTTTCAATAGCTACTACACCAAGGTGTATGGGAGAGCGCTACTCCATTATCTGGATTACTCCACTTTACCCTAGGTCCTTACTTTATAATGCTAAGTGTTAAGCAAGGCGGCATCAAGTACTATTTTTTGAGTCTTTGGGATGACCTGACCTGGGATTGAACCCATGGCCAATGGCCTAATGAGCAGAGTGTTACAAAAACAGATAACTGTATATAACTTTTGGAAGCTGGCTATAAGATATAAATTGGAGGTTTTCAAGTCAGTTGTCTGGAGGAAAAAATCTTTGTTAACTGATAATTCTACCCTATGCAGAAATCATACCGCTCCTCCAAGCTACACAAGCCTCACCCATCTAGGTTCATTTCATGCCGAGAGGGTAGAAAATCATGCTCATTGTACATTCATATTTACATTTTTTGTGTAGTTGTTTCTTAATACAAATGATTTATAGCTATATGTTAGCAAGTATTCCTACCTCATACAAAGAATTTTTTTATTTGACCCATTATGAGAAGGACAAACTGATGATATTCTCATATGGATTCCTACACATGACTTCATTCTTTAAGTAACTCTAGTCTTTATGGTTTCCCCCTGTGATTATAACATTCAGCATCCTGCCCATCCTACAATGACACTTATACTTCCTTACTCTACACCCAACAACATTGATGTTATTTCCTGGTCATCACAATACACAGCAACTGCATGTGACAACACCCATGTTAGGTAACAGAGATCTTGTACTGCTACATTATGACTGCATTCAGTTTACAGTGAAAATAAAAAATTCAGGTGAAAAAAATTTATTTATATTTCAAGGCATCAGCTATGGGTTAAATAGTACCACTGCTGCTGTTCTACAAAGATGGCTTTGGTATTAAATAACCCATGAAGGTTGATATGCCATTAAACAAAGGACTTAAACAAAACAAAAGTTAGGCATCACTTTTTCAGTAGTAGAAAAAGCAAAGTAAAAAAAAAAGAAAAGAATTACATATTATTTGCCCAATGAAATGACAAGCAATATATTTACTAATATAGATTTACATATTCATTTATTAAGCTCACTGATTGATTCTGACAGCATGTCAACCTGTCTAGGGTTATTTTATGCCTAGAAGTTAGGGAATCCTGTTCATTATATGCTCATGCTTACATTTATTGTACAGTTGTTTCTTAAGATTTTTTTTTGGCCCACAGTCCAAATTTTAAACAGATCTATTTGAACCAGAGAAGAGGGAGAATCCCCATAACAAAATGGCTAAAGAGCCAGACCTCAGCCTAAAAGACTGATACTCTAGGAAAGGAATGAACCCTCTCATTACCCTAACTCTGAGTTAAATAGTATCACTGCTGTTCTTCAACAAGGATGACTTTGGTATTAAATAATCCACAAAGGTTGATATGCAATTAAAATAAAGAAACCAAACCAAACCAAATTAACCCATAGATGGGAGCCTAACAGGTACTACCATTTTTGGTCATAGTAGATCTGAGAGTAATAGTAACAAATAGGTACCCCACATTCCCTAGAGCTCCAGAACAAGAGCCTCACCATCAGATGCAATTTAATATTATACACGGGACACTCCTTTTGGGGGAGAGTCTTATTCCTCTGCAAGGGATACTGCCAGTGTATTCTAAGACCTGCTGACAGAGTGGTTTACAAATCTTAGTTTATCACAAGGGTAAAAGTAGGAAACACCCAGTGAGAACTGAACTCATTAACAATGATCTGATAGTCAAGCTCTCTAACCTATATACACCACTTAAGGTGTGCCCTCTATAAAAATAAACACAGCTTTTATATAAATACAAGACTGCAATTATGGACTTATATATTAAATACATATAATTAGTAATAACATTTTTAAATAAGCATAAGCTCATGAGTTTAAGCTTGTTTAAAAATGTTATAACTAAAATGTTTACAAATCATATGTATTTGATATATAAGTCTAAACAGGATTTGGCATTAAACAACCTACAATGTTTGATATGACATCAAACTAAATAAACTTACAAACAATTACCAATTAACTGTCTATAAACAAATGGCTGATGTTGTTAGTGTTAGGTGACAATACTTGAAACCACTTAATCATATGCAAATAAATAAGCTCTTGCTTATTTAAAATGTTATCTACAAAGTATTTGTTTAGAAATCTTACATTTAATATGTGTAAAAACAGAATTTGGCATCAAATAACTTACAAGGGTTGATATGCAATAAAATTCAAACAACCAAACCAAAATAACTACAGTGATGAGAAATTTCATTGTCATGAATTATCATAACAATGAGGTATTACTTGAGTAAGTAAAAGAAAACACGAGAAGAAATGGTAGAGAGAGATAAGTTGGAGAGAGAACTAAAAAGATTTTGATTCTCACTGGATTCCCTATACTTGCAGTCTTGTATTAATATATAAGCTATGCTTATTTTTGTAGAGGGCACACCTTGAGTGGTGTAAAGGTAAGAGAGCTTGGCTAGCAGATCACTGTTAAATGATTTCAAGTATTTCTATCTAATATGAATCATTCTATTTACTTTTAATCATTTGTTTGCACACAGTTAAGTGTTTTCTAGTATTGCTATGTAATAGTAACAATTTAACATCGATCATTTGTTTGCACATATTTAAATAGATATGCATGATATGTAAGAGATTGACATTTAAAAAAGGAATGTGAGCTTATCTGTTTGCCCACAGTTAAATGGTTTCAAGTATTGTAGTTATTTATTATCTTTCTAGATTAAGGTTAGCAACTATGTGATCTGTGTCACAATATATACTTTCTATACTGTAGGTTTTTTGTAGGTGTTTTGTCGATCCCTGAGCATTGCACTGTTTATTCATTCTCATAGGTTACTTTGTTCTTGATATTGAGGGAACTGTATGAAATTTGGCTGAGAGCAGTTTGAATGTGCTTCTTGGTTTTCATTGTTTCATAAGTATTTTTCCAGCTCGGCCAATGGGAGCTAGTGATTTTTGTTTAAGTAGTTCCATTTTTTTTTTTTTGGACAAGTGTTTTTGTTTTTGGTGAACAGATTGGAGACTTATGTAAGAGCTGTTTTGTTGGAGATTTTGCACTTATAGGAGGAGTAGTTTTTGTTGGAGTAGTAGATCCTATGTGTGTTTTTGCTTGAAGTACCTCATTGGATTTCTCTTTAATCTTAACTTGTTGAGTTGGTGCTTGGTGAAATTCAGCCGAGTGTAGCTTTTTCAGTTGCTCCTGAAACTTTGGTCAATCATCCAGTTCCAACTAGACCAATTTCTCCACGAGAGCTCAACATTTGTTCTCTTGACTGATTGTATCTGCCCTCCGTGCAATAGAGGCATAGCTTTTTTCTTCCATGTAGGTCCCTACTATTTTCCTTGCTTCCAGGAAGGACTCATTCCTCTTATGCTTCAAGTATTTCTTTTCCTTTTTTATAGATATCACAGGATCTTGAGTAAACCAGATGGTCTTGTTGGCAGTTTGGATATCTGATTTCTTTAAAGCAAGCTTCCTTTATGTGGTCTGGGTCCTTTTCACCACACTTGGCACATGTCAATCATCCTCAGCAAGCTTCCTTGTGGTGTCCATATTTTTGGCATTTGAAGCACCTCAGGTGTGCTAGGACATACTTTTCAACCCTCTCAAGACAATAGCCAATCTTCACTTCCTTGGGAGTATGGAGCTGGTTAAATGTCAGGATGTAGGTGTTGATCTGGATTCGTTTTTCACCTTTTCTAATGGAAATTCTTCTAATGTTTGTCACTCTGTTTTCCCAGGGCCGCTAACATCTCAACTATAACCAATGCCAACTTCTGACTTCTGATAACTCTTTTGGAAGTGTTTAGTCTTTTGTGTGGATATGCTTTGCATTTAGTCTTGTGGTAGATTTTCATTTTTAGGATGTTTTCTGTCTGCCTCTCTGACTGTCCACCTCGACAACTAAGTTTCCATTCCTTATTTTCCATAAGGTTTTTAGAGTAGCCCTTGTTGCAATAACTTTTTCATCAAGGAAAGAGGAGAACTTAGCTAGGTAGACCTCCTCCAAAGATTCAATGACAATGCATCTGGGGAAGTCTGCTGCATCATTCTGCAAGTCTAATTTAGATAGATTTTGTTTTGTTTTTTTTGTTAGAAGACATCATAAGTGATGTTAATTTTTCACTGGCCTTGTGTTCCACCACCAACCACAGAGTCCAATTTGTATTGGGAATGTACCAAAGGGGAAACCTATTCGTCTTAGTTGAGACAGGGACACACAACCAGTATACTCGAGCTGAGAGTAGATTTTCAAGCCCTTCCCAATTTCAGGTTTTCAGCAGTGGTCAAATTCCTATTCTCTCAATGCAGTTGACCCTCAGCCACTGCTTTCTAGCACCTAAGAGATAAGGGTTTTGAATTTGCTACAAGTGCATATTAAAAAGTACAATTAGGATAAAACATATAGGTGCTAGGGCCTGACACAACCAACTGATTGCTCGGATTGGGCCCATCCGACTGCCTATCAAGCCAAGTAAGGACCAAAGTGGTGTATCGCAAGTGATTTGATCACTCAGTTGCTGGACCAAGTACTGTTCAACTACCAGGATCCTGTCCTTAAGCATCACAGGTCACCTCCCATGGTCAACAGGTGGCCTTGTTGAGGGGGGGGGTCTAACTGCTCTGCAGAGGTGCAGTTGATGTATTCTACAGCCCCAGCAGACAGGACAAACTCCACAGTGAGACCAGATTGTGTTACCAATGAATATATAAAGTCATCGTGTGATTTATAGATAGGTTGAACCTAAAAAACAATCAAAAAGATGAATTCCCATTACTCCCAGCTCTACACAGAGTAGAAATATCTGTTAGGTTACAACATATACATCTAATAGATCTGTTTGAGATAATTTATTGTTTACCGATGTAAAATGATTGTGAAAATACATTTTTGTACTCTATATAATTGGAGACCATAATTGTTAAACTGATTTCAGTTTTAAATAAACCAACAAGAGCTGTAAAACCAACCAACTAACGATTACATCTTCCTTTCCCTTGAAATGAATATTATTATTATTTTTTATCTTTAAATTCAAACAAATTTGTTTTTGTTGTATTTTTTAATTTTGTGCTTTCACTGCTCTTAATATAATTTTAATCACACATTTCAAACTTTTTTTTATCTTTAATGATTTTCTACTATAGAAAACTATAAATGCTGTTGTAAGGTTCAATATAAATAATAGTATTATGCTTCTTCTATAAACCTTGATGCATTCACCAGATATTGCTAATCTATATTCTTTTGCCTTTCCTACCCCTACCCTACAGTACTATATGTTGCATGTGGACTTATATAGCTGTGTTTATAATGATATGCAGGGTATTTTAAAAAAAGGTCTATCTTTTTGATAACTTATATTTAAACTATTTTAAATTCTTTGCAACCCTGAAAAGAGTAGTTGTGGACAGACCAATCTGTGAAGATTGTTTTGTAAAGCATTTTTTAAGTTGGACACTTGGAAGCTTAACAAAGATGACTGGACTAAGATCTTTCAATCATATACACTGCCAGTCTCATGGAATCTATCAACAAACCACAATATTTTCAATTTGTTGAAAAGGGAAGAGTAGGGAATTTTTACATTAAATCACTCTTTCACACTTTTGTATTTATTAATGAAATATGCCAGTCTTTGGAAAACAACATAGCTGACACAACACAAAGAAATGGATGCTTGAATGTAGGTAGCACATGGCACAGTCATTTCAACTGTTAAATACTGTTGTTACTGAGTACATTGTTGCTATATGATTAATATTGTAGCATAAAATTTGTTTGCATATATTCTATTCATACATCCTTTGGGTTGCATCTTTTATGAAAGTGCCTAAGTTATTTCCATGTCATTCAACCCCCTTGAGTTTACATCATAACATTTAAATCACCCAAGATTAAATTTCCTTATATTCCCTAATGTTTCGTTAAGTTTCCTTATATTTCCTGATTATTTTTTGTTTTATTTAACCTACTGTATTATTTATTTTGTATTATGAGCAAAAGAATATGAATCAAGCATGGCATACTATACTAACATAAAACACTATGGAATTGACTCATATACATACAAGGTGTGTTTATCATCATAGGAAATGAAATCAGCAACCTAAATTCAAATCTTGGACAAAGTTGTTTGTGTTTCATTTGATGCTCATTCCTTTGAGAAAGGCATGACTCCATCTGTTCTCCATCTAGTGATGGATAATTAGTAAGGTAGACTAGGTTCTTTACTCTTGGTCTAAAAAAAAACGGAATTTAAACCAGTTGTACTCCACTTAAAAATTGACCTTGTGCCACATCCTGCCAGTGGTGTAGGGTTTCGATAAATACATACACCCTATAGGTGTGTGTATTTATCCAAACCCTCCAAGTATGTAGAGATACTCTTGAATCTACATGTATATGCATTATTGTACATAATTATGTATTTCAGACAGAACAGGTTATAGTGTCCTAATATAATAATATATGAATCAATTAATTCATTTATCTTCCATATTTCATTCACTCATCTAGTTTCATCCGCCGCCAAAATAATTTCATTTATTCTTGGTAAGATCATTCACTAGTTTAAGAAGCACAGATTTTTGAAACACCCAATAGATGAGGATCACACACTCAAATGAGAACTTGGAACAATACAGATTTTTATCCTCCCAAAATAAACCTGGTCATGCCGTTCTATAATTGGCTGTCATTTTTTATGCTCTAAAAAGTAAATGTTTCTCTTAGCTTGAGCAACTAGAACTCTGTGCTTCATCTCAAAGCTTCTTATTGATCTCTCTCTTTCCTGTAATTTATTTATTGTTGACAGACTGGAGGCGATTTATGACTCAAGAGACAGTAATAGAGTTGTAATTGAACAATCACTTTTGCCGCAGAAAACTTACAGCATTAGAAAAGAGACTCTGTAACACTGTAAGCTCTTCCAGGTACATATATTTAGGTGCAATAATACAGATGTGTGTAGATGTGAACATGTCTAGATGAATATGTATGTATTTAACCAAACACTCTGCCACAGGCCATAAGTGACACAAGGTAAATTTTTAAGCAGAGTAGAGTTGGTTTGAATTCAGAGTTTTCCTTCTCCTAAACTGGTTGCTAAACCAAGGATAAAGAACCCAGTCTATCCTACTATTTACCCATAACTGGGAAGTAGAAGAGATAGATTCTCAAGGGCATTAGCACAAAGTGAAATGCAAACAACCTTGTTCAGGATTGACAATTCAAATTGGTGATTCCATTTCCTCAGACAATAACTCTTATGCTAAACATGCCTGTATTTATGAATATCTATGCATATAGGCATAGTATATTTGTATGTATATACATGTGGATGCAAGCATATCTATATCAGGGTGTTGGTTGGTTTGGTTGTATGGGTTTTATGGCATATCAACCTTTGTAGGTTATTTAATGCTAAATTCTGTTTATATATATAAACAAAGTTGGTGACCATAGTCAAGAGTGACCAGAAGGCTCCCTTTTCAATAGCTACTACACCGAGGTGTAGGGGATTGTGCTACTCCTTTTCCAGGATTGCTCCACTTGACCCTTGATACATACCTTATATTACTGAGTGTTAAGCAAGGAGGTATCAAGCACCATTTTTAAAGTCTTTGATATGATGCAACCTGGGATTGAACCCAGGTCGCCCGGACCATTGGCAAACACTCTACCCACTAGGACTAGTGTAAACAAATTAGCTTTGACTTATTTGAAAATAAAACTACCTACAAACCATTTACGTGAGTGCAAACAAATGATAAATACTAAATAGAACTATTTGTGTTAGAATATTTGGAATGATTTAACAGTGTAAACAATAGTAATACTTTTGTGTAAACAAATTAGCTTTGACTTATTTGAACATAAAACTACCTACAAACTATTGACTTAGAAATCATGTGTATAACTGTTTAACTGTATGCGAACAAATGAGTTCTGGCTTGTTTGAAAATGTTATCTACAAACTATGCATTTACTAATCATATATATGTATAAAGAAAATTTGATATTAAATAACCAACAATGGTTGATATGCCATAAAACCCAACTAAACCAAATCATCTATACATCCTGCTTTGGATCAAATTTTGTTTGTTTAAGCATAACTAGAGTTACGATGGTGGACTGAAAAGTTCATATGATGACATATCTATCGTTGATGAATGTTTTATGATTGGAACCCAAGCAAACTGCAAAGAGAACTGTTTAAAAATAAACCACAGTTGGTCACATTCTACGAGAATATCTTGGTCAGCCTATGAACTTTTCAGCCTACCTTCATAGGATAAGAATAGTGTATCTGTGTAGCCTGACTTAAATCAAAGCATCACTCTCTGGCAATTCTACCAAAGATCAGAGAGTAGTATCTGCTTCTGTGAAAATCTAATTAGATATAATGCAAGAAAGAACTGAGTTTACTATTCCATCATGTTTGAGTAAACAGGATAATTTCACTTTTATACACGAGATATTATTCAAACTGAAGCTTTAAATTTTTTGAACTTAAGATATGTACACAGCTGAACAACTTAAAAAAATAAAAGGATGATGTTTAAATGTGTAGACTTTATTTAAATGAGCCAGTACCAATTTGAAAAAAAACTGATACTTTTTCATCAGCAGTTTTTGGCAAAAATAAAATACAGAATTGTGCTAACAAAGCACCTCCCCATACTCCCCATACTTAGCTAACCAAAAGCAGAATTCAATACAAGGTTAATTTTAAGTGGAGTACAACTGGTTTAAATTCAGAGTTTTCCTTCTCCTACACTGGTTGCCATACCAAAGTAAAATGGCCTAGTCTACCCTACTAATTAAAGTAAAGTTGGCGACCTTAGTTGAGGGTGACCCAAAGGCTCCCATTTCAATAGCAGGGGAGGGTGCTACTCCTTTTCCCTGGATTGCTCCACTTTACCCTCGATCCTTACCTTATAGTGCTGAGTGCTAAGCAAGGTGGCATCAAGTATCATTTTTTAAGTCTTTGGTATGACTTGACCTGAGAGAGAACCCCAGTCTCTCAGACCATTGGAAAACACTCTACTCACTGCAGAGATAATAGTTTCATACCTTTCCTAAAGGTATTTGTGCCATGTGAAATGCAAACAGCCTTGTCTAGGATTTGAATTCAAGTTGTCTAGTCCATTTCCTACAATGATAACCATAACACCACAAGCAGCTCCATGTAACTTTTCTGTTTTTCTGAAGCTGAAAACTTATCTCAAGGATTAGATTTGAAGATGTTAAGGAAATTAAAAGAAATGACTGCACAGCTTCAGACAATATCAAATGAGAAGTTTCAGTAGGGGCTTCAACTAATGGAAAACTTACTGCAATAAATACATTAAATGCTAAGGGGTCTATTTTGAAGAAAATCAACATTTCATTCATTATTCTTTTTTGTCTTGACAAATACAATTTCTGACTTCATACTTTTTGAATATATCATGGGGAACCTTTAACTGGACACCTCACATGCAAAAAACCAAGTACCCATGATTCATAGAATATTCAATATCAACACAACCTTTTGCCTTTGCATGACTGACTCCTGTAAATATCATACAAGAATGGACGTGTTAAAAGTTTGTATATATTTTGCAGAAGAACTGCATACAACTGACAACAACATATTTTATTGCCAGAACAGACTAAAGAGAAAGAATGCAAAATGAAATAAACTATGAAAAGAGTGAATTAAGGAGTGTGTGTAGAAATGTCCCTATTGTGCATATGTGTAAGTGAATTTTCTGAGAAGATATTGAAGTTTGTGAGAGAATAATATTTTTGAGGATTGTTACTTAGTTGTTGTATGCGTAGAATTAAAGAACAAGTCTAGGGATTTGTATACTGTGTACTATTTTGTAGGTTCACTAGGGACAAAAACATCCGTCTTAAAAAGGCACTAGAACAGGTCTGTGTCTTAGCCATTCTATAAAGAAGCAGAATGAAACTTTCATGTTTTTTCTTTATACTGCTTTGGGAATGACATCTAGCTGTCATTAGCAGAAATTCCTTCATTGACAAGGGTGGTAATCGGACAATATTCATTCATTAGATGTATCTAAAAGAACAGGCATATTACTAGGATAGTATAGTCTCTAGCAACTTATGCTGGTTCTCAGGGCTGTGTAACCAAGCTAGAAAGTTCAGGAGGAAGAAGCAAGACCAAAATCTGATCACTATACATGAAGAGTTGCTCTCACTGTAAGTTAGCCAACTGTAGTTGAGGGTGACACAAAGGCTCCCCTTTCAATAGCTACTACACCCAGATGTAGGGGAGGGCACCACTCCTTTCCCAGGATTGCTCCATTTACTCTTGATCCATACCTTATAATGCTGAGTGTTAAGCAAGGAGGTATCAAGTACTATTTTTTGAGTCTTTAGAATGACTCGACCTATGATTGAACCTCAGTTTCCTGGACCATTGGCAAACACTCAAGCCAATCAAAAAGCTGATATAGTTACTGGATCCATCAGGTCTGCTTAAAATGGTGTTCAGCTAAGATAGATATGTTGTACAATAAGCCAGTTTGTTCAGTGCTGAAGTCGATTATAGATGTATGAGCCCAAGGACAGGCAGGATCAAGAGAAGTTAAAAGATGTGTCAACCACTTATGTGGGAAATCCAGTGTACTTATCATTAATACATATTGATGGAAACTGAGTAGGCAAGTGTGCACTCATTGGTTGATAGGTGTCATATGACAGAGAGAAGAGACAGAAAAGGTGATTAGATTCTTGATCAGTTCTAGCTATGATAACCAGGCTACTGGCCTATGAATTGGCTGCTCTGAGGTGTATAAAGCCTAAACAGTAAAATTTCTTCTCTTCACCCCACCAAAATGATTCTTGAAAACCCATACACTATTTGAGCCAACCTGAACAAGGAAATATCAAATAAAGAGGGTGAAAAAAAATTAATAACATATTCATCAAATTTTTTCATTTTCTGTGTAAGAACTATGATCCCTGGCTTTTTTTTGTCTTGTTCAGAATCAAGTGACATTTTTAATAACCCCACAATATAACAGAGGTATTAGAATTTGGGTAGCCATCTTGTTTTTAGCTGTGCGATACAAAAGATACACCTTCTCAGTAACAAGGCAGCATTAAGTCTAAACTTTGTAATTTGCCATTGTTCATATATGCCTTAGTCTTCACTGATTGGCTAATCTATTGCTGGTGTTGGCTGGCAAGCTAATTCAACAAAATGGTTCCCTGATTCAAAATTTTGGTCAAAATAAATAAATTTTGACTTATCAGTTATTACATGCTCAGTAGTCCTGCAATCAACTAATAAGTTACTCGTCTGAAACAATATCATATCCTAAAATAAAGAAATAGGTTTAACCTTTAGAATAGGTTCGTATATTATGACAAAAATCTCTTTGCCTTCAATTTTTACATTCAAATGCTTGGTGGCCCCTCTTCCCACAAATGTAACAAATGATATTTGTCTTCCCTGGGGAAGGGGGAATTTTATAGTTCTCTCTACTATGCTGAGGTTTCTGGTAATTTTTATAGTTATAATTTGTTGATTTATAATCATAGCGAGAATGGGTACTTACCCAGAGTTTATTCCTTGGGTTAATCTTTTTAAATGCAGTCTTCATTTGTAATATATTGTTAAATTCATCTGGTGGGTAACATATATGCTCTGTTTTTTCATAACTTCTTGAACATACTTAAAATTCAGAAAAAGTCAACATTTTCTTCTTCTAGGTTATAACTGTTGTAAAAGGTTTAAAATTCAGCGGTAATCCTTTGAGTACCATAGCAATCAGAAGTCCATCACTTATAACTTCCCCAGCTTCCTTCAGAGCATTAGAAATATTCTTTGTCCTTATTATATAGTCTGTAATAGACTCTGATTCCAATCTTCTCAGAGATGTTAGCTCTGTATAGAGGGTAATAACTTTCAGCTTTCCTTTTGACTAATGTTCCCTTAATATTGGTAAGGCTTTTCTTCCATTGTCTCATACATCTCTTATTACTAATGACAGACTTTTAACATCCAAACGCTGAATGAGTTCAGCAAAGACAGTAGCATTCTACTAAGTCCATATCATCACTCTGATCTGTTGATGACAGTATAATTTAGTGTAAATGTTGAATTCTAAGATATCCTAGGAACTTCAATTCCCACAACTCATACTTGGATTCATTGCCATCAAAAAAGTTTTGCTGCCCTGGGCCCATATCCTATTGGAATTTGGGTAGCCATCTCATTTTTAGTTGTGCGATACAAAAAATACACCTTCTAAGTGACAAGACGGCATTAAGTCTAGACTTTGTAATTTGCCATTGTACATATATGCCTTAGTCTTCACTGATTGGCTAATCTATTGCTGGTGTTGGCCAGCAAACTTGTAAGTATTTGCTAACAATTTGTAGATGGCTGATATGCCATCAGTAGGTTCCCCCCAAACAATCCAACAAGATGTGTAAAAGTAAAGAAATGAACTCAAAAGTTAAAATCATTCCAGAAGCAACAGAACATAAATGAACATACCTTGTCCTGAACGAAGATCATTCACAAAGTCTCCATGGTAGACAGAGCCATCTGGCCAATACATTGATCCTTTGCCAGATTTCTTATTGTCTACCAAGTCCCCTTTGTAACGACCACCACTCTTGTAATTAATTTCCACATTCTTTCCAGTGATGGATTCTGATTTAAAAGCACAAGTACCAATTTTCATTGGAATATTTTCCATTTTGAAAGGAAAAATTCAACCAACAACCAAATCTCTGAAATGAAATAAAAACTTAATTTCAGCCTTCAAATAAGCTTTAGGATTTTATTAATACAAAATAAACATTTCAACAGAATTTCTTGAAAGAAAAATGATCAATAACAAATTTCATTTTTTTTCTCTTAGAACTGATACAAATAAACTATATAAAGAACAATAGGATTTTTTTCTTTCTGTCTGTCAATAATTTCTGGTATAGTGGCTAACATGCTAGACTGCAACATCATTGTATGTGAGTTCTAACTCCTGTCCCATTAGTACATTCACTTTCAGACTAATACCCTTGTAAAAATTATAAAACCATTAGCCCCTCCCCCAAGGGTTAAATAGTACCACGGCTGTTGTTCTACTAAGATGGTTTTGACATTAAATAACCCACAAAGGTTGATATGCCACTAAAGAAAGAAACCAAACCAAAGCAATAATTTCTGCTAATATCTGTACAATATTTTAATCTTCTTTATTCGTATGTCCATTCTTTATTTTGTTTTTATTTCTGAGGTACTATTTTATATGATATATTTTTTAATAACTTTTTATTGGTATATCTTATATCTATTTTTTTAAGCCATGAGATTTCCATGGGCACAGATACTACATACTGATCTGAGGCAAAAGTTCCAAGAAGAAACAATTTAGATCTTAGACACAAGTTTTAAAGGGAAGTAGTTTAATCCTCAGTAGACTACACTTTGATTCTACTCATAAGTGGCAATCCGTACATAAATAATTCCAATATTTTTTGGATACTATGCTAGTGATTTAATAAGTCATTTATATTCACTAAAATATAACAATAAAAATCAACAGCATTTAAAAGTCAGGGTGACTTTCTGTTGCCCCAGCAATCAACAACTCTTAACTGATTGTGTTGTTTGATTTATGTGTTGATAAGAACAGATTCTCTTTCAGATCCTTCTCTTTCTCTACTTATTTGCATTTCTTTAACCTACCCTTAGTAAATAGTAGCTGGGACACCTGGTGTTATTCGGGAAAAAGTAATCAAGACTTAAAAATTGATAAGTTTCACATATATTTGAAATATAAAGAATGGGAAAAAGTATGATTAAACTTGAAAAGAAGACTTTTTATTATTATAACCACCAAGTTTAACTAGTATTTTCTTCTATTTTCATAAATTTTTAGAAGCAATTATGTTTTAATCATAATTCACTCAGATTGTCAGTTTATAATAATTACAAACAGTGTGGATTGAAATAACAATACAGAAGAAGCTCTTGGTGAGAGTCAAACTCATAACTACCATGCCTCAGGAAAACCTGATCAATCATACCAATTGCTGTTATCAACTGTATTAGTTTTTATGTTGATAATGCATTGTCTTGATAGAAAATATTAGCTGTCTTTCTTTCTGGAGCAAGAATAAACAGGTTTTGTTTTTTTAAGATCCTATTTTTGAACAACCCATTATATTTTTCCACTTGACTGGAAAAAGCATTTTAACTCTAAATTGACCCCATGACAACTTCTAAGCCAATATCTTTTCTAATGTTCATTCTTAAGTTACTCTTATATGTATTTACCAAACACTTCAAAATGTAGTACAAGATCAATTTTTACATGGAGCTTAACAGGTTTAAATTCAGAGTTTTCCTTCTTCTAGACTGATTGTCATACCTAGGTTAAAGAGCCTAGTCTGCCATACTGTTTGCCCATAGCTAGAAAGAGAACAGTTGAATGCTTACATTTCCCAAGTGTATTACTGCTATGTGAAATGCAAATGGTCTCATCCAGGATTTGAACCACATGCCACCATGTCCATTTCCAACAACAATAACCCTTATCCTACAAACTTTACAATTATAGATTAATTTTCAACCCTGAGTCCCCTCAATATTTATTAGTATAGATTTCTATGTTATAAACTTACTTGCTTAACAACAGTACAGATTTTACATAGAATTCAAAGATATTGACTTCTTTAACATATATCAATTGGGTTATCATATATATCAGCTAATGACCAATACTAATCAATTAATCAGGTTTATAGGACCAAGTGTTATCTTGTTTTGATAGCATCAAGTGTTGACAATAAAACAAGAAACATTTAAGCTAACAATTATCATAAGTATTAAACACAATTAATACATCAGCCTGGCTGCAACTGAATTTGATCAATGGTTTTTGTAACATAATCAGTTGGAGATGCTTTCTGAAAAGAAATCCTATTAAGAGAGAAACAAAAAGCAATTAGTGTAATTGTTTAAATAGAACAGTGCTATCAAGAAATACTGTTTATCCACTCAGCTAACATTCTTAAATATCCATGGACCAAATGTGAGGAGTGAAGAAATGATAACCTTTTAGACGTGAGATTTCCAAGTAACAATGAATTACTATTAACTCTGTTGAAGAGTATACACAATATGTCTAATCATTTATCTAATTATTTTAAGATCTATATGAGGTCTAAACCCGACAAGCAGGAAATGAAAGGAAAATCATTGAAGGGAATAAATTAAAGATTCAGACTAACATTGTACAAAGATAAATGGTGTTAATTTTTTACTATGCAATAAAATAGCAACACCCATTTCAAGGAATGTCTTATTTCAGATGGGGAGATGATTTATGGATGAGGGAGACTTTAAAGAAGAATTGTTGATTTTGAAAATGTGAATTCTTTCAGGTGGTAGCGGCGTCAGTACAACTGTATGGTTGTACCACTAGGACTCTAACAAAATACTAGGAGTAAAAACTAGATGGGAACTGTACAAGAATACTGCATGCTGTTTTGAACAAATCCTAGAAACAGTATTCTACAAAACAGCATCTGTACGGCCACTTACCTCCCATCTGACAAACCATTCAAGCAAGACATGCTGAGCACTGCTGGTGAAGTAAGAATAAACTCATGAGCAATGTGACCCAATCAAGCTAGGGCAGTAGAATACACAGACTGCATCTCTACAGAGGGGTAAGACCCCTACCAATGAGTGTCCTAGATATGACACTAAACAATCTGATGGTGAGGCTTCAGTAATATCGGAGCTTTAGGGAATGCAGATTATCCCTTCATTGTCATCACTTTAAGGTCTACTCTGGCCCAGAGTGGTAGCCCCTGATAGAGTCCTATCTATGGGTTAAATAGAACTGTTTGACATTTAAATAGAGTTCTTATGCTAAACTGAATTGCTTGAAATAGAACTGTTTGATCATTTGGCTGTGTGTAAACAAATCACTGATGTTTAATTGAATTGTTAGTGATACATAGCAATACTTGAAAACATTAAACTGTATGCAAACAAATGATTTATAGAGAATAGAATTATTTGTATTAGATAGAAATAAGTGAAACCATTTAACTGAGAAAAAAAAATGACCACAGGCTCATTTTGAAATGTTTAGCCTCTCTTTAGCTTTGATGAGGCAACCAGTCAAGTCAAAGGAAAACTGAATTCCAACAAGTTTTACTTTGCTTAAAAATTGACCTTGTATCATATCCTGCCAGATATATACGTGTTCATGGATCATCTAGTAACAATTGAAAACGGAGGTTTTTTTTTTTCATTTATCACATGTTTTCTATATGAATAAATTCTCTTCTTGAAACAACTTTCAATTCATTTAAGGTCTTATTAAGATTAGAATGGTGGGACTTAACTATAAGATATTAGGATCAGTTCCATGATTTTTAGAATATTACACGAGGATTCTGTGATAAAATATGCTTGGGAACTAGTGCTATATGACTGACTGAATGATTGATTTTAGTGGCATGTCAACTTATCAAGGGTTATTTTATGCCAAGTAGTTAAGGAACTGTGTTCATTGTACATTCGTATTTATATTTTTTGTGTAGTTATTTCTTAATTTTGGGGGTTTATACTGAGACACCAGTTCATATCATATTGATGTTAGTATTAATCAGTAAAACTATATAATGACATCATCAGTCAATTCTATAAGTAAGGGTTCATAAGAGAAATCCAAGTGTATAATATATCAAGACACCAGTCTATGCCACATTGATGTTAGTAAGTATTATAAATTAAGCAACTAGGAAATCAAAAAAGTAAATGAGGAATGTGATCGAAAGGTTAGTTTTGATGATACATTTAAAAAAGGTAAACATATTTTCTCTCTTGTACTGAGTGCAAATGGAAACGTTACTTATGGTTAGAAATTTTATTTCAATAAGAGGCAAACGTTTTAAAAATATATAAAACCCTAATAAGACTTTATATATAATATTGTACTCAGGCCTGAACTCCAATGTGAAGACATGGAAATTGAAGCATGATATTGAGAATGGAAGAAGAGTAACAAAAATAATTAAAAAAATGTAAAAGATTACAGTTAGAGGGAGAAATTAGAGAAACTAGGGTTTATTATATTATTAGAAAGAAGAAAAAGAGATAGTCTAAAAGAAACTTTCAAACAAATGGAATTTCTAATTATGGTAGACATTTTTTTCCTCAAACTAACAATTTACTTTCAAGAGAGTTTCAAAAACTAAGTCTACTAACGAACTAATTTTTTTCTGAACAAATTGTCTAGTCAGATCAAAAACAGCAAATGTAGAAAATCTTAAAATTAAATAGGAGGAATTCAGAAAAAAAAAGATGAAGAAAAGAATTTGAGAGCATGTTTGGGAATTATTAGATGATGGTTGGCTGGTTGGGTTTCAACGCATATCAACCCTTGTAGGTTATTCAGTGGCAAATATTGTTTATGCATAAACATATACTAAATATAAATGAATAATTTGTAGGAAACACTTTTTAAACAAGTCAGAGCTCATTTGCTTGCACACAGTTAAATTGCTGTCAAACACTAATGATTTTATTTGCCACAGTTAAATAGTTTCCAGTATGGTAAATGATTAAACAGTTCTATTTGACTCTTAGTTGGGACTCTAATAGGGACTACAACTCCAGGTCAGAGTGGACCTTGAAGTAATGACAATAAAAGGGTACTCCACATTACCCAAAGCTCCAGGACCGAATCCTCAATATCAGATAGATAAGTGTCATATCTAGGACACTCAATGGGTGCAGAGATGCAGTCGATATATCATGCTGAGAAAGACCAAGAGAGGGTAGTATAGGTAGGCTAAGGTAAGAGAAACTTAACCCTCTCATACCCATGAAAATATGCTTTTACTAGATGGGTCAGCAGAGGAACTAAGTTATGAAATTAGCACACCAGCACTCTCCATGATGACTTCCTAATGCAGTTATGCTAAGTGCATCTCCATTTAAATATAGCTAGATTTTATGTGATTTTAAAGCAAAGCAATTGTTAGTTTCAATTCCATGCTGTGATACTACATTGAAAGCAAGATAGTCATGTGAAGAGAAGTTAATTGATAATACCAACATGGAATGGCCTTTTAAATTTACCAGCAGTAACACATTCCAACTCATTCACTTTGATCCAATAAGAAATATTCAACACTTGAAGTTCAATGGCCATATCACAACTAATTTGACCCTGAAGAAAAAGTTTTTTTATAACTAAAATGAAACCTGAGATCACTGGAAGCCATATGAAAACTTGATTGGACTTTGAAAAGTAAAATTTCTAATAAAGATGCAGGATAAAGGGTTCCTGCTCTTATTGAAGATAATCCTGCACACTTAACTTCCTCTAACTGTGCTCAACCTATCATTACAGTAGAGATATTACTCAAAAATCTTTCTATGGACTCATCTTTGTATGAGGGTCATTTGATAAGTGGAAGTTTTTCGAAAAAAGTAAAATGATTTTTTTTTTTCAGAAATTTTTCTATAAATGTAAACTTTGCATTGTTCAGAATTGGTTTATATGTAGCAAAAATTATTTTGATCTCACATCTCACGAAAATATGTTCTGAAATAAATCTTTTGAGATTGATATTTTTAAGATTTATATCACTGCAATTTTTAAAAGCTTTATCACAAGACACTCTAATGTAAAACCAGTGACTTCAATGTCGTCCAATGATGTCTGCAAGTTTATCTTTGGGAGTGACTCATTACACTGACTTTCCTCACTTTAAAGTTTCAGGCACTAGTATTGCTTGATATCAGGAGATTGTTACAAATTAATTTAATGTGATAGCTGTACTCAAATTTGGAGTAGCAACCATCATGTATGTATTTACAAGGGTCATTCAATGAATAAGGGGATTTTTTAAAAAAATAATAATAATTTTATTTTCAGAATTTTTTTATAAATTTGAACTTCACATTATGTGGAATTTGTTTTGAAGCTATTCAAAATAGTGGCAAATCAAGCAGAGAGCTTCAGGCTCGAACAGAGATCTGTCATCAAATTTTTGGTGGCTAAAAAGTGCAAACCATGTGAAATTTACAGAACAATGTGTGATGTGTATGGAAAAGCATGTTTTAGTCAAAAAAGATGTTTACAAATAGGCTAAACATGTATATGCCACAATGAGCTTGAGTGAAAAACATCGTCCATGGTAGTGGAAACACACTGCCTCTCTGTTTAAGTTCCAGATGCAGCAGTCAGTAAAAAAGGTGATGCTGACAGTTTTCTGGGACACTGATTTCCTTGAAAAAGTTGCAATTGTAAAAGCGCTACCTCTTGAGGCCAAATCTACCATCTCTATTGAATGACCCTCAAAGAACAGAAAATATTTTAGAATCTAAATATTTTCATAGAATTTTAGTCAAATTAAGTAAAAAACAGCACTGACATTTGGTTTTATAAAATGTTTTACTGAGAAGATTAAATAAAGAAAAGTACTGAATACAACATATGCCAGAGAAAGACAGAAGAACATATCAGCCAAAAAAATCAATTCTTCTCTCCCTACATTATCATTAAATCTTAAAATTGTAGTCTTTCCTTCTTTGTAGAAAAACGTTTTTGATAAAATATAAATAAAAGACAGCTTTTGGGTATACAATTATGGAAGCATAATTGAACATGATGAATTACCTGAATATGAACACTAATAAAAACTTCTATAAATACATTGTCAACCAGAAAGATAGTTTTGTTTTGATTTTTGTTTAATGGCATATCAACCTTTGTGAGTTATTCCATTCCAAAAGAATCTTTCTAGAACAGTAGATCACTACTGTTCTAGAAAGATTTTAGATTCTACTAATCCATAGCTGTAGGGATAAGGGGTTCATACCTTTTCCAAGAGTATTAATCTGAAAATGAATATAATAGTAGAATTAGAATTCAAATTCACTTACTCTGAGGCTGTACTACCACAATTTAGTGATTATGCCACAGGGATTTCCATACCAGAATGACTAAATAACTATATACTTTATACAAATCATAACCAACTAATGAAAATATCTTTTTTTCTGTTGTTGTTATCATTTTAGATAAGAGCTGCTAGAAATTTATGAGCTCCTGCTAGACTTTCTGGGCCATGGACTGATATACTAAGTAAACCATCTTCTCATAGGTCTTGCTTCTAAGGTCAAGAGATTGGTGAGTCAAAAGGAAAAGCTAAAAATATTTTGAAAGTTTGTTTTAGTCAAAATTTTTCATCATAACAAAATTTTCCAGATTCTTTTAATTTCCATCTCCTTCAATTCTTTCTTTTAACAAAATTCTGTTCTAAATTCTATAACTCTTGAGTTCCTCTCCATGCTCTGTCAATAGAGCTCAGAATATACTGACTGTATCCCTTGCAGAGGAGTAAGCCCCCTCTAAAAAAAAGGGGGTGACTTTGGTAAGACACTCAATTGAATCTAATGATAAGGCTCCAGTCCTGGAGATCTAGGGAGCGTGGAGTAATTCCCTGGTACTCTCTGACCTGGAATGGATCTGTTTAAAAATTATTCACATTTGATAGGACTGTGTGCAAAAAATTCTAAAGAAACAGCTATACAAAAAATGTAAATATGAATGCACAATGAACATGATTCCCTAACCACTAGGCATAAAATAACCCTAGACGAGTTGATATGCTGTTAAAATCAATCCTGTAAGTTCCTGTAATTTTTTTTTTAAATGTTTGCCATTTCCATAAGAACTTTAAGAATAATGATAAAAGCAGATATTTTGTCTAAAACTGTTTATAAAGCTATCATTTTATTTTATTTTTTTCTTTATAGGAAGTGATCAAAACTCAAATAGTTTTAATCCAGTAATTTTATCTACAAGATAACTGTGCTGAGATTGAAATGCTGTGTCAGGCTACAAGATAAAGTAAATTAAATCATCTTTAATGTGTGAATATATTTCCTTTCATTTGACTGCATTCCTTTGAATGCAACATATGGTCATTTTAATGAGGGGTGCCCAGTGCATACTCATGGGCAAAGCCAAAAATAGCCCAAGCCACTGCAGCAACTATCACATTGGCATCAAACTCTTCCTACCCTCCTCTTCGGTGTAACAGGGAAGGTGCTGCCACAAGGTCTGAATCCCCAGGAGCAGGTTGGTTTCAAGTTTTACCACATCTTGTCCTAAGACGAGAACACCTGAGGGGAGAGTAATAAATAATACACTTTAATCCCAACCTAGAGAAAAATGACAACAACAAAGGATAAGGGGGCATGACATAATTGTATTCTTAACTTCTGTTTTAGAAATATAGCAGAGAAAGTTAAACAGAAAAGAAAATGTAGTTTTTCTTTGTTTAAGGGCATATAACCTTCATGGGTTATTTAATGCCAAAGTCATATCTGCAGAAAAAGATCAGTGATACTGTTCAACCCATAGCTGGAAGGATAATGAGATTCCTATCTACCTTTACCATGAGTGTTAGTTCAAAAAGTAAACATAAAAGCACAACAGGAGTTCAAACTCATTTACTACAAAGTCACAGTCCAACACATTAGCCACTATATCACGGGAATCCCCCAAGTAATACTTAGAGGAATAACTTTCTTTGGTTTTCAAATGAAAATTTATAAAAAAAATAAAAGAAGAAAGTTATTGATTTTACTTATGTATTTACAATACCCATTTATAAACTTTTGGTGGCTATCTCCAAATACTTTTGAATGAAAGAAAAACCTGTTGCCTATCTGACATTTTGACCAGTATATTCTTCCATCTTCCTCAGGTGTAATGTGCAAGAAAATTCTTGTTTTGGCCTCTTTCTTCAGTGCATAAGGTAAACAAATCAGAGTTTGGTTTGGGTTTTTTTTGGGGGGGGGGAGGGAATGTCTTTTTTTTTTTAAATTTTTTTACATGGAGTTGTTCCAGGACTTTTCACGGATTTCCATTTTGAATTCTTTATTTCCATATAGTGAAAGCCACAATGAGTAGAATTCCATGCTGGTCTAGTTTATACATTTCTCTGAGTGACATCTTACAGAAAGTTGAAGAATGAACTGGCTAAAATGTCGTGTGGACAGAGTTTGTCTTTAAAATTCATTGAATTTTAAAGATCCTTCTAAAAAAATAAGAAAAAAACAAAACAACTATAGACATAAAGACTTATTCGTTTTCTCCAAATTTTGTTCACTATTTAAAATCAGTTACAGATACGTTACTGAGGAAGAAGGGGGGGGGCTATTGAAAACACCCCCTTTAATAGTTCGATATGAAAACGTCCCTTCCAGTGGGGCCTCCAATCCTAGTAATTTAACCGATTGTATATCTGCTCAATTTCATTATAAAATTTCACTAAATGTTGAAAAGGGCTCTTGAAGGCTCTTCATTCCTCTCCTTGGGCCCCCAAATATCTAGTGGTACCCATAATTGCTAGAGTTTTAAATACAATTTTCAAATAATTGTTTTTAAAAGCAAATTTAAAGATCAAACGCTCTGGGTTATTTTTAGTAAAATAAATTCAGTATCCAAATAACAATTTAATATCAAAATTTGAATATTATCATATCTTTGACATATTAAAATTTCAAAGGGTCACATAAAACTAAACATTTAATGAACTTTTTCACTAAGAAAAATATTTCACTGACAATTCCAATGTTTGACTGGATTCTCATCCCCATGAAAATAAATTTGAACATATTTCTAACTTTTAAAGCAAAAACTTTAATAAAGTTTTGTTCTGTTTTTAAAATCAAGGAAGAATCTTAAATAGATTGTTAAAATTTGTTTTGTATAGTAAATGAACACCGAAAAAATATTTTACATATATTTTTTTATAAAAAAATTTTGATAAATGAAATGACGCTTTAAACCCAAATCAAAAAAGTTAGAGACAAAAAAATTTGTCAATATTTTTTTCTAGCAAAAAAAAACTTCAAATAGTAATGAATTAGTCTTTATCGATTACTTTTTAATTAATGGTTTCAGTCAATTTAACAAATTTATTTATTTAAAAGAATTCAAAATACTTTATTGATTATTTTTCAACAAAAATTTAAAAATTAAAAAGAAACAAAAACTTTTTCTTTTAGTTTTTCGTTGATAAAATACCCAAAACATTAAAAAGATTTTTAGAATATAGTATTAAATTGAAATAATAAAAGAAATAAAATATTCATTTTTTTTAAAATATTTCTCTTATGAATTTAAAAATCAAATAACTTACTTGTAATAATTTTGATTTATTGTAGCATTCTTTTTTTCTTTTTTTTAATTCCTTTGTGCGTGGATTAATTGTGTCGAGCCGAGAGAAAAAAAAGCAATTCTTAAAAGAAGTATTCTTTAATAATTATTATTTCTTTTCTCTCAGCATCTTCTTTTTTTGCCTGACATCGTTGTAATAATCACTTTTTTTTTATTCGCTCACGCATAAACACGAGTGGATTTCATAATTACTTTCTTCAAGCGATCAGTTGCCATGAGTGACAAGCGAGGTAACTCTCTTTCAAAGAATTGGGTTGAATTCGTTGAGGAGCAACTAAGTGAATATTGTAACTTTCCTTATCTTAAATGAGTTTCAAATATCGACTTAATATTTCTTGATACCAAAATTACCTTTTTTTCACAAACGTAAAAAATCTATTTCACCAGTTCTATTAATTAAAACCAGTACAGATATTATCAAGTTCAAGAAACAGAAGAAAAATGACAGATTACGCCTTAAAAACAAATTCCATGTCAATATCAGAATCTGCGAGTCAAATTAAACGCCACCGGGCGAGGAACGAATCCAAACAACGTATAACCGTCTACTTTAATAGTTAATATGGAGGCGCGCTTAGTGTAATGGTTAGTCGTAGGAAATGAAATAGGTGATCCTAGTTTAAACTTGATCGTGGTTATTAGCTTTTTACTTCACGCTAATATCACAGAGAAAAGGTATTAATCTCCCTGTTCTCCTCTTTGCTAGGCGCAAATAGTTGGACAGATTGGGTTCTTTGCTTTGGTGAGGCAACGTATCGAGGAAAGGGAAAGCTCTAAGTTCAGATCAGCTCTACTCCGCTTAAAATCAAATTGCCCGAGGCGGAGAGGTTGGGTAAATACATACTTTAATAAGTAATGTGCTTATAAAAATCATGATAAAGAATGTTATGCTAATCTGTGTTAGCTTCTGTTATAAATCTAGTCCGTTTGTTGTTAAGTGAATTCCTAAACTGTTGTAATTTTATGACAATGCTTTATCTTATTAATAAAAGAAATACTATTAATACTACAAGTGTCTAAAAACAACAGCAACAAACGGGGCACCAAGAAGACTTTAATATATATTAGAGATCACAAGTTAAATTGTTAATTCAACGGCTCTTATGGCTTAATTGATAAAGCAGTCGATGTGGATAACAAAGTTTCCTCGAGGCAAAAGGGGTCGTGATTTCGGTTGATAAATTGATTTTAACGGCATGTCAACCTATGTGGCATTATTTTAAGGGAATTGTGCGTTCACATTTATATTTTTATGCAGTGGTTTCTTAAGAGTTTTTTCCTTGTTTTTTTCTTTTCTTTTTTTTTTTTTTTCTTTTTTTTTTTTTTTTGCACGCGGTTCAAATATTGTGACCAAAGAAAATAAATTCAGTGAGACACAGAATGGAACGCATCCAAAAATACTCAATAGTAAAACCGCTATAGAACGCGCCAACGTTGTTGCCAGCGCGTCACGTGACGTTCCAATTCATTTTCCCATCAATCAACTTTATGCGAGTCTTTTTCACAGTGCCGCTTGGCCGGAGCCGGTCCTTGGCGTCATTGTGGCTGATCTACTCCTCGACTACATTCATTACTATTATAAATATTGGTGGCAGCGATGAAATCGCCATTCGAGATTTGGCATTTAGCAGCCGAGAACCTACAGTCTACGACACATTTTAATTCAAACACCAGGAACATTTTCTTCATAGCAAGACTAGTCGCTACGAATAACTACGTGATTTCTAGCTGTAGTGAATATATATTTATTTCTTTATTGCTTATTTACAGAAGTGTAGCGAAATTAATAAAACGAAGTTAGGCTTAAACACAGCAAGTAACTTTACCACTTCCTTCAGACAGGAAAACTTGAGTGGGACCTTTGCACGCTTCTTTCACTGTGAGAATAACAAAGTACACAGCCGGAACCCTATAAATATGAATGGCTAAACCAGAAAAATATAAAGTAAACGACTACTCACGTTTATCCCAGTGCAGCACGAAAAAATTAACATTTTCATTTCGTCAGTTATTGCATTCTGAGGGTGCCCCGAAACCTTCCTTACTGTCTCACCATTTTCTTTCCACGTCTCGAACCAGAAAGGGAAGAAAAACCGCCCCACCCAGAACGCTTGCTGCGCATGCATCACGAGACTCTTGCGACCTCACGCTCCTCCGGCGAGACTCCCTCCGAGCATAAACCCACTAGCACCCAAGAATACCAATAGAATCTATCTTTATGAGCAGCTAACATTAGAAAACAGCCGAATCAAACTCATCAACTGACGGCAACTACTTTAATGTAGACACTGAGCACTTCGGATGGTATAATGGTTATCAAACCAGACTAGCAAACCTTCACGAGTGAGTTTGAGTCTCATTGGATGTCAGATTCAAACGGCCATGTGCCACGTCTAAACAAAAAAAAGGTAAGTAAATTACTGTTACGATGTGGACGCTCTCTCATTCTTTCTCTCCTTTTCGGTTACAGATAAATCTTCTCTTCAGCTTTACGAACTTAACAATCCGCATATTCATCACTCAAACTGCTCATTTTGCTGACACACTTTGATTTTTCCCCACTCTCTGAGTTCACTCTTATACTTCGGTGAGTTCAAAATAAATATTATTAATGTTACACCTTCTCCTGTCTTCTTCTCGACAATGTTAAATACGTGGTTTGTTTGTTTGTCTGTGTTTTATGGCATATAAACCTTTGTAGGTTATTCAATGCCAAATCCGTTTTTATACAAATAAACAGTTTCATTTCAAACAATTCAATTTAGCATAAGTTCACAGTTTAAACGTTTCTTCTTCAAGCTATTCAGTTTAGTCAAACAGTTCTAATTCAAATAATTCAGTTTAGTATAAGTATAATTTTGGTTTACACTGTTAAATATAAAACAGTTCTATTTCAAAAAATTCAGTTCAGCATAAGTACGCAGTTTAAATATCAAAACTGTTCTATTTCAAGTAATTCATTTTAGCACAAGTACACATTTTAATTCTCTTTAACCCATAGATAGGACCCTTATCAGGTGCTACCACTCTGGGCCAGAGTGGACCTGGGAGCAATGGCAATAAAGTGGTACCCTGCATCCCCCAAAGCTCCAGCATTACTGGAGCCTTACCATCAGATTGTTTAGTGTCATCTCTAGGACAGTTGTTGAGGGAATGTTACCCCTATGTAGAGATGTAAGTGATGTATTCTTCTGGGCACTTAAATGCTTGAAGATGTTGACATAAGTCCAATCTCTATCCAACACCTCCACACTGTCGAATACGAATAATTTGCAAACAGATCTATTTGACCCATAGATGGGACCCTTAACTCTGGGTTAGAGTGTACCTGAAAGTAATGGCAATGAAGGGGTACTCTACACTCCCCAGAGGATGCAGTCGGCTTATTCTAAGCCCCATCGACAGGGCGGGCGTGATTTCAAATTTCATCGAGAGTTTATCCTATATTATTGTCTTCGACTAGCGCTGTTACTTGCTGTCATCAAAATGACGACCTGAATGAATCGTTATATAAAGTACTTGAGTGAGTCAAAAGTTTTGCAATATTTATTAGTACGTGCAAGCCCGCGGTGCTAAAAGAATAACAATAAATTTTCAGGATAAAAGATAATGTCATATCCCGCAATATATGGATAAACTACCAAATTTTCAACATATTGGGGAAATATTTTTAGGCAGGCTTCATTGGGTAATTTCTAACAGTAAGTTCCGCAGTTTTCAAGTTCAGATCATGATTCAAAAAGATAATACAGACGACAAAGTTTTAGAAAAAAATTTTCATATAAAATAAATAAAGGAAGAGAAAGGATAGGAATTTGGTGAATTTGCAGGACTTATAAGGTAGAGAGTGTCCAGTAAACAATGTTCTTTGAATTTGAGTAGTTTTTGAGGTTTCGTTAAAATGTTGGTTGAATTTTCAGCTTTCGTTTTAGTTGAGTTTTCTGTAAAATTGTCTTCTAGTCGAATTCTCGGATTGAATTTTCAGCTCCTTGTCAATTTGTTTACTTTTTAACTGTTAAAGGAGCGAGTGACAAAACTTTTCAGCTGGCTATTTTTCTTCTGTCTTAACAGTCCGAGCCTCGAGTTCGTATAGAGCATTAATAGTAGCTGTCGACAAATGGTGGGAGGCAACTTTAGGTGCCTTATTGTTGTTTAGAGCCACACATAGTCGGTTATGTTCTATTGTTAGAAATAAATTTTTAAAGTGCGTATATCACATGACCGAAGCAGCTTAAACTGTGAGAAGTAACCGCTGTTGTTGATAGTATGGTGGTAGTTGGTGCACTGACACGTTGTGCATTGCTTCCCTCCTTTCATAATTTCAAAACTGATGAACGTGCAATGCAGTCAGTCTAAAGCAACCCAAAAGGCATTTGTAACGTGAAAGGTGAAGGCAGACTTGATCACAGTTTAGTAACTACATGGTTAAAGAAATTTCACTCAGGTTGCTTGAACCTCGACAATCAGGCAACATCAGGTGGGGCTAAAACCGTGGATTCCGAGGCCATGCCCCAAGTTATGGAAGTAAGTAATAATCGGAAAGTGCTGAGCGAGCTCAGTATCTCACAGTCCAGTATGGTTGATCACTTTCAAAAACATCTGGAACTGGCAAATGAATAAGAAGAATGTCACACTGAAGAGAGTGTGTCAGCGCTGCAATGGAACTTGTGAAAAAGAGCTGACACACTCCCTTCAGTGGAACATTCATCTTATTCATCAACAGGAGTGAAAAGCAAAAAAAATCGATAAGCCTCGCAGACATCCATTTCTTCTATATACATTGACTATGAGACTTTTTCCAGTCTCAGAGAAACCGACTGTTTCGAACCACTAAAAGAAATAGACATTTAAATATGTAATCCAACTTAATAGGACGTTTCCGTCATTAACCTTTTTGTAGTTTAGTTGTGTTAGTTACACACACACACACACATACACACACAACTATATTTTATGTATCAATGTCCGTTTTATTATAGTGTATAAATTTGTTTTGTTCGTCGCCTTGTTTTGAATGTACCTTTTGTCCGCACCGTTTCATATCCTTTACTCACTTGTTTCATTCATTTGTCTCCATGTGTCTATTCTACCTTTTTCTAAATATAAACTTCATAAACATTAAATTTTGTTGGGGGACAAAACATATCTACCATAAATATATGTCCCCCTACAAAATGGTGACCCCGACGTGATGAGAACATGCAACCAAATATAAAAACACCATATAAAACATATACACCTACAAATTGGTGACATTCCGATTTAGAACACGCAACCAAATATAAAAATAAATTAAATATACCCATAGCACATGGAACTCTTTCTACATTACCTCCTACAAATTGGTAACCTTACTACATGAGAGAACACGCAACCACAAATGTTAAGCCAACGACGTAAAATGAGTATACAAAATTCCCTATACATTTGAAACATTTAAGAATATATTTCACTCATTTCAAAGTCAACATGAAAATTCTCTTACGGCGCGAGGACTTGAGAAATAAGAGCGGAGAACACATACAAATTCTTTGAATATCCTATTCAAAATTTTATATACTACAACAATTACATGCAGAAATTTAAGCAAAAAATTTTTTCAAGCTAAAATTCCTACACAGAAACAGGACGGCAGATATTAACACGAGGCATATTTTTCACTACCATCCTACTACCAACCAGGCCACCTTTTAACTCTTTTACTAACCCACCTAATCTTACTGGTCACCAAGACACTTTCTTTTACTACTACCAGACTGGTCAGTAGACGACACAGAGTTCTTTTACTACTACCAAACTTGTCAGTGGGACGACATACACAACAACAAGGAAGAAGAGGACTACGCGATATTCTTCACCAGCCAAAAAAATTCCCGACATTTTCTGAAGAAATACAAACAAATTACAAAATGCAAGCCAATTCACTTACTATCTTCATAATTCGACAAAATATCCTTGAGTGCCAGAGTGACGAAGCCGAAAAGCACCCAAATGAACACCGGATACAATGTTAGCTCTAGCTCTCAAAACAAACAGAAATTACAAAAACTACTAAGACATCTGAAAGTTTGATTTAACGAAAACGAAGACAAGCAAATCTTTAAAAAAATCGACTCTAATACTCAGACGTCCCGCAACTAAAAACTCTGAAGGAAACTTGTTTCAAGCTGACGCTACATTCCATTATACTACATTCAACTTCGAAAATTTTCAACACAACAGGAATTATGATAGCTATATAATTGTGCATACCACAAAGAAAATCCGAGGCGTGGTAAATTCGTGCCCACGAGCCATGATAAACATCGGATATATGGAAAAGCACAAACAACCTAGCTAGAATCAATTCAATGAATAATCGTTTCGACCAAAAACGAAATTTAACATAAATTCACCTGTCACTTCATTCAACTGCACACAACACAACCTTCAAGGAATGCCCAAACAAAAAACAGTTTCCACAACTTCAAATATCAACACATCCTAAAATGAGCCTAACACAAGATACGTAAGACATTATTACCGCGAATTGAGTTAAACACAGCGTACTTGCTGTTCTACACACAAAACAGCACTAAAATTTCACCTTGTGCCCACAAGGAATGCCAAAAAAAGTGCGAACTAACTTCCACGCTGAAAAATACACTTGCATTCATCACCACAAAGTCAACAGTCACATACATTTGCCTCCACATTAGAGAACATATTGAAAAATATTTTCAATATTTATCAATCTGCGGGTGGGGGCATATACGACTTTACACTCCTATAATTTAATTTGGGCGGTATGCCACTTGTTCCCACGACAAATATGGCGGACGCACACATATTCAGTCTCGGGAAACCATTGGCCAGGAGAACCACGTGACATGCGTAAAACTACGTCTGCGCGTAAATTTCGTCCTGCGTTTGGAGTCATTTCCAAGACACGTATTTTCTATAAATACGTCGTCTTCAAGCTCTCTTTCTCTTTTTACACAAATTCTTCGCAGCGGATACACGCTCTTTCTTTAGTGTGACATTCTTCTTATTCATCAACAGGAGTGAAAAGTTTAAAAAAAAATGGATAAGCCTCGCAGACATTCATTTCTTCAATATACATTGACTATGAGACTTTTTCCAGTCTCCGAGAAACCGACTGTTTCGAATTACAAAAAGAAATAGACATTTTAAATATGTAATCCAACTTAATAGGACGTTTTCGTCATTAACCCTTTGTAGTTTAGTTGTGTTAGTTACACACACACACACATACACACACGACTATTTTTAATGTATCAATGTCTGTTTTATTATAGTATATAAATTTGTTTTGTTCGTCGCCTTGTTTTGAATGTTCATTTTGTCCGCGCCGTTTCATATTCTTTACTCATTCATTATCTTCATTCATTTGTCTCCATGTGCCTATATTATGCATATATTCTACCTTTTTCTAAACATAAGCTAAACTCTAAATATAAAATCTCAATATTAAATTTTGGGGGACTAAGCATAGCTACCAAAATAAGTCCCCCTACACTGTCTCGGCCACTTTAAATGTAATTTCTAATCGTTTTAATTGGTAATCATCTTATATCTAGTTGCAATCAAATATTTTAAAAGCCAATATATTGGCGTGGTTTAATTTCTTTGTTTAATAGCCTCTAACCTTTCGTGGGTTATTTAAAGTCAAAGCTATCATCGTAGAACAACAGTTTTGGTACTATTTAACCCATTATACAACTGGAGTTTAAACTCATGAACTCTGATGTATTTCAGTACGTTAGCTACTACACCACGGAGACTCCTCTACCAATGTATTAATGTAGTTAGTAGATATGAGACGAAAGACATTCTATCCGTGGTTAAAATTAGCACTTTACTGAAAGTCCCTAACATCCTGATAACTGGCCAGAAAATCCGAATCTCAAACCGGCTTATGAAAATAATAAAGTCGGTTACTATAATTGTTTAGAATATTTTTGCGCCGGCTTCTTCCTACAAGATGATCTCACTCAACCCCCAGTAATCAGCTCCCATTGAGAACAACGCAATGTTGTTAATACGTACGGATTTCTATTTGATCAAAGAATCCATGAGGTCAATATTAAGTGTTTTAAAAGGCTTTGTTACCTTGACAAAAGATAGGTCAGTCGTGGACCACACAAGGTCACTGACTGATTGCTTAATGTGCGGTCGCGATGGTGGACAGGTCATGTGACTCTTTTGTGCCAAATTTGGACGTACCACAACCAAAACCCACGAAAACATAATTTTCTTTTTCTCTCTTTTCCGGCGGACCCGAGCTAGCTTATATAGAGGATTTTGGTTTGGGAAGCAACCTCGTGGATTCGTTTCAGTACCCACAGAGCAATTCGTTGTTATCATTTTGATCACCTCCATCGAGAAGGGCAAATGTTGACTTCGCATGTAATAAGGCACACACGCTACGCCGGAATGCCATATCTAATTATGTAACTCTGCTTATCAATTAAAGCTTGCAGCTGAATACGCGTCAGCAATATATTCTTGTTTACTTGGGCGATAAAAAAGATATCGCCCAAATAAAAGGCCATTTCTGGTCGTCATCTTGCAGTTTTATTGTTTTTGTTTTGTGTTTGTTTTTGTTTTACTTGTTTTGTTTTGTTTTGTTTTTTTTCTTTCTTGTTTACCGTTTCAGAATTGTACTCAACAACCCAAACGGAAGTGTTCAGATCAACAGTCGCAATTCATTTGGCAAAGACGGACTGAAATTTAACCGGCTCCACGCACCTACTTTCGGAACGAACACGAGAGAAAAAGAGGGGCCATAAAAACTTTCTCTTTTCACAAATAATGGTTTTCTCCGGTAACATTTCAGGCCACGTGACTACACCTTGTATGCGCACGCACGTGCACACACACACAAACAATAATGAAATATATGGGTCACAACAGGAAGTCCATTTTTAGAACTCTAAACAAGAAAACTTCAGTTTCGCCGAATGGACATTCATATTGAAGAAGTCTTGTATATTTCGCTGATAAATACAACCTTTCTTGTTGATAACCGAAAGTCTGTTAACATTTATTTCAATCAACAAACAAGGATGACAATTGGCGTCAGAACCAGGTTATTATACAATCATCATCCTCATCATCAACAAGGTGTGCTAACAGCACATATTCCCTAGATTCTCACTTCCTATCCCGCCAGAGGCGATGAACAATAGGGAGAAGTGGCGAGAGAGGGTCAGGGATATCCACGCTAGCGGCACGACATGATGATGATGATGATCCCTTCTTATCAGCCATTGCTCTTGATAAGTCTTTTAGGCGGCATTCAGTATCCACAACGAGATGATGAAAGATTTTTGTCGGAGTGAAAACCTTGCTTCTGGATTCCTTTTTTCTTCATCAACAGTGGTTGTAAAAGGAAAAATATTTTGTTGAGTTCCCACTCACGAAAGGTCCAAGATCAGGTTTGATTAGTTTCATTTCGTTTGTTAGTTTAATGCTAACTTCCGGTCGCATTTAATGTGACACGAGAGAATAGTACGCTGCATACCATGTCGTTTCGGTTTCTTTGTTTAATGATATCTCAACCTTCGTGGGTTATTTAATGCCAAAACCATCTTTGTGGAAGAACAATAATGATACAATTTAACCAATAGCTGGGGCGGGGGCTAAAAGAGATTCATATTTACCTTTCCAAAGAGTATTAGTCCGAAAGTGAAAGTAATAGTGCGACTAGAATTCGAACTCGCTCACTTCGAGACCACCGTCCAGCATTTTAGCCATTACATCACCCCTTTCCAATATCAGCATTAGTTATCCTATGTTATGCTAACACTGAATAAACGAAAAAAAAAGACAAGATAAGCTCATTTACACACATAGAAATATTTAATACGTACATAATATATATACATGAATATTGATAAATACATAAACATGTCCCGACAGATAAAATGTGTAGATATTTCCTATGAACAGTCAGTATACGAAAGGGGTAAAAAATGATAAAAGTCTTACTTGTTAAAGTGATTACAATGTACAGTAAAGTCATGCAGGCTTTACATTTCAATGACGAGGCGAGAGATCACGTCTATCATCGAGAGCGAAAGATAAAGTGTTTTTTGTTAAATGAATAAAGATTTTAAAAAAGCAGCTTTTAACTGTTCATCGAACAGAGATAAGAAAAAAAAAAGTCTTTATCGTTGAAAGAACGATGATAGAGACCGAGATGGACATGTGACCATCGACATATACGCTCCTTATACAAGGAGACATTTATTCTCTCCCAACATTTCAATTGACTGTTTTTTGTTGGAGCCATGTTTCCTTTGAATCAGATGTGCCCAACCACTTAGAAGAACTGCAAGAACTGTCTTTTAATTGTAGACTGAATTGCATACCTAAACCTCTGCTTGCATTTGTCTTAGGAATGAAAATTACCAGATAACTCCATATTTTTTCCTCAGAATCGGATTATTCACCAAAGACTCAAAAAATGGTACTTGATACCGCTTTGCTAAACACTCAGTATTATAAGGTAAGGATCAAGGGTAAAGTGGAGCAATCCAGGGAATGGAGAAGCGCACTCTCATACACCTTGGTGTGGAAGCTATTGAAAAGGGAGCCTTCGGGTCACCCTCGATTAAGGTTGCCAACTTTACTTACCATTGGATTATTCAATAATATTTTCCTGTGCATAGCTAGGGAAATATTCTACCACTAATCTAAATAATTCAATCTAGTTTCTTTTAGGAAAATTTATTAAGATAAATGTTCAACAATTAAATAAAAAATGTTTTGCGTCTTAGATGTCATTAGTTGATTTTCTGTTAAGTAACCTGAATGAACATCTCTAAGAATGACAGGTAGTAGAAATAATACTGGCTTCCTCAAAATAGACGCAACTTATAAATATGATAATGCTTTATCACTGAAATAAGCGCAATGGCGATCATTTGAAACACATCCAGTGAAGAATGCATCCTTTAAGCTAGAGACATCAAATCAATGTTTTTTTTAATCGTTACGCGGACAACGCCGATGACCTAGCACTTCGGGCAAATGAACCTGCCCAAGCAAAACCCCTGCTACATAATCTGGACCGAGCAGCTGCAGGCATAGGCCTCCATGTCAATGCACACAAGATGGAATATGTATGCTTTAATCAAACAGGCGACATCTCCACACTAAATGGTAGCTCTCTGAAATTAGTAGACAAATTCACCTATTTAGGAAGTAGTGTCTCATCAGCCGAGACAGACATCAACACGCAACTAGCAAAGGTATGGACAGCTATCAATAGACTATCGGCCATATGGAAGTCAAATCTGACCGATAAAATAAAACGCAGTTTCTTCCAAGCAGCGGTCATGACGATACTACTATATGGATGCACTACATGGACACTAACTAAACGTATGGAGAAAAAGCTTGACGGCAACTACACAAGAATGCTGTTAGCAATATTGAACAAGTCCTGGAGGTAGCGCCCCACAAAGCAGCAGCTGTACGGCCACTCACCACCCATCACGAAAACTATCAAAGGTAGACGAACCAGACATGCGGGACACTACTGGAGAAGTAAGGACGAACTCATAAGTGATGTACTCCTGTGGATCCCTTCACATGGACGAGCAAAGGCAGGACGACCAGCTAGAACCTACATAGAGCAACTCTGTGCCGATACTGGATGTAGTCCTGAAGACCTGCCGGAAGCAATCGACGATAGAGAAGGGTAGCGAGAAATGGTCAGGGATATCCGTGCTGATGGCGCAACATGATGATGATGATGATGATGATGATATCAGCTTCCATGAAACGCAATCTTTTTTTAGGGTTTCTTGTCTTAGCAATAAATCATTATCATATTAATGGGTTGCATCTATTTTAATACAGTTTTGAATGGTTTTGTCTCCAATTAAGTAGTCTCAAAATATTTTTCCTTTCTTGTCATTGTGATCAAGGATTAATAGTTGATATAGTATGCTATTTTCAAATCTGAAACAAAAAAACAAAACACAATATTATTATTAGTAGAGTTATTAGCAGTCACGCAGGCCCCATGTATATTGAGTCACCCTATACTAAACCAAATATTTCCTTTGTATAAGTCAACTTCAACTACATGAGCTAAACATTAAAAAATAGGCATCAATTAAGGCTATCATTGGCAAAATTTTTTTTAGTAATCTTACAGCTACGGCGGTGACTTCCATATATAAAAAGCTGAGACTACCAAAAAATCAGCAGCGGGAGTTATAATAATACCAACTAAAGGTTGTCTTCGTATGTTTGTTGTATTCGGGCACCATACCTCACACAAACAGAATAAGAGTGAAAAGTAATAATATGGACCGTTTATAGAGGAATGGTGGTTGATATTGTTTAATGGTACATAATAAATGCGAGTACAATCCATAACAAGCAAATTTAATTGAAGAAATACAAAAATGACAATGAAATGCGAAGTTATACATAAAGAGTGTATGTTGAGAAATGTCCTAATTGTTGAAAAGTCCTTAAAGTAGGTTGTAAAAGTCTGTACACGCATAAGAGAATTAGAAGTTTTGTGTGAAGACTTACGTGTTTAAGAAATGTATTGCTCTTTGCTATCATGTTCAATGCGACACAAGGTTGTTGGGTGGGGGAGTCTCATCTGGTAAAGGCATTGGCTCATGTAGTAAGATATTTTTTGGTCGTTGCTCGTCCTTCTTTTATGCTGGTGTGACTATGCCAGCTGGTGGCCCTTAGAACTTTTAGACAGATAAGAGATGTGATCCTATAAATCGCTTAATTTAATAGTGATAATTTAATACCCTTGGAAAAGGTATGCATTCAACTGTTCTCCCACCAGCTATGGGTAAAGAGGAGGTCAGATTTAACTCTTTAATCTTGGTATAGTAACCGGTCTAAGAGAAGGAAAAAATCAATATAACCTTGAAAATTGACTCAGGGTCGTATCCTGTTCGTTGAATAAGGGTCGGGTAAATACGTAAACATCAGTTAATTTGTCATTCACTTCTGGTATTTCTGGGAAATATTTGGTTTTTCGGGACCGGTGTCAATAATTAGATCAGGTTTAAGAGGCTTTCAGCTCAAGTAGTACCTTTATCCTCGCACTACAAGAAGGATGATCTAAGATAATCCTTGGCACTTCAGTCGTTGCTATTTTTTACATCACTAACTTGTCGTTTAGAAATTTCCAGCTATAGACGTAATTTCGTGTTACATCCTGTTCTAGAGGGGAGAGAAAAAGTGGAAGAGGATTTGTAAATGAATACTTCGTCATCCGATCACTGAGAGAATAGGACCCTGTCAGACTAATCATTTCATGTCTCGCCTAAAGCGAAGTATTCATAATGTTTATCTTATTTGATTTTAAAATAATGGTGCAATTATAAAAAAAAACAAAAACAGATCCACAGTTTCGGCCAAATATTCAGCACGAACGCCGTCTGCTCCAAACGTTCAAGGATTTTGACCCCTTTGTCTAAAGTGAGGCTTCTCAATGTGGTCTATATAGAACCTTGAGGGCGAATAAAATTTTCATACTACTTAAAAACCTTGCAAAACATCTACGTGCCATAAAGCACTCTTGTACGTGTGCACTTTCATACACCTTTTTTCTATTTCATTTCTTTATGCATTGTCTTTTTCTATTCATTTTGCTTTGACAATGTTGAGTTGTATGAATTGTTTTTATATTCATTAACGGCTACCAAAATATGACTTGCAACTAATCCTATCAATTAAAAAACAATCATTCTTCTATAAACGGAAGCCTCTACACTACTTCAAGGAAAGTTTTTCGACTGAGAACTTTTTCATAACAATTAAACCTTTTTCTTTTTCATTGTCTTGATTTTGTTTGGTTTATTGTAGAACAGTTGTAGTACTATTTGATCCATAGCTGACATAGGAGGATAAAGGGTCCATACATTTCTCAAGAGTATTAATCTGAAAGTGAAGGTAATAGCGCAACTAGAGTTGATTGGTTTCTTCGTTTAATGGCATATCAACCTTCGTAGGTTATTTAATACCAAAGCCATACTTGTAAAAGAACAGTGGTGGTACTATTTAACTCAAAACTAGAGGATTAGGGGGTTCATAGTTTTCGCATAAGTATTTGTCTGAAAGCGAACGTAAGAACGCGATTAGAGTCCGAATTCGCTTACTATGATGTTGCAGTCCATCACGTTTGGACAACGTCACGAAATATTGTCACGTGTTTTTATTTACAACAAATTCTTTTACATCCATAGTGAACGTAGAACTAAGATAAATAGATAGATAGATAGATAGATAGATTAAGAGAGTGTGAGAGAGGGATGTTATACCTGTGCTTTGCCTGCAACATTTAGTCGAAATTAGAATTTAGATCTGAAATCATATATATATAGACACTGTGATTGATTGTTGTTTCAGTCTTTTGTATACAAATAGACACCCTAATTATACTGAGCCCAGTCGGTCGGGGCTGAGAATGCACCGACTGCATCTCTGCAGGACGGGGGTAAAATGACACTAAACAATTTGATGCCGAGAACTTTAGGGAATGTTGAGTATCCCTTCATTGCCATTGCTCCCAGGTTCACTCTGTCTCAGGGTGGTAGTACCTGATAGGGTTCAATATGTGGGTCGAATAGAACTGTTTGACATTTATACAGACTGCAAACAAATGACTTATGCTAAATTGAATTGTTTGAAATAGAAATGTTTGTTCATTTAACTGTGCAAACAAATGTCTGATGTTTAATTAAATTGTCAGTGATATATAGCAATACTTGAAATCATTTAACTGTGAACCAATTAATGTGTAATGTTGAATAGAATTATTAGTGTTGATTAGCAATACTTGAAACTCTTTAACTGTGTGCCTAAACTGAAATATTTTTATAAACATAGGAATACTTAGAACCATTTAACAATGTGCAAATGAATGAATAGTGTTTGAATAATTAGTGTTAAATAGAAAATACATGTAACCACGTTACTGTCTCAAAAATTATTAATATTGTTAATACTGAATTGAATTTTTAGTGTTGGATAAGAATAATTAGTGTTAGATAGAAATACATCTAACCACGTTACTGTCTCAAAAATTATTAATATTGTTAATACAGAATTGAATTATTAGTGTTAGATAGCAATAATTTAAACTATTTTAGAGTGTAGAAACAATAGCAATTTTTGTGTGCAAACAAATCCATTCTAACTCATTCAAAAAGGAAATTACCAACAAACTATTCACTTACAAATCATATGTATATTCACTTAACTGTATACAAACAAATGATTAAAAGTAAATAGAATGATTCGTGTTCGTTAGAAATACTTGAAACCATTTAACTGTGTGCAAAAAGGGCCCAGGCTCGTTTAAAAATGTTATCTACAAAATGTGTAGATGTTTAATATATTAAGATGATTTGGCATTAAATAATCTACAATGGTTGATGCGCCATAAAACCCAACAAACCGACCAACCAACCAACCAACCCAATTACACTGGAATGTTTCTCTATGAAAATGAGGACAATTATTATATAATCTATGTGTGTATACGTCGGTGGTTCTGTCTTTTTTTTTTCATTATAGTCGTCACAAAACTATTTGTTCTTAATTTCTCATTTCATGTTTGTTTACTCGCAATCGCGTCTGTTCAGGTGAAATATTTTTCAAAGACAATGGAAAAGCCTAAACACATTGCAAATCGCAGCTCTTCATTAAAACTTAATAAAATCCAAATAAAGTTTTGGCTTTCTGGTAAAAGTTTTAAAATATAAAAGTAAAGTTGGCGACCGTAGTCGAGGGCTACCAGAAGGCTCCCTTTTCAATAGCTACTACACCGTTGTGTAGGGGATGGCGCTACTCCTTTCCCTGGATTTCTCCACTTTACCCTTGTTATGTACCTTATATTGCTGAGTGTTGAGCAAGGAGGTATCAAGTACCATTTTTAAAGTCTTTGGTATGACGCGACCTGGGATTGAACCCAGGTCTCCTGGACAATTGGCAAACACTCTACCCACAAGGCCAATACTTTTGTTTATATATATATATATATATATATATACGAAGATGACCTGTAGGCTCCTTTTTCAATAGCTACTTCACCGAGGTGTAGGGAAGGGCGCAACTCCTTTCCTTGTACAAAGTAAGTTGGCGACCTCAGTCGAGGGTGACCCAAAGTCTCGCCTTTCAATCGCTACAACACCTAGGCGAATGGGAGGGCGCTACTTTATTCCCTGGTTTGCTCCACTTTACCCTTCATCCGTACCTTACAATGCTGAGTGTTAAGCAAAGCGGCATCAAGTACCATTTTTTGAGTCTTTGGTATAACTCGATCTGAGATTGAACCCCGGTCTCTCTTACCATTGGCGAACAATCTACTCATTTGGCCAATGACCCGGTAGTAGTGAGTATAGTTGTCGACCGTTGTCGAGAGCGACCCGAAAGCTCCCTTTTCAATAGCTACCACACTGAGGTGTATGGGAGGATGCTACTCTTTGCCTACTCCATTTTACACGTACCTTCTAATGCTGAGTGTTAAGCAAGGAGGTATCAAGTACCAATTTTTAGTCTTTGGTATGACTCGACCTGGGATCGAACCCCGGTATCCCGAACCATTGACGAATACTCTACCCTCAAGAACCAATATATATATATATATATATATATGGAGATGATTTTATTTTTTACCAACGTTACTCATTTCAGTTTCGAAATGCGAAGACACTCAGTTTTAGAATGTGAAAACATTTAACCTTCGTCAGAGTGCGTGAGTTTTTAACTAAAACGAAAGTATGAGGAAGTTTTGAAACATTCCATTCATGTTGGGTGGCGATCCGCTTCAAATTTGTGTGATGTAATTAATGTTCGAAAATTTATTTTAAAAACGTAACTTATTTTCTTAAAGAATTTTTATATCACCTCTAGCTAGCTAGATAGCTCGCCAACTATCAAGCTATCTGTGACACTATGAAGGAGGTCCGCCAAGCAGACGATCCCTTTGTCTGTTTTGGCGCGAAACCAGACAAAGGGTTTGGACTCGAGATCTCGGACGAGACCGGAAGTAGGCAAGGGAACACGAGTCAAAGAGTTGGAAGAAGGAACCCAGAGAAGGCATTTGGCGAAGGGTGACGCGAGTGGCCAGTCGACACCGGACAGCAGAAGAGACCAATCGGCATGAGATAGGGTCCAGCAGCAGTAAGGAAAGACCAGTCAAGATGAGTCAGCACTCCCCGTGGTTTGTAGAATTTTCGCTAGAAATACACGCTAGCGTTAGTCTACAGGGAATGCAGTGTCACTACTTAACCTTCTTGCACTTGAGTTGACCAAAGCCTTATTGTTCGTTTGTTCTCCCACTCCCTTGATTGTATTTCTTGTGACCATACGGAAATGTGCGATGCCTCTATCGGAACCACTAGATGATTCACCGGCCAAGATTGAAATGGTTTCGAAGAAGTTGATGTATTCGGGGTTCGAAGGGGTATTGGCACAATCAATGTTTATATTTATCTTATTTTATTGATATCTACCAATTTAAGATATTCATTAATTCATCTAACCATATCAATGTCTGTCTGCTTCATCCATATATATCTTTTTCTATATAAGACTGAAATTTATATTGGTAGAATGTTTAAAACAAGCGGACTTCGAACCTGTTGAAACTCAGTTTGAAAACTTGATCTTGTGTCGCATCTTGTTAGTGTAAAGAGGTTGATATAGATAGAGGGACGTAAACAATTTTAAGTAATCCGACAGTATGGAGAAAAATAGAAAAACAAAGTAATCCAAAAGTGCTGAATTTATTACAAAGGAAAGTCGACGTTAAAAAGTATCAGTCTTAATGAACCTTCAACGGGATTTTAAAATGGTGAAACAAATGTTGATAGAACAACGATGGATGTTTAATAAAATACAAAAAACACGGGAAGGAGAATATATACAAAGAAAGATCATATAAACGTTCAATCATTCAATCAGTGTTCTTTTTCGAAAAACTATAACGTGATCGTCACTGGCAATGATGTTAAACAAATGGGACGACAAAGAGATACAACAGAGGAAGAAGAAGAAGAAGAAGAAGAAGAAGAAGAAGAAGAAGAAGAAGAGCTTCTCTTCCCCCTCTCCTTTCCTCTCTTTTCTCTTCTCTTTTTCTTTTTCTTTTCTTTTCTTTTCTTTTCTCTCTCTTTTATTCTTCTTTATTTCTTTTTTTCTTTTCTATTTATTCTTTTCTTTTCAAGAATGTTGATGACGATGCACAAGGCTTTATATTCGAGAGATGATAAAGACAGACTATATGTATCAAGAAAACAAGAAGGAAGAGAACTAGCTTACTCTAAGAACTGCGTACATGCACAAAAAAAGACTCGAATACTACATTAAAAAGAGCAAAGAAATATTAATCACAGGATCCAATAACAGCGTTGACAACATAAGGTGAGACAGAAAAACAACACGAAATTACTATACCGAGAACACAAAAATTATGAATGCTGAACACGAAGCTGGAAGTTCTTCCCTTCAAGACTCTTCATAAAGGAACTTTCTAAGAAACAAATGGCTGAAATCTGTGTCAATACATTTTTTCTTAATTACAATTTCTGCTGCCGCTGTTCAACTGAAGTTTCTATTGTGATAACTGTCTAGAGTTAACTATTCGGTCATTCGACTGAACGCAAGAGTTCAATAATTTTAGCAGTATGTGCTTTCTTTCTTTTTAAGTGAATTTAGTATGCTTGCTTTATTTATTTTTTTGTCAGTAGATAAATAGACAGTTTATTGGACGCACGTGTTACTTTTATTCCTGGTTTAATATTGGAATTTAAATTGATTCACGTTAGGGTGGTTTTATATTGAATGACTTGTTTCTTGTGTTATTTTTTGTAAGAAACATAATCCTTGAAGCATTGCTGAGATCGGCTTGAATACTGAGAAGAGTCCTTGAGACCTTAGGAGACTTGCTGTTGCTCAGACTCCAGTGAAAACTCACGAGCTGGTGTGAAAAACTCGCAACGAGTGAAATAATGATAACCACTGGGGAATAAAATAAGAACTAATTCCTACTACATTTTGGCACACCTTCCTCCTCAGTTTGCCGATCCCTCTTCTAAACATGCCTCATGCTAACCTCTTCACAGAGCACCAACATAGTTTCAAAATGATCTCTCATCTAAGTACTGAGTAGGCTATTTAACTTTGGACATCCAGCGTGAACCTATGTTTTTAAGTGTTACTTAATCCTAAGTCCAGTCAAAAATTATTTTTATTTCCAAATATTTCTCGATTTCTCTGGTAAAAGAAATTCTGCTAATACCAAGTTGGAAATTCTTACTTTCATCTTTCATATAATAATAATAATAATAATAATAAGAAGAAGAAGAAGAAGAAGAAGAAGAAGAAGAAGAAGACTTATTTAAGCTCATTCCCAAAACTATTCGGATTACACTACTTATTTTTCATGTTGTTATCTTTTGTTATTTTTGTTGTTATCTTTACATTTTAGCAGCCGTCCACAATAGTCTGAATAACTCCTCATCTTCAAAATATTTCTTAATGGTTTGAGTTTATATTTAATTAAATACTTTCATGGCTAACATATCATTTATCATCAAAATTGGGTTTTTTAATCCATAAAATTTCAAGAACAACAGAAGCTTCCAAAATTAAACTAAACCGTCATTTGAATTCACATAAAAAATTTCTAGAGGATTCAAATTTGCCAAAATAAAATAAAAAGAAGTGTACTTGTTTGTGTTTGGTTACTTTGTTTGATGGCATATCAACCTTCATAGGTTATTCAATGCCAAAGCTGTGTTACTATTTAATTCATAGCTGAGGGGATAAGGAGGGTTCACAACTTTCCCTAGGGTATTAGTCCGAAAGTGAACATAATAGCGCAAATTTGCTTACTAAGATTTCACAGTCCAGTATTACACCTTTGGAAGTCAAAATGAGAAGTGTAGTGACCAGTTATATTTCTGTATTTTTTCCGCA